>WELB01000022.1:802231-815458 GCA_009602725.1 Spirogloea muscicola
CGATCTCGGAGCGCGGCGGCGGCGGCGGTGGCCGGCGGCGGCGGCAGGGCGGCGGCGGTGGCGCAGTGGACGACGAGGCCGAGGAGGACGTGGACGAGGACGAGGACGGCGGCGGCGGCGGCGGCGGCGGCGGCGGCGGCGGCGGCGATGACGACGACGACGACGACGAGGACGAGGAGGAGGAGGAAGGCGAGCACCGCCACCGCCGCCGCCACACCTTGAACCCTAACCCTAATCCTAAACCCTGGAGCCGCACGCATCCTCGGGGCGCTGGCGCTGGCGATGGCGCTGACCCCCGCCGCCGCCGCTGAGCCGCGCAGAAAGATTTAGTGTCAGATTAGAATCAGCAGGCTGCTGAGATTATATTTGCCGATGGCAGAGGAGGGCCAGAACGAGTACGAGAAGGACGGCTGGATGGTGGACGACGTGGACGAGGAGGAGGAGGAGGCGGCGGCTGCCGAGGATGGCGACGGCGACGGCGCCGCCGAGGAGGCCCGCGCCCGCCGCAAGAAGCGCCGCAAGACGTGAGCTATTGCCGCTTCTGCCGCGCTTGGCAGAGTACTCCTTTGGTAAGGGAAAGTTCTCCGGTTCAAGTCCGGTCGTGGGCGGCATGAGTTGCCGGACAGGGCCAGTCTTCGCCGCGTTGGGCGGCCGTGGCTGGGACGGCCCTTACCCAGTACAGTGAATTGACCTTACTGAAGCTCTGAAGGTCTGAAGCCCTTCATCATGGTCGTCTAGCTTGTTCATCGCCTGACTTAAGTAAAATGGGGTGCCGTGGCGGCACAGAGAGCTGGAGCTGGATGACGAGGACTACGAGCTTCTGCAGGAGAATGTCGCCGGCTACCACCGTCCGCCGCCTAAGGCCGTGAGCACTGCCGCTTCTGCTGGCTGCATAATCGAACATAGACGGTCTAGGGTTGAAGTGTGTAGGTTTAATCTTTAATAAACTCCTAAACCCTCCTTACACAACTCCTACACCCTCCTTCAACCTGTCAACTGGCTCGGCCACGCCGCCAGTGCCACCATGACGGTCCCTGCCTAACGAGCTCGCCGCTACGGGGCGCCTGGCAGGGCGACAAGAAGAAGTTCAAGCGGCTGAAGAAGCGGAACGCGGAGCTGGACATCGAGGAGGAAGGCGGGGGCGGCGGTGCTGAGCGGGGCCGCCTAGGCGAGGACGGGGAGGAGAGCGCCGGCGGCCTGCACAAGACTGAGGGTCGTAGGCCGGGTGGCGGCGCGGCCACCGGGCGGACAGCGGAGCAGGTGTTCGAGCGCTCGCTGTTCGGCGACGACAAAGATGGTGAGGAGATCCGGCGCTCCCCCCTCATCTGCTGCACGTTGTGATGTACCGTAAGGCTTGTAAGGCCTGATGTAAATCCAAACCTTTCCTAAACTCGAAACCCAAAATCACTACACCCGAACCCTAAACCTCTAAACCCTAAGCTTAAACCCTAAAACCTTAAAACTTAAACCCGTCATACCTTCCAAGCCAATTTTTCCCAAACCGTTTTTCTTGACTTCTCCAATTGCCAATAAGCGCGCGCTGCCAGGCATTGCAGAGGATGACGATGCCGCGCTACTCGAGAGGCCGCCTGGGGACAGCGAGGATGGCGAGGAGGATGAGGATCTCGCTGAGGAGGAAGACGAGATGGCCGACTTCATTGTGGACGAGGAGGAGGACGAGCACGGCCAGCCAGTGCGGCGGCGGCGGCCGAAGAAGCGCGCGGGCCGCAGCGCGGCAGAGGGCGTCAACGCGTCGGCGCTGCAGGAGGCGCAGGACATCTTCGGCGACGTCACGGAGCTGCTGGAGATGGACCGGCAGCGGCGCGAGGCGATGGACGCCGGGGGCGGCGACGAGGACGGCGCTGCGGGGCTGGACGAGGAGGGCGAGGAGGGCGCAGAGGACGATGACACAGAGGGCCGGCGGCGGGCCCGGCGGACCGCTGCGGGGGCTGCGGGGTCCCTGGCCAAGCAGTCGCTCGCCCGGCGCTTCGAGCCAAGCGTGCTGGAGGCCAAGTACATGACAGAGCGCGACGAGCAGATCCGGCAGCTTGACGTCCCTGAGCGCATGCAGGTGATGGCGTCTGCTCTGTGTCGGCAGGACTGCTTGCACACATTGTCTGATCCTGCCATATAGTCCGGCGTGTTAGGATTGTGGCTCATTTAGATGCTAACACTACTGGACGTTGATGTTTGTAAGGGGAAAGACTGTCTGCAGATGAGGTCTAGGAGAATTGGCCTGAGGTCTAGGTGACCTGGACCTGGACCTGGAGTGACCTGGAAGTTAGTCAATGACTGTCCATTTTCAAAGTCCAGGTAATTATACTTAGACAGCTAACTGTAGCAAGGAGGTGTTGCTGAACAAGCTCCTGATTTGTCAATGTGCAGCTGCTTGCCGAGGCCGTCGGGCCCATCCCAGCACAGGACGTGGCTGACGAGGCAGTGTGGATCTTTGACCGCGTCATTGGCGCGCTGGCGCGTCCTCCGCTGCCAGAGCTTGCGTACCTGACGACCATGGAGCCGCCCTCTGAGAAGGCGCAGCGGCAGGCCACAGTGCAGGAGGAGGTTGCCAACGTCCTTGAGATGATGCACAGCGAGATGCTGGAGGTGCGACATCCGGTGGCAATTCTTGCCCATGCTTTTACTTGCTCCTTGGTGCCATTGCTGACATTCTGTGGGCATGTCGTGATTGCATGAAGTTGAGGTAAGTGGATATTGGGTTGACAGACAACGATCCAGGAGCAAGCAGGAATATGCTATTGAAGTCCATGCATGAAGGGCAGATAGATGACCAGCTGAGGTGCCGCTCTTCACGTGTTAGGGGTCTTGCATTGGGAACAGACGGATGACCGGCTCAGCTTACTCTTAACATAATTATCACAAATGTGCTGCTCTCTATCATTGTGTAGCCACAGCTGTAGTCACAGCCCTTGTGTGTGAGACTCCTTCATGAAGCTGAGCTGTGCAGCCGCAAGAGGTGGTCTTGAGTCGGATACTGACCAAAATCTGCTGTCGTTTCTCTGCTTGGCATGTCTGGCGCTCTTGTTCCTCAGGTGCCGTTCATTGGGATGTATCGCAAGGCCGCATGCCCGACGCTCCTCGGAAGGCGCGGGAAGGAGGACCGCCATCGACTTCAGAACTTCAAGGTGGGCTTGCAGCACCGGATATCCATTGCTTGGACACCCTTTGCTAGTCATCCTTGGCTCAACACCTCCGTCTTTACTTCGGAACACCTTCACAGATGATGGTCAGAGGGAGCCAGAGAATAGGCCTCTCACGATCAGGGTTTTAGAATACGACATGTATGTTTGCTTTGGCCATTCGAAGCAATGCACGCCCCCTAATACGTAGATTGTTGCAGAAACCCTCAGTTGATGAGCAAAGGCCTGGCTGGGTCCTACATACTGTAGCAGATGATGCAATGTAGTCTGACGCGTCACACCTTGTCGCTCTGTTGCTGTCCCAATAAGTCGTTGCACCTCAGCGAGCAATGCCCCGCTTCTTGCTAGCAGGCGCTGTGGGCAATCTGCCACTGGGACAAGAAGTGGCTGCAGCTGCAGCAGCGGAAGCAAGTTGTGTACCGGCTCTACTCCAAGGCCCAGGCGACGGCAGAGCAGGATGTGCGGCGCAGCGAGGTGCTGGAGCGCATCCGCGGAGCTGTGCTGGATGCGCAGTCGGAGCAAGCCCTGGAAGACCTGGATGCCAAGTTTCACCTGCAGGTCTGCTGCGCCACACCTGTCGCTGAGACTGCTGAGCAGACCAGACTTACCTTGCTGCTAAATTCGTGCCCAGGCTCTGCTTCCATGAGCTTATGATGGGGTGCTGCTTCCATGAGCTTATGATGATCTACAAGCCTCAAGCTCTGCTGGAGCTGCTCTGCCACTATCATATGTGGCCAGAGAATGCGAGAAAATCACATGCTTACCTTGTCAATCAGTGCTCATCCTCCCTACTCCTATCGAGCATCTGAGGCCTGTGATGAGCACACTGCTTTACCAGAGAGTCTTGACACTCACCCTTGAATTGTAATGTCCAAGCAGTTTCCTCCCGAGGAGACGGAGCAGATGCAGAGCGTGTTCAAGCGGCCGAAGAAGCGAACACTGTACTCGGTGTACAGGAAGTTAGGACTTGGAAGCTTGGCCAAGCAATTTGGGCTGACTGCCGAGCAACTCGCCGCCAGCTTGGAAGACATGTACAAGGTGCTTGCCATCCCACAGGAGGCACAACTGTGCCTGCCTCAATGTGCATTATAGCATGCTCTAGAGACCTCTCATATGCCTTGCTTGGTGACAGTAAATGACATCTATGTCATGAGACTCTCGACAGCAACACGAGGTGGAGGATCCCACACGCTCGCCTGAAGAGACGGCGGAGCAACAGGAGGGCCTGGCACAGGCTGGCCTGCAGGACGTCCAGCTCCTGCTTAAGGGAGCTCGGCACATGGTAATAAGCGCCTGCCACTTGCAACCAGACCTCTTATCCAGGCGATGCAGTTAATCTTGAGTCCGTACATTTTTAAATATGACATAAGTTGATCTAGCTGTGCTTTCGTAGTAGATCAGTACTAATTGTTCACCATCGTGAGACTCGCCTCCAAAAGTGGTGTATGTTACTTTGCTGAAAGGACAGCTTGTGTAGTTGTTTGCTTGTTGTGATTTCTCCTTAGTAATGTCCTTGTGCTTCATCTCAGTAGCACGTTCAGATTGCAACATGTGAATCTGAACATGGTACTGCACTGGAATGGGGTCTTCAAACACAGGCTGCAGTGGAAATTGCATCGGAGGTTGCTGTGCGGGAGTTTGTGCGTTCACGATTCGGTGCCGCGGCGGTGGTCAACGCGAAGCCGACAGCCGCCGGCCAGTCCGCCATTGACGCCTTCCACTCGTACGGCCCGTTCAAGTGGCTGGAAAACAAGCCGCTGCGCGAGTTTGACGATGACGATCAGTGGCTGCTCCTACAGAAAGGGCAGGACGAGGGCCTGCTCGACGTGAGTGTTGGCATGCTGCCGTCCGAGCAGAAGAGTCTCCTGAAGGAGCTTGAGAATCTGTACCTCAGCGACGCCGTCAGCTTCATGGCTCGCCGCTGGAATCAGGAGCGCGAGTTGATACTACGCGAGGCCGTGGTCTCGATCTTGATCCCTGTCATGGAGCGAGAGGCCCGCCAGGCAAGACTTATTCTGATGCTATAGTACAGCAGGAGTTGAGGTGTCCGATATGGATGTGCTATGTGTAACAGCTTAGAGTTAGCTGTCTGCCTCCCTGCCTAACTTCAACTTTCAAGCAGAAGGTCTCATACCTCATGTCACATTTGCTTACTTGCAAATCCTCAAGCTGAAGGTCCCATGTCTCATATCACTCTGGCATGGACTGTTGCTGATGTTGTGAGCCCTCCTGGAATTGACGTGATGGAGCTGCTCTTTCCCATGTCGGCGTCACAGGCGCTTGCCAGCCGAGCAAAGCAGCACGTGCTGGAGAAGTACGCGCAGGTGCTGTGGGACGTTGCAGCGAGGGCGCCGTATGACGCAAGGGCAGGGCTGAGCCGGGGCGGCGATCTGAGGGATCGGGACGAGGAGCGCGACCATGGCTGGGACCGCGAGCTCAACCGCGAGCGCGAGCGCGAGCGCGACCCAGAACCGCCGGAGGAGGACCTAGCCATGCGCGTGGCGGCGTGCTGCTGGGGACCCGGCAACCCGGCAACGACGTTCGTGATGCTCAATGCCGCCGGCGACCTCGTAGACATCCTGCACGCAGGGTACCTCAGCATGGGCGGCGGCGGCGAGGAGCACCAGCGGCGCAAGGACGGCGACCGGGAGCGGCTGCTGACGTTCCTCGCCGAGAACCAGCCGCACGTCGTTGCGCTGGGGGGCGCCAACCTGCAATGCAAGCGGCTGAAGGACGACATCTACGCCATCATCTTCAAGATTGTCGAGGACGAGCCCAAGTTCCTGTCCGACGAGGTCGCAGCACTCGACTGCTTCTTCGTGGAGGAGACGCTTGCCCAGCTTTATGAGCGCTCGCCCGTCTCGCAGGACCAGCTTCCTGGCCAGCCAGGTCTGGCACCAGCTTGAGCGCCGTAGTCGAGCTGCTTGGGAGCTTGACCGTCGCTTAATGTGTATGTGACATTGTGGACCTTAACCCTGATGTATGCATGCGCTGTTGGGTAACCATGCATGCGCCAGATTCATTCGATCTTGCATTGGCATGACTCATTCCTCTCAGGTATTGTCCGAAGGGCCGTGGCCTTGGGGCGCTACATTCAGAACCCGCTTGCCATGGTGGCTTCGCTCTGCGGGCCTGAGCGAGAGATTCTCTCCGCCAAGTTTCATCCTCTTCAGGCAAGCTAATGCCATCTGCGGCTGAATTTGCAGCTTCACATATATAGGTTCTTGGTTATGAGTGTACAGCACCATTGATTTTGCAGTGGTAACACGCAAATGGTGGCTAGGGGTTGAGACATGGATCACATTCACTTAGGTGTTGTAAATCTCCTTAAAGCAGCTGACCACAGCTTATGCAGCACCGAGATCCAGCACATTAGCTGGTTGCTTGTCAGCGTCATGGATGCAGTGCAGCCTTTTGGCACCTTTCCAACTATTGTTCTGAGTGGCAGAGAAGTATGTGGTGTTCTCCTGCACTTGCTTGCGATTGAGCCCAAGTCGCATTGCATGCTGCAGGATCTGCTGACCAGAGACGAGGTTTATGAGACGGTGGAGAGAGTCATGGTCACCATCTCCAGTCAAGTGGGGATCGACCTCAACGAAGCTGCCACGCATGACTGGCTCTTCTCGCCTCTCCAATTTGTTGCTGGTCTTGGTCCCAGGAAGGCCATGCACATTCAGGCAAGAGCTTATTATATTGAGCAAGTCATTGACAGATGGCCAACATATCGCTTTTAGGCGAATCCTCGCTTGGTCAGTCACTTACTTATGAAAGAAGGCACTAACAAAGACTAGTGAGGTGTACAAGAAAGAGCTTCTTAAGACTGCGTTCACTACGATGTGCACCTTCTTTGAGCTCTCTTGGTCGTCTCTCTTATGGACTAGGAATAGGGGCCTGCCTAATTACTGCAGGATCTCCAACCTGGCATTGGCCAGTCCTCAAGCTGCTTGCATTTGTCTTCATGCGCACAGAGGGTAATCAAAGGAGCTGGGAAAATAGCGACTCGCATGGAGCTCCTGGACTCCTTGGCCCTGATGCTGCGCTTCGTCTTCATCAATGCTGCCGGGGCGATGCGCGTCCGGGCGTCTGGCTCCGCGGCCTCGGCTGACATCACATTCGAGCCATTGGATGACACCCGCATCCATCCTGTGAGTAAACCCGTTCCGTTCCTTTGTTCTTCATCACCTGACATTAAGAAGTACGCCACTTTGCATTGCTGCAAATAAGTGCCTAGCTCGAGCTTGTTTTAGCTCTTAGGAATTTGCTCCATCAATTGTTGGAGGGAAGGGCGATGATGCGAGAGATTTGGCCAAAAGGGTTCAGATCTTAACACACAGGGAAGATGTGGTCACTGCCACAAATTATATGGCTGCATTGCACCATCAATTATGTTGTCCAAGTGAGGACCTGCTTGAGATGCCCAACAGGTGTCATACGAGGACGCCAAGGCCATGGCTGAGGCCGTGTACTGCTCAGCCGTTGGCGAGAAGAGGGAGGATGTGGACCAAGACACACTGGAGCTGTGCGTGGAGTGGGTGAGGGAACATCCGGATGCCATGGCACGCCTTGAAGTAGAGGACTACGTGAAGCGCCTGGAGGTACACTCCCAAGCTTGACTTGGAGCATGTGGACCTAGTATAACAGGCAGTGTAGCTAGATTGGTTGATTATTGTTCGTTATTGACTGCTAAGCTCATTGCCCACCTTGTGTCCATGCACACCTCTGTGTCTGAAATGCTCATTAACCTTCGAGATTTTACGGTAAGCTTCAAGGGATGAGCAGAGGAGCTGCTCTAGCTTTGCAGCACTATCCTACTTCGATCTGCACCTTGTTGTTAGTGACGTCAGACATCACTGTGGTTCTTGCAGAAAGAAGTTGACCTTGACACGTTGCTGGACGTTAAAGGCGAGTTGGTCAAGGGCTACCGGGAGTGGAGGTTGCCTTACAAGGTTCCCACAATGGATGAGGAGTTCTATCTCCTCAGTGGAGAGACGCCAACCAGCCTGGCTCAAGGCAGAGTAGTACAGGTGCCTAAGCCATCGCTAGCACTTATGACCTTTTGACAGCGCTGGAGACTTACATGCATGTTTGTGAAGTGCTCATCGTATGTGCATTATTGTGATACTGGACTGCAATGTATAAGCTCAAGTCACTTTTTCTTGTTTAACTCGATGTTGATCAGCACCTGCGATGCAGGCAAAGGTCAAGAAGGTGCAGCAGAATCGGATCCTGTGCACCCTGGAGTCAGGACTTCTGGCTGTAGTTCACAAGGAGGACTTGACTGATGACAGAGACGCTGACATCTCGGACAGAGTTTCTGAAGGTGCTGTCATCACAGGGAGGATCCAGAAAGTTTTGCCTTCACAGTACCAGGTCAGCCTGACACGCAAATTCAAGGCCTCAAGCTTGTATGTGATGCTTCAATTCTCCGAGCACAGATGCATGCCATGGTTATGACTCGTTGCTAGCCTTATTGAGTATTTAATGAAAGTTTCCTCTTTGCTGCATGGCAGGTCACCTTGATATGCCGGGGGAGTGAGCTCCGCAGTGATAATTGGCATCAGGCCATGCCCAAGGACAAGTATTTCCGGCGTGACGAGAGCGTGGCGCTCATTGAGGAGGAGCGTCTGAAGAAAAAGGCCGAGATGGAGCGGCGGCGTGCCTTCCGTCCGCGCATGATTGTGCACCCCCTCTTCCAGAATGTCTCGCTGCCTGAAGCTATGCAGGTGAGACATGTCCCAGAGCGCACCTCAAGCTGTGCTGTCACCCTCTTCGCTTCTTGACACTTAAATTATATCTGCCACAATGTCCTTTTCGAAAAAGTCGCTACTATGAAATGAAAAGATGTGCAGTCATACTCTTCAAGATGTAGCGGCAGCTACAGAGTCCCAGAGCCTATGGGACGAGAAGCATTCAGGGCTCTTTGGCTTTCCTTAATTATGCAAGCACTACCGCTATGATGGGTAGCAAGTCATCATTCACTTCCAAAACAGCAGCAATGGCTGCAACGTATCTCGTGGAAGAGGTCGATAAATCACCATCACGCTTTTGTGTATCGAAATACATCTCAAGGTCATAAAAGCTGCACATAAGCCTGAAGCTCACTCGTGTTTTCACATCTGTAGATTACATTGGTGCTGCGTTGGCATGTGCTTGCAGCAACTCGAAGATAAGGAGGTGGGGACTGTCATTCTGCGCCCAAGTAGCAAAGGGCCAGACCACCTCTCTTTGACCTTGAAGTTTGCCAAAGGCGTGTACACACACATTGACATTGAGGAGGGGGGCAAGGACAAGAGGGATGCGACGTCGTTCCTGCGCATTGGCAAGACCTTGACAATTGGTGGGGAGAACTTTGAGGACATTGACGAGGTGAGCTTTCATCTTTCGTACTAAAGGCAACTGTTATTGGGGGTTTCTAGTCACAGCATACGCTGACATGATTCCTGTCAAGATATTGACTTGATCATGAGGGCACTGTCCAATTCCTCTCTGTAATTGCTACGTCCAATGGCACCTGGGCAGCTCTCATAGGAATCAGGCAGAGCGATTCGAGCGAATTTTGAGAAAGTATTTATACCTGAGGGCTGGACTGGTTGATCTTTTCAATTGGGAAGTCAATGTACCTATATCTCGATGCATATGCACCCCATATTTGTAAAATTCCAAAGCTGAGGTCTTTATTGATGGTTGACTTCATTCACTACATTACTGTGCACTATCTTGCTGTGCAGGTCGAGGCCAGATACATAGAGCCGCTTGTAGGGCATCTGAAGGACATGCTGTGCTATCGCAAATTCTGGGAGGGCCCGCAGGATGAGGTGGACCGCCTGCTGATCAAGGAGAAGCGCGAGAACCCTGGCCGCATCCCATACTACGTCTCGGTCTCGCACAAGCACCCCGGCGCTTTCGTGCTCTCCTACATCCGGATGCACAGCCCTGTCCACGAGTACATCTCTGTGTCCTCCAAGGTGAGACAATCACTGCAGAAGTCAAAGAGCAGCATAAAAAAGAGACCCAAATTTGACAGGCAGCAAATGCATGTCCCAATATCCATTGGTGTGTGGCTTTTGCTAGCCACACTCTGTCTGACTCTGCACTCGGTTACGATCTTGCATATCATATGGCCACCGTCATGGCCCGACCAGGTGGCCTGATCTATCTGACGACGTTTGAGTTACCTTGTACTGGGTTTGCTATTCTCCAAGTCAAATTAAAGGTTTAAAGTAGTTGACAATAAGTCCTTGTGGCTGTGAACTGGCACAGGGTTTCCGGTTCCGCAAGCACGACTTCACAAGCCCAGACCGGCTGGTCAAGTACTTCCAGAAGCACTTCATGGAGCCGCCGCCGGAGGCGCCGCCGGCGGCGCGGCGTGCGGCAGCCGCCATGGTGCCCATGAGCGGCCCGCCGGCAGGCCCCGGCGGCTGGCACGCCCCGCTGCCGGATCCTGGTGGGGCCCCGCCCGGCTACTGGGCTGGCATGCCGCCTCCTGGGCAGCCCACCTGGTCGGGCCATGACGGTGGACACAGCACCTTCAATGGCTCCTCTGCGCCGTGGAGCGGCTACGACTCTGGGAGCGGCCACCCCGTGCCTAGCGGGCGGCCATGGACGCCCCAAGGCTCGGGCCGGTGATCAGCAGTGGCCGCAGTGCTGTGCGGCCATGCTTGACTGCTCTCAAACTCTGTAACATAGTCGGAATTTTGTGCCGCGAGGCATCTCTGTCACTGGCACTTGCACTGCCCTAACCATGTCTCTCCACTTAGTCACAATCACATTGTTTCATTTGTGCGACACTGTTCGAGGCATACATCCGGTTTTCAGGATGAACTGCCTCCAGAAGGCACCGGCGTAGGGTCACAAGGACTCAAATCCAAAACCGTAAGCAAACAGAAGTCTGCCAACGGAGGTTGCTGAGTAGTACTGACCAACGCAGCCGGTGCTCCGCCAGTGCTCTGTACTTCAGCACAATCCATCCTGGGCCACTTGCTTGCCCGACAGCTGATAACATGTCCACCGACACAAATCTCCGCACTGTACAGTCCCTACTTCGCTATGGATGCAAGGTGCAAAATGCAAGAAGAGCACCAGTGGCATGCAAATGCCAATCAGTTGCAACGCTCAGTCTGAGACACATGCAACCTCCTCAAGGGTGGCTCATTGTGCAGCGTGGTGATTGCTGGCTTGCCACAGGCCCCAGATGGCTTGCGAAGTTGATGGGAACCCATGCACACACCCATGCACGACAATTTGAGCTCTTCTTGTCATATAGCTGTAGGACTAGGAGTTCAGGGTGAAGAACAAGTTCTCGACCCTTGAGTATAGAAAGCGCGGCCGAATTGACTGGTGGCTGTGAGAGGCCAGCCCAAACTAATGGACAAGGTCTGAAGGAGCCGGACGGTGCAGAAAGCAAGGTACTAAGTGCTAAGACGGCAGCAAGGGCACTCTCAGTAACCTCCAGTCAGTAGATGCAAATCGGAATAGCTAGCAGGCGGATAGACGTCGCCCTGACGGAAGCCAGAGGCCGCCGCCAAAGCGCAGCCTGCGCGCAAGTGAAGGGCGAAGGCAAGGGACCGTAGCAAGGATATGGCCAAGCGCATCCGGAAATCCGGAATCCGGAAATCCGGAATCATGAGTATAGCGACCAGCATTCAGGAACTTGACTTCAGTACACAGCTCAAACCTGAGCGCTTCGGTTGTGCCTAGTGATCCTGTATGTTCTGTGCCAGATTGCTACTGACCATGTGCCAAGCAGCGCCTTCATCTGTCTTAACAAATAACCTGCATAAGCCTGGCCCCCGAGTAATATGAACTATTACTCCCTCTGTTGAAAGCACCAATCTCCGACCAGGTCTGTATCACTTCGAGACCTATTACTTGCTGATTCTGAAATGTCAAAGCTCACATTGATGTGAATCTGTACACTTGGGGTTGCCCTTTGCTGCTACTTCGCTCCAAGCTGCAAAAATTGAGGTGGTCGCCACCTCCAAGTCGTCAACCCCAGCCTAGTCGAAGTGATTCAGGTCAGGGGCAAACCGCCAGCAGAGAACTCGCACGCCTGTGGCAGTCCAAGAAGCGGCGCATCAGCATGCTTTGCAGAGGAGATTGCCAATCTGAGGCGACTATTGGGTGTGCACAACCAACTTCTACAGGCTTGAAGGACGCCGTACAAGAGCGCAGCTGTATAATGCACAGCCTCTTGCCGCTGCTGGAAAGCAGCGGCGAGTTGGGCTCAGCAGCAACAGGGCTCAGACACTAGAGAGCATACAATGAGAAAGTTGGGCGGGGTGGACCTCATCTTTGGGGTCTGAAAGTTTCTGGGTTCTACGGATTGGATATGGAATCAGAAATAAGTAAAGCGAGACTCACATGGGGAGGGGGCAGCGTCGAGATCCAGTCCGAGGCATGCGTCGGGAGCAGCCCAAGTGCGTGTAGCTGGAGATGGCCGTCGTCGCGGCGCAAGTCAGGCCGCGGGACAGACGGCAGCGTCGGCGCCTCAGAGATGCAAATGGGTAGTGCCTTACCGCACAGTCAATGCACGTTAATGTGAAGTATTAGTGCAGAGTGGACCTTGTAGAGGCCGAGGCCGAGGCCGACGAGGTGCAGCGCGACGTACAGCAGCGTGGGCAGCGTCGTGTCGGTGCGGGGGTCCTTGAAGGGCCCAAAGACTGCGGGAGCGCAGGGCATGGCTGAGTCGAGACTCGGGGTTCGACACCTGACTTGGACATAAGGGGGCGCTGGTTTTGGGGGACGGCTTAATGGCTTCAGCTAAACAACGTTGAAGACTGAAATTAATTTTGAGTCGGACTCAGGAGTTGGCCAAGGAGCGGCGGCGGCGGCGGCGGCGGCGGCGGCGGCGGCGGCGGCGGCGGCTGACCCTTGGAGACGGCGCGGAGGGCGGAGAGGGGCTGCCAGAGCGCGGAGGCGACGATGCCAATGGAGAAGATGTGCAGCGTGTTGCCGGCCATCCACATCATGAACCCCAGCGCAAACAGATTCTTGAACGGCGCCTGCGCCGCCTCCCACGCCTTCTGCGGCGGCGGCGGCGGCGGCGGCGGCGTTGGCGGCGGCGGCGGCG
>WELB01000022.1:836588-846657 GCA_009602725.1 Spirogloea muscicola
AAAAAAAAAAAAAAAAAAAAAAAAAAAAAAAAAAAAAAAAAAAAAAAAAAAAAAAAAAAAAAAAAAAAAAAAAAAAAAAAAAAAAAAAAAAAAAAAAAAAAAAAAAAAAAAAAAAAAAAAAATCTCTGCTGCTGCCGGCCCGCGTGCCGGCGGCGCTGGCGCCCGCGCCGCCCTCGCCGGCGCAGTTCCTGCACCGGCCCGTCCTCACGCTCGAGTGGACGCCCGAGGAGGACCGCCTCCTGGAGGACACCCTCGCCAAGTGAGCCGCCGCCGTCGCCGCCGCCGCCGCCGCCGCCGCTGCCTGCATGGAGCTGCCTCCAGTGCCAAGCTGCGGGAGAGAGGCCGAGGGTCCTGGAACGGGCAGAGCTCGAGCTCGCGGCGGCGGAGAGACGGCGGCGGCCGCTTGGTCATGGCGGCGGCGGCGGCGGCGGCGGCGGCGGCGCGCAGATGTCCGCCGGACAAGTACCACCAGAGCCTGCTGCGCTACATCAAGGTCGCCGCCAGCCTGCCGGAGAAGACCGTGCGCGACGTCGCCCTGCGCTGCCGCTGGCTCACGGTGCGCCACCGCCCTCTTGGTGCTCAGGCTCATGCTTTGCACCCAAACCCTAACTTAATCCTTGAAACCTTAAACCCTAAACCTAAATTTCAAAGTCCTGTCCAACCTAAACCTCTTGTCCGTTACGCTTAAGCTGGGCGAGCTCTACTTGGTGGCAGAAGGGCTGGATTTTTCCCATCTGGTGATTAGGCTTCAATTAGCGACCGTTATGTGCTGATTCGTGGTTGCTGAGCGGGCCAATTTGCAAGTGGGTAATGTACGTACCAGATGTGCTTGCCGTTGTACTTGGCCACTTTGGCCTTTCCAATATGTCTATACACGCAAGTTATCGTCTAACGCGCCCTTACTGCACGCCGTTGCTGAGCTTCCACCTGGTTGACGCCGCACCAACAACGGCGCCGCCGCAGAAGAAGGAGAATGGCAAGCGGCGCAAGGGCGACGAGTCCACAGCAGCGAAGAAGTCCAAGGACAAGCGGGTATGTCACGTCATCATTAGTGCTAACATTCCTTTAACTGCTGGCCAAGTTTTGCGATCTGTCGTCGGCGTGCTACGAGCTGCCATTGCCGATGGTGGGCGGTGCGGCTGCAGCCCCAGGACAAGGAGCCCGTGAAGCTGGCGCCCAACGGCTCCGTCGCTGCTCCGCCCCTGCCTCCGCCGCCCCCGCCCCCTGTGGCGCTCCGGCCAATGGTGCCGCTGTACACCGCGCCGCCGCTGCCGCCGGTGGACTCTGACGACGGCATCTCTAATGACGGTGGGCTGTGGACCCCCGAGGCTGGCTTAGTCTCACACGCCAGGCGCTGCAGCAGGCCGGTGCTGAACTGGCCCCGTGGCTCTTGCCGGCTCGGCGGCGCAGCAATCGGCGGCACGACCGGCCAGCTCCTGGAGCAAAACGCACAGGCCATCAGCCAGGTCCGAGCCAACCTCGCCGCCTGCGAGGTGAGGGCTCCTGGCCACGCGGAGGTGTCAACGCCCTGCGCCTGCTTCCTGAGCTAGGCTCTGATGGCCTATATAAGCCGCCTTCTGGCTGTCTTGCTGAGAAGCTCGTCTGCTGCCGCCGTCGACGACCCCTGCTGAGGAGCAGGCGCAGGAAAATGTGTTGCTGCTGCTGCAGATCCGCGACAACATCTCGTCCATCCTCAACGGGTGAGACAGCGCCCTGGCACTGTCAACCTCTCGACAGGCTTTCTGCAAAGCTGGGTCAGGATGGAAGTGTTAGGTATCTATTTAGGTGTTTCGGGCTCTGAGTTCTGAGGAAGTCAATGTTGGTTGAGCTTCAATCCAATCATATTCAGATGATGAGCTCAGTGTTCAGGAGATTCAGGGGCAGATTGTAATTTCTATCAGATACGTTCTAAATCTAAAAATGTAGCTAGAAGTATGGTGTCCTCTCTTCGGGCGACAGGCACTTTCCGTTGCAGGGAGGCAGCAACAAAGGTTAGCATCTGATGGACGTGGTTCATGCGTGCGTGTCGGCAGGATGACGAGCATGCCAGGCATCATGAGCCAGATGCCGCCGCTGCCCGTGAAGCTCAACCTGGAGCTCGCCAACACGCTGCTGCCCAAGGGCATGGGGCCTCTACCGCCTGCCGCAGCCCCTGGCGGCGGTGCTGGCCCTGCCCCTTCAGCGAGCGCTGCTGCTGTGCCTGCCACCTCCGCAAGCTAGCAGTTGCATATCTGCTGCTGCTGGGCTCATGTATCATCGATTTTGCTGCTGTACATATTGCATTGTCTGCCCCTTGCTCAAGAATGTGGGAGCAAGGGTAATTGCTGCTCTTGCAGCCTGTTAGCGAACTTTTGAGAGCGGCTACATTGTATGTTTGCTCATCGGGCAATCATTTTATTGCAGCTTCAGCATCCTCTCGTTGCACCAGCCTTGCATCTTCTGTACTGTGTGGGTATGCATGCATAAATTTGGCCTCTTAAGAAAGTCTGTTCTGTTCATTATGTTGTTGCCTCAACAAGTACTACCCTTATGGTGAATACCTCGAATCGTAATATTTGTGCGGAGCTTGTGTTAATGAAGGTATGGAGGGGTGTACTTGTAGCTGCAATGTCCATGATTTTCAAATTAAGAGCAACTCTAAGCCTTTGACCTGTTTGCCGCAAAATTAGGAAACCCGTCTGGCTATCTAGATCCAGCTCAGGCACCACCTTGCAGTGGATGCGCTTGACTAACAGCACATCACACATGGGGCACCTAGCGCCTCACGACTTGGGTGTGATCCCGCAGCATTGAGGCTCAAGCAGGGACAGTGGCAGCTCCGACTATGAGGCTCTCTTTCGCCTGAGAGGCGCTGCTCGCAGCCTGCTTTGGGGCTGTGCCAGAGGGTCCAAGCTTGTACTCTGGGCAAGCTCGCTTGTTGTAGGGGCTTTATCTCCTGTGGCTGAAGCTGGCAGGCTGCTCCCAATAGGGCCCTTCTCTGAGGTGGGCGACGACACTTGCAAGTGCACATTTGCCTTGCTCGTACTTGCGAGTTCTGTGGTCGCCATCGAATCATTGGTCGCACTAGCGCACTGGGCTTCCACGGCGCGGCCAGCAGATGGTGTCGTCTCCAGCAACTCGCGGCTCGGCTGAGCATCATCGTGCTCCTCCTGCTCTTCGTCTGCACAGAAGCCTCCGCCTGTCGCATACGCTGCAGGGAGACCCGGCGAGTCCTCTGCAGCCTTGGAGCCTGCGGCTTCCAGCTCTGGCCAAGGAGCGCCGTCCACACCACCCACAACATGCACGCTGCTCTCTTCCAACTCGCTGCGGCCATCTGCGACTTGGAGCCTCGCCTTCGGCCTGGACCGTAACGACTGCCACAGCAGCACGCCCTTAAGCAAGCTCAGCTTCATAGCAGAGCCAAGAAAATCCATCAGACACGGTTGTGGACAAACTGAATCTCGCAAATAACAGCAGTGGTTCACCTCACTTGAGCATGCTCTTTCTGCTGTTGCAAATACTTAATGACTGCCGCACTACTGGCTAATACTTGTGCTGACTGAGTGTATGAGCCAACAACAGCGGGATGCAACTCACTCTTCCACGCTCCTCAGTGCCAGCGTCGCTCCTTGAGGCTGCTCTGTGCACATCGCTCTCAGAGCCGCTGCTGCTCTCATCTCCACCTTCAAACTCCATGCCCCCGCCAAACTCCTCCTCCGAGCTGCTCGCTTGCTTCCTCGCACTTTTCCCGCCTCTTGGTCGCCTGCTCGCCTTCTTCTTGCCGGTACCTGCAACTTTGGCCACTGCCGGCTTTGGTGGAGGTGCTGGCTTCTTGCCTCGCCCTCGACTTTGGCGCTGCCTCTGCCTATCCTCAACTACATTTTCAGATGTGGCCAATGCCAGTTGCTCCTCATCCTGCTGTTCAATGTCAATTAGATGAGTAGCTGCTGCAGTCACTTTCTTGGCCTTCTTTTGAGGTGGATCTGCGATGAGATGGGGTGGAAGGTCCATCAGCTCCTCGCTGCGCTTCCCTGCAATCCTTGTCACAGCCTTCTGGATGCGCTTGCTCCGGATCTTTGCAAACCTCTGGTTGAACGTGTAGAATGCTTCAAGCCTCATCTGGGTCTGCACACAGCAATAATCAAAGTACCAATGAACAGCCGGCACTGTCTTTGTTACTGCACGGTCTCTGTTATACTGCACGATAACCGTAGCTTACATGACTAGCAAAGAGTGACAGATTCAGACTCTGGCAAGTTGGCAAACTACCAAAGAAGCGGAGAGCTGAAGAAGCAGTGGAACAGGTATCTAGCAGCTTGCACCTTCAACTTCACACAGACTCATGACTAAGTGCGACTCGTCACAGGCTTTGTCAAGACAGTGCTAAGAGCCATGAAGGCTGGTCCTCAAAGTTCAGCCATAATTCTAATCTTGCCTCTTGGTTCTCATATGCTTTCAGGGCCGGCATCACAGCGTCGTCGGTCTTCTCCCTGGACCAACCCAGGCGATCGTGGCAGAACTTGCGGAGTGCGTCGAGGTCGGGACGCCCCCAGGTGCACCGCTCGGTTGACCGGTCCACCTGAGGCCTCTTGTAGGCCGCCATGACGGCAGCGCTCGGGAACGACTCGGGCACGTTCCAGTTGCGGCTCATGTTGCGATGCTTTGCCTCGAACGTCCGCCGGATGGCCATCAGCTCCGGCTCCTCGAGGGGCTCGCCTCCTAGCCCCTCTTCTGCCTTGCTCGACAAGCCCTTCCCGTATCCACCGCCAACGTGGTCGAAGATCCTCTCGTCTGGCCCATCCAGCCAGTCCTTGAACTTCTCCAGGCCACCATCCCCCGGGTAAGCGTTCACGACCTCAATGGCATTGACAATGCCAATGCCACTGCGCCCAATGGACAGTCTCATGAGTCCTTATATTTTTCATGGAATAAAGTGGAACACCTGTTTACAATGGCCGGTGCTCAAAGTTGCGGGATAGTCAAGCAGCCATATTGAATCTTTGTGGAGCACTGAACATACCCAATGGAGTCTCGGGGACATTACGATACACTGAAATTAATACCCAGCGAGGATAATTTTCAAATTCCAAGTGGGCTGAACTTAGAGGCGATAGCAGACACTAACTCAAGAAGAAGTATAGGAGAAATATAGCCTCTTCACCTGATTCCGGGCGTGTAGTCGCTGCCCAGCAGCATGGCCATGCGTATAAGCTTGTCCCTTGACAGGCCAAGCTCGCCTTCTATATCCTTCATGTAGTACGTCTCCACGTACTTCCGTTCGTCAAAGAGGTTTCTGTACACGCTCCTCCCTCCAAAAAGGAAGGCGTCGCAGTCATCAGTAACAATGCCATCCACAAAGTCCACCTCGTCCATGAATGCGCACTGGGCCTCGGCCTCCATTGGCGCAATGATGTATGGCAAGCCAAAAATTTGAAGAAGCTCCTGAACGAAGTCAAGGAAAATGCAAAGCTCGATAACGTTAAGTGTGATCAAAATGGTGAACACTTCAATCAGATATTAGTAAGCAAGCAGGCAGTGTGTCCAAGACAATATAGGATGGACGACGCAGAGATCAAAGACAACTTTGCTTTTGCTCTTCACCTGGCACTCTTGGAACATATCAGAGCTGACGTTCTCAGCATCGCGTTCATTCCTTTTCTGCAGGTTGCGGAGTAGCTTCTCCTCCTTCCGTAATGCCATGAACTCCTCGTCCCTCAGGTCTTGCGATTCCTCGTCCAAGGCAGTGTTGGCCTGTCAAACGTGCAAGACAAAGCTGGGTCTAGCCTGACCAACAAATCTGATGACTAAACAGGACTGCAATAACAGGTGTATGTGCTGAAGAGAAGCATGTGTACCTGCAATTCAGCCTGCAGCTCGTCTTTAAGGGCAGCAGCTTCCTCAGCGAGCCGTAACTTCTCCTCCTCCACCTGCATCTCCCTCCGCAACAGCTCCTCTCGATCCAGCTCTGACAGGCCTACAGCAGCAGCCGCCTCATCTGCTGCCTGTGCGTACCCTGCGCTTGTATCTAGCTCCAAGGCCTGAGCTTCTTGCTGAAGACCACCCACCTCGTGCTCCAAGTCAGCTGTCTGCTCAAGTCCTGCCTCAGCATCCCCTGGCGTTGGCTGATGTGCAGCCGCCATGCCGTCTTCCTGTGATGCAGAGAGGCTGACTTGGGGATGGTGCTCAATGACCTGGACTGGGGCCTCAGTGTGCACTACTTCAGCCACCAGTGGCTTCTCTGGCTCTGACATTGGAGGCTCTTTTGATGGGCCCTCCCCCGCCCTCTCCTCCACAATGGCCTTTCCTTTCCGCCTCCTATCCTCCTCCTCCAAGCTTTGGCCTTCCCCGTTGCTCACTCTGAGCTCAAACTCCTCCATCTGAAGATCAGCAGCACAACTTGTTGCCTTGTCTCTGCTGCTCATGGAGGACTCCTCGAGCGCGTTCCTCGTCCTATCGTGGTCATGTGGGCTCACGCCAATCCTTATGCCCGCGAGATGCCTCGGCTGAACGTCGCTGGCCCTTCCGCCAAAGTCCTCAAGACTGCGCCGCAGAGCTTCCTCCAGCTCGTCCCCCTCCGGTCCTTCCCGTGGCGCTGCCGCCGCGCACTCCTGCAGGCTGGACTGGATCGCGCGCTGCAGATGCAAGTCTTCAGGCGCAGCGGCAGCTGCAACATGCACCTGTCCGAGGTCCTGCACCTCGCCGCTGCCATCCTCCCAGTCCACGTCACTCTCGTCGCTGCCCTTGCCCTCCTCAATGGCGTTCCTGCAGCTGAGCGGCGGCTCTTGTGTCGCCTCTGGACCAGCTTCGCCCTCGGCAGCATCCACGCCTAAGTTGTTCTCATTGCCGCAATCGACCACACCGGTCGAGGACGGCCCCTCCTCCCAGCTGAAGTCACCCTCGGCAGCTTCAATCTCTGGACTACGAGCGCCGCCCCTGCTCGCTTCGGGGGACTCATGGGCAACGTGAGCGTCGCCACTCTCACCGGACTCCCGTACGAGATTCGCGAAGAGGGTGCTGTCCTCGTCACTGTGATCACATGAGCCGGCCTCGATCGCAATCGACAGGTCATTGCTGGTGTGTTCCGTGCCTCTTCCTTTGCTGTCGTCGCAGACATCCGCCACCTTTGTGTCGCCCGCTGCCTGCTGCTGCTGCTGCTCCTGCTCCTTCTCTCTCATCAGGTTAAGGTTGTGCTGCAGGTCGCGCGACATCCGCAGGCCCATACCGCGGCGCCGGCTCACTCTCACGATGCCGTTCGAGTCCCGGTAGAGCGGAACAGACGAGCGCCCCACTTTGTCACTGTCGCTCTGATCCGTCAGCGCCACCATGGTGTTGGCCGCCGGTCCCTTTGGGTCCAATACCGCCAGCAGCTCCGAGGCGGTGGCCAGAGCCCCATCCGCTCTGAGTGACCGTGTCATCGATCGCATGTCAACTGTCTCCTCGGGCTTTGCGTATCCGGAGGAGGCCATTGGGCCGTCGAAAATGCTCAGCGACAGGTCTTGGTCTGGCTCCTCCTTGACCGCCACACTGACAGTGCCTGCCCGCTCCCACGGCTTTCTTGCAAGCGATGCCAGCATAGAGGAAACGGTTGGCACGAGGCCCGGTGTGCAGTGCTTGTAATCTGGGGGCGGCTCGAGGAGCTTGCTCAGCGAGGTGGCTCTGGCCTGCGCCCGCTTTGCAGCCGCCGACATCGTAGTCAAAGGCCTGCACAAAGGGCACAGCAGCTGGCATTGAGCAGGCTTTTTGCAACAAAGGACTGCAATAAGGTGTAGGGCACTAAATCTAAACCCTGAACCCTACACCCTAAACCCTGCACCCTAGAATCCAAGCCGCCTAATTCGTCAGGAAACAAGCCAAAATCATATACACTGAAGTTAGGTGGCCTGTCTCGTGGCCGATGGATGTCCTGACAGCCTCTTGATGTATGGTCTCACAGAAAACCTTTTCACTGCAGAACGCCTCAGCCCGATTCAGATGTATGAGACCCATCCAGAGCCGTCACTTAGAAGATTAAGAAAGAGTGAAAAGGTCGAGCAGAGCTGCTCACGTTTTCTCTGGTGGTGTGTAAGATGATGAGAATATGAACTCCCGGCCAGTCTCGGAAGCAATGCGAGTGGCAGGCATTCCGGCGATGCCGACGCCGGCTGCGGCCTTTTGCACTTTGTCAATGTCCCTCCTCATGGCCACCGTCTTGAGATACCCCTGAATCTGCATCTCCGAGAAGTTTGACGGCACCTGAGACACATGAAGCGCTGACCCTGCTTAATGCTTGTCCTTCAGATGACATCTGAATGCATTACAGCCATCATAATTGGCTCTGCGATAACTTAGATAAGAATCTGCAACACTAGAGGTTGAACACTCTGCACTTGTCACAAGCCACACGAGTGCTCTGTAGCGCAGACTGACTATTCTCCAGCTTGTGTATGCAGCAATTGAAGGATTGTGGTGGCGGACTTTGGCAACTTGCCGGAATTTCTCTCGATTCTGTGCCACCAGCTGCTCCCTCATCTACGTATATCATAAAGGTAGCGCCCCACGGCAGCCATGTCAGCAATTGCAAAGCGAGCCACTCTAAGCAAGATCCCTGACGATAAGCGCAACACAAAATCTGCTCGTCATCTAGTGATCATATAATCAGCTCATTCAGGATATTCTCCATGCACCTGGACCATGAGCTCCAGCTGCACAGATGCCGGCAGAGAAGCGAGCACCTTCGGATCCAGGGGGCCTTCATCTTCGGGCTGCCATACGCACCAGAGTGATCACGGACACACACTGGTTTCGGCACATGCTTCTTGCTTTTCTTCTTGCAGCTGTAACTTAGTAAGCTAAGCCGACATGTATTGCATCACATCTGCCATTCATGCAGGCCAGCAAGTCAATGCTTTCCAGCCCAGATCCGCCAGACCATCAGAATCATCTCATTGTCGGGGTCCGCGCCCCAGCTCTGGTCACTACTGGCATCGTCCTCCTCTGGCGCCGCAGGCTGTTGTGGCGGCGCTGCTTCTGGCCTGCATCTTGGCCACAAAGATAAAGTCGAGCACGCCCCTTGTCACTTGCGGCTGCTGCTATTATACAACTGCGGCAAAAGGGAACACCTGACAATAACACAAGCACACGTAAGAAGTAGAAAGCCCATCCTGCGCACCCTGGGAGCGCAAGGATCTGGCCGGCTTGGCCAGCAGGAGACGAGGGGATGCCGTTGTCGTGCGCAGTCAGCTCCTGGTTCTGCTGAGACCCTTTGGACCCTCTCGAGCGAGCGCCCTGCTTGGGCGGTGGTGAGCGCTCCTCCGAGGCCTCGCCTGGAGCTCCTGAGCCAGGCCTGCCACGCGCAGGCCCTCCGCCTGCGCCAGCTGCGGCCGGCGCCTGCCTGGTCGGCTGCTGCTGCCCCTTGAGGGCGTCAATCTCGCCGCCAACCTCGTCCAGCCTCCGAGTCCTGAGCTGGCAGCCCCAACAGGCCGCGTCCCACATCAGCGCCGGCCTCGGCGACAACGGCGCGACGAGGCAAAGGCTTCGCCGGCCACACTGGCGGCCACGCACAGCCGGCAACGGTGCCTCGGCGGCAGCCATGGAGGAAAAACGCGGCTGCTGCTTGACCGATTTCAGTATTAACAATAAACATTTGTGCTGATGATCGATATAAGCTAAATCGATATTGATCGAGGAGCAGGGGCAGGGCCGCTCACGTGGTTGAGGAGGAGCTTCTCGGCGGTGCGGCGGATCTGGTTGTGGGCGCGGTCGCGCATGCGGCGGCGCGCGAGCACGGTGCGGCGCTTGAGCGCGGGCGTGCCGCCGTCGAAGACGAACACGGGGCGGGCCTTGAGGAAGAGCAGCTTCACGATGCGGCGCAGGAAGCCGAGCAGGTGCGCGTTGCGGATCATCTCCCCGTGCCCGTCGCGCATCGCCTTCATGAACTGCACGATCCAGATGCTCGCGTCTGCGGCCGCGGCGGCGGCGGCGACGGCGCGCAGTCAGGCGGCGGCGGCGGCGGCGGCGGCGGCGGCGGCGGCGGTGACCACCTCGGAGTTCTCGACGACCTCGACCTCGGCGTCGGCCTCCGCCGCGGCCTCGGCCGCCGGCGGCTCCGCCA
>WELB01000022.1:858687-870916 GCA_009602725.1 Spirogloea muscicola
GCACGCGGCGGCGGCAGCGGCGGCTTTCGCGGCGGAGGTGGCGGCGGCTGACGCGGCCGCCCGGAGCGGCCGCCGCAGACCTGCGGGTGAAGCCGCCGGGCGTCCGCGTGGTGCTCAACGGCGGGCAGCAGGTCGCCGTCCCCCGCTTCGACGGCTACTTCGCCTTGTACGCCCCGCCTTTCCCGCCGCCTTTCCCGCCGGCGCCGCCGCCGGCGCCGCCGCCGCCAGTGCCGTTGCCTTGATAGACCGCCCGTCGGCGAATACGGCCGGCCCCCAGTCGAGGGCTTTCCCTCACGGCCGCCGCTGTCGCCTCCGCGGCGCGCCCGCGCAGCCGCGGCGTGCCCTCCGGGACGCACCTGCTGGAGGTCGTCGCCGTCGGCAGCTACTTCCCGCCGGTGAGCCTGCCGCCGCACATCCGACGCCTCGCACGCCTCACTGAGCTAGAGCTTGCTCTGCTTACTGTCGTCAATTGTAACCATGTGGGTCATGGTGCTGCCAATTTGGGCTTGAGCTCACCATCAAATCAATTGTAGTTGCGCCAGTGGTCATGGCCGTCAAGTCCGTCGCCGCCTCGCACCGCTGCAGCTTTCAAAGGAGGCGTCCGCGAGGCTGTGCTTGATATCCATGGCTGGGCGGCTGCTGTTCTCCAGGTGAGGCTGGATGTGAGCGCGAGGCTGCGGGGCAAGGTGAAGGCGGCGTACACAGAGGACAGCTCGCAGGTCCTGCCACAGCCGCTTGTGCTGCAGGCCACCAAAGATGAGGACTACTTTGAGGTCAGCGCAATGGTCGCCAAAGGCTCTACTTCTTCATGTTGTACGAGCATGTCTGCACATTTCCCACATAGCAGAGTCTTCTTGTGGCATTGGCTGTACATTGTGCAGTCTGGTCAGGTCTGTGCATATTCTCTTTCTGTCAATTTGCTGGTCTATCTGGGTCTGGAGGGTTGCAGCACTACGACCAGCTGCTAATGGCCTTCTCCCCTTACATGTCATGGTAGAAGCGTGAGCCCTTCTCCCCACTGACGTTCCTCAAGAGCCCAATGGGCATGATGGTTGCCTTTATGGTCGTTGTCGTCTTTCTGCTACCCAAGCTCATGGACAGCATTGGTAAGCAATGTGCTGGCTTTGGACTACTTACTCCGTGTTGCGGACTTTGACAACTTACTGTTTGAAGCTGTTAGACTGTCTGTATGCTCATAAATTCTTCCTGCAGAGTCGTCTGGCTGGGCGGTCATGAAGGAATTGCAAAAGGTAATGTTGACTCTGACTCCATGTGTGACTTGTTATTGGCCTTGAGCAGATCCCGAGGAGATGAAGAAGATGCAGGAGGACATGCGGAACCAGCCCACACCTTCCTTGTCCAGCCTTCTGACAGGGGGCCGGAGTTGAAGCAGCCACACCTAGAGGGGCCTGAGATTGTGATGGCAGTTCATTACACTCCCCTACAAGCTTCGTCATCAGCTACATCAGATCACCATCACAGTCTGGCATCTTGACTGCACCAAGCCTGTAGTGGCACCCTATTGCTAATGCAGCAGAGCTCAAGGTCCTCAAGCTGATGACCTCATGCACAGGGAGAAAGACTCACGGTATCAACCCTAGTGCCAAACCCTCCTCTTATATCTTAGGTTGACATGTCAGACATGGGTCAGGGTAGGATTGCATCCGTGCACTAGTAGCAGTAGTGCAGTGCAGCAGTTGAGAGGGAACAGGCATGAAGTCATGTGCATCTCTGAAGTCATTGAGCGGATTCTGTTGGGAGCCCACAGTGGTTTAACATCTTGTACAGCTGTATGCTCTGAGCTCTGAGTCTGTACGACATGTATTCAGTGAGACAGCAACCCATAAAGTCTGTCTTAGGAAATGAGCTCTATCATGGTGACACAAGGGGAAAGCGTTCACCCTCAGTGTGACAATATATATAGATGAGAACCACGCAAGGGGCCAAAAAGCTGATGCACCGCTACACTTGCTGGAGTTCCAGCAGATTGCCCTGATTCAATAAAAGTACAGCACAGTGAAGGCAAAACATGGCACAAAAGGGGACAACAATGCCGACCTACTATAATCGAGGGGCCAGAAGCTGGACTAGCCAGTGTGATCAGGTGGAGTCGCCTCATTAGCACGTCAAGCAACTATGAAGTCAAGCAAAATAAAGGGATCAACCAATAACAAAGCCAAAGTCATGATGCTGCACAGCCACTGCTCCAAATCAACAGATTGTCCTCTTTGTTCGACAGAACAAAGCAACTGTCTAGCCTATCTGGCTCGAACACACACGTGACGCCGAGTAGGGAGGAGAGAGTTTGTGAGCAGGTGGTGAACGGATGGATCATGTAAAGCTGTCCACTACTACGTGCAACAGACATCTTAGGAGTCTGTGCTTGCGATGAAGTTATATAAGGAAGGCTCTTGGGGATAGATGGTTACAACAAAAGATGCTGGAGAGAGACCTTGTAGATGAAGTAGGTATTGCTGAAAAGAGCAGACCTGCAGACTACACAGATGACGAGGCGTGCTAAGGATAGACCACTTGAGTCGCTAATTTGTCAGCCTAGCGAGCAGAAGCGAGACGCCATGGCTGGTAGAAGGTGCAAGCAGTGCTTGGCAAGCGCAAAAGGCCAGTGCAGGACATTGTGGGCCTCGAGATTACCATACGTACAGCTGCTTCACCTGAAGGGGCTACTGATGTCCACGACTTACACGGCCTTGCAGCATTGCAGCAATAAGTGCATGCCACAGCGCAAGAACGTATAAGTCATTGGCACGGTAGTTCTTCTCTACTGCTCTATTTGCTGAGGTGCGGTTGCAATGCCAGTTATAGGACGTCAACTGGAACCACACTACACCCTGCAGGTCCACAGCAGCAGCTTTTTGACGACGGTAGAGACTACAGGTAGTCTTAAATGGGTAGTGAAGGTTCTACTAATGGCTTCCGAGGCCCTACGTGGACCGATCGAGCTTGATAAGTAATTTCCAGCAGTGCGCCTGAAGCTTCCAAGGGCTTTGGACCTCGACAAGAAACTCCTCGGCAGGAGTTGAGGCATTTTCGGGGCGGGAGAGCAGAGGTTGTATTTAGCTGCAGAATTGCGCCTGCTAAGCGTCTGCAAAGTAGTAGCGCCCAGAGGTGAGAATCGCTATTTGTGCTCAGCAAGCTGACGAGGCTGGCTCGCAAGCTCGCATCGAGTAGATTGGCCGAAGTGGCACCTGCTACGAGGGAGAGGCATCTGCAGAAGCGCAGGCGACAGGCTGGAGAGGCCGGCCTACTTGAGAGAGGTCCATAGAAGCTCTGCTGCGCTGTGAGAACGAAGCTCTGTCAAACGGGATGGTGACTGGAAGATGCCGAAGCTCTGTCATACGGGATGGTGACTGGGAGATGCCTAAAGCTAGATCAGGATTTCATGATGCAGGACCGTCCGCAAATTGATGAGGGCTAGTCTTCTGGCAGCTACTTGCATTGGGTGCTACATACTGGACGCTGTACTCGCTCACTGACTTCCTCAGTGTGTTGACATCCTCAGAGCCCTCCAAGGCCAAGCCAGTAACCAGGTCCTGGGCTCAGTGGCAGAAAGAATGACAGTGAGGGTTGATTGAAAAGTACGTGTAAGGTGGCACCTCCATGCTGCAGATACAGATCGTAATCGTGCGGCTAACAAATATGTGCCTGGTAAAGCGAAGCGGAGGACATCGTTTTTGCAATATTTGTTGGAGCACTCCTTCAGTGTCAAGAAACAGGCACGTCAAGAGCAACTTTGACAGTTGCCAATGCTTGGACCGATAAATAACCTTCCAGTATCGCTGATTCTTGCTACTGATCAGCCTGTCAGATGTATCGAATGCACCACTGGCTCACAACTGGCCGAAAGGGGTGGACTCTGTATTGTACAAATTAGACCCTACTATTTAACGATCCATGACTAGTATGGCAAATCTGCAGTGATAAATGAATCTCTACAGTAGAAAATGCATGCTGGGAAGGGGGGCGATGGTGAGCCTGCGCAACAACTGCTGGTAGACTTAACCATGGCCGATATCACGTCAAGCCCATTTGGCTATCAGACTCATACATGCTGCACCCGCAAACATGGCTACGAATCCAAGAGAGACCACAGCGTTGCTGGCAGGTCGATCCTCGTCCGAGAAGGTAGGTATGATGAGATCCGCCAGACCATTGTAGATAAGAATCCCACCAGCTACAGCGTTGAATGAGCCCTGTGTGCCCAACACTGCAACATTACCACACACGCATTGACCTTATAAGAGACTCATCTCGCCTGTGAGGGTGGAGTACCTGTGCTGAGAGCCCACACTAGAGGGAACAAGCTAGCGAGATGAATACAGGGGAAGGAAATCGTTCCATGCACAAGGTCCATACACCAGGTCAAGCTGCAGCCCCAGCTTAATGCACAGTTGGCCTGCAAAAGTGGTGTCAAGAGAGATCATACCACTGGGGTCATTCTCGTTGTAGTTGATTGACACGCTTATGCCAATGGCAATGCCAACTGGTGTACTCAGAGCAAACAAGAGCCCCATGATTGCATACTTCCGTTTGTTATATCCTGCCTTGCAGAAAGCAGCCCCAAGAGCCAAGCCTTCAAATCCCTGCCAAGATAAACAGCAGCCGCTTGCAACAGTCTCAGTCTCAACTTGACCACAAGTCTACGACAGAAGTGCCGATGAAGAGATGAACCAAGTGTGGAGACAATGCAGCAAGCCTCACATTGTTTCACAGCACAGGGCTGACCTGGTGGAAGAGGAGGGCGAACATCAAACCGCGTACGTAACCTATGTCAGTGTTTGTGCCGAGCGTCAGTCCAACAAAGACGGAATGAAAGATAATCCCTGCCTCCAGGGTGAGCGCCACCACATTCCACTCCAGCCGTCTCTCCTTCTCAAGGTCCACCTGCTTTGGATTTGCCTTTGCCCCCTCCAGATCGTCGCCCCTGCTTAGACCGCCTGCAGGGCCCAAATAGACAGCTCAGCAACTGTGGCCGACATGACAAGCTCGTGTCTGTGTCTCAGACCGTCTTTCCAGCGCAAACAGCAACTTGTCACCGGCCTGGCCTGTGTAAGCAGGAGCCACGCGGCTGGGGGGAACAGGCCTTGCACTTGGGCAGAGTCTTCAAGTGAAGCTTGGGTGGGCAAGCAATAGGCCCTCCTGATCGACTGCACAAGGAGTGAAGCGATGAGTTGCGTCAGTGCATCGGGAGCAGGCAACGAGCGTCAGATAGAGCTTGCAGAGGAGGGCGAGGTGAGGGCTCGGTGCGCTCACCATGCGCAGCCAGAACTCGAGGCAGAATGTGCATAGCGAGGCGGCGAGCGCAAAGGCGTAGGCCCAGGGGAAGGAGGTGGAGAAGTGGAGGCAGGGGTTGGATAGGTCGGCGGCGGCGTCGGGCAGGATGTGGACGTAGCCCACCGCCAGCACCACGCCGGCGGCAAAGGCCCTCCCGATGAAGAAGAAGGGGTTGCGGAAGCTGACTCCGCCGAAGAAGCTGAGGAGGAAGGGCAGGAGGACGCCGACGGCCGACGCTGCGGGCGCACCAGAGCACAAGCACATGCACAAGCACAAGCACGGCGTGGTGAGCTGCGGTAGCCGAGGCGGCTGCCTGCCCAGGGCTGGCAGGTTGAGGGGGGGCTGCCCGCGGAGGAGCGGAGCACGGCAGGCGCGGGGCAAGGCGAGGCGAGGCGGGGAGCGGCGGCGGAGGGGCGTACCGGTGAGGACGCCGAAGAGGCCGCCGATGCGGAAGCCGAGCGCGGAGCGGGCGGAGGTGTCGCCGCGCCCGCAGTCGTCCATGGCGCGCGCCGGGGGGGGAGGAGTGTGGAGGCGGGGGCGCTGGGCGGGGCGCCATGGCGGGGGCGGGGCGGCAGGGGTGTCGACATGGCGCCGGGGGCACAGCTAGCTGCCCGCTGGGGAGGAGCTCGCCCGTTGAGGATAGGGGCTGGAAAAGCCAGCCCAAAGGGAGGGGGCCTCCAAGCTCCGCCCCCGGGATGTCCCCACCCTGTCGACACCGCCGCGGGCCGGGCGCACGTCTCGCCGCCCCACCTCCCCCCCCCCTTTCTCGCCTGCCTCCTCGCCCTCGCCCCCCCCGCCGTGAGCCAAGGGCCGTGACACCAGTGAACGTCGGCTCGTTCCACGACGACGTCAGCTCGTCCCCGTCGAATGTGAGCTTCATCCAAGAGAGGCCAATTCCAGCCTTGCAAATGTCCTGGTAACGGGGTAATGAGTTGGCTAAGGGGGGCACTAACATCCTCGAGTGAGCACACAAGTATCAGACGAGCTAAGCTGAGGAGCCAGACCACCACCACGGAAGCCATCAGTCTGGCCAGACCCACGCCCAGCACGCTGGTGTATCATCCAAAGGTCATTCCAGACCTTGTACATCGCGCTCTTCTGGAGGAGTGTTCCTTCTTTTTGTACGTTCCTTTGGGCCGGCCTCCGGATAGCCATCGCCTCACATTGGAAGAGCTCATTCTCCCACTCGCACTGCACGCCTTCCATCTCATCATTCATGTAGCGATGTATTTTCCGCACTAGTATCTGCCTGAACAACGTATTGGCTTGAATTGGCCTCCCTCTCAATTCTAGAGCACCGCGCGCCTACTCTTTATCTGAAGGGGGCGAGGGCTGTGAGAAAGCCAGCCCGACAAGAACCTACAAGGTCTGAAGGGGCCGACCAGCCCCGAAACCTCACACAACCAAGCGAGTAGCATGTAGAAAACGGCGGAGGGCTGTGAAAGAGAAGAGCGCGCCCATAGAAAAGAGGGGCTGCCAAAGCCAGCCCAAAAACGAATGGACAATGCCCACAGCCAAAGCAAGAGGAGCCGGAGAAAGGACTACACTACAACATACTGCAGAACTCAGAAACGATGCAGAGGAAGTGTGAAAGCCCGCCCCAACGAAGCCTACCCCGGAATGTATGGACAAGGTCCGATGGGGCCGGAAAGCGCTGAACCACCCAGCTATGCAAGTGCCGCGAAGGACAGATGCTCAGTGACTCCGAGCTAGCTGCCGCACGTCAGAGAGAAGAAGTGGCTCTCCCAATGGGGGCAAGGGCTGTGAGAAGCCAGCCCGAAAAGAATTGACAAGGTTCGAAGAGAGAACGGCAGCCGGAAAAGCAGTCCTCTCTTACTCGGGGATATTTCGTGTCCCCCTTAGCCTGCCATCACCCAATTAACAGGACATTTGTAAGGCTAGAATTGGCCTCCCTTTCAATTTCATGCGCGCCGCGTGCCTTCTCTCTTAAAGAAGAAGGGCTCGCCCATTGAGGGCCTCTTTAAAGAAAAAAGTGCTCGCTCGTAGGCAAGAGGGGCTGACAAAGTCAGCCCAAAAAGAACGGACAATGTCCAAAGCCAAAGAAAGGGCTCGCCCATTGATTATAGGGGCTGGAAAAGCCAGCTCAGAAAAGATGGAACAAGTACGAGAAGGGGGCCAGGGAAAGCGCTAAGAAAAAAAGCACAAGAAGAAACAAAGCAGCTATGTATTACTCAGTAACCCCTGCTAAGCAGACTCAGGTTAGAGAAGCTAGGCCTCTCTTAAAGATGAAGGGCTCGCCCATTGAGGATAGGGGCTGGAAAAAGCCAGCCCAAAAAAGAATGAACAAAGGACGAGAAGGGGCCTCGTAAAGAGGGCCCCCGCATTATCGCGGACGTCGTGACAACCGACTCCTCCAACCCCACCATATCCGCGGCACAAGCAGGGCATGCGCTTGGCAAGGCTGCTGGCCGAAGTGAGCGCAAGTATGCGGACCAACTTGCCGGCATGAATTTGTGGCGCTGGCGATGGACGCGCACGGGGCATTTTGCAGTCAGTGGCTGGACCTCCTGCAGCGGCTTGCATGGCGGGCCATCAATCGCCGTCAGGGATAGCAAGGTGAGCTGCCCGGCATTTCAACGTCGCCGTGTCGCTTCCCAGCTCTTCCGCATGCATTTCCAAGCTCATGCAGTGCACGTGCCGGCAGGCCGTGCTTTGGCTGCTACTTCTGTGTATTGGCTCGCACCACCGCCCAGACAATTGGTGGGTAGAATGCACAATGACTCCCCAAAGGTGTCAATCGCTGTAGAGGAAGCTTGGCTTCAGCCGCTTGGGATGACTGGCAATGATTTTCGGCCATTATTGCGCGGCAGACAGCTTAATTCGGATTCTTGACACCGCCGCTGCGGCTCCGCCGCTGCTTTGCTGCTGCGTCAGCCGCCACTGCTATTCGCCTCCTCGCAAGCACTGCTCCGACACCTTCGTTCATCCTGCTAGCTTTTCCGACTTGCATCTACTGTCTAGAGGTTACTGAGAGTCTCCTTGCTGCTGTCTTAGCACTTCGCACTCCGGGTCTTCAAGCTCAACTCTTCAGGATGCACTTGGCTATGTCCTTGCAGCGGTCCCTGGCTGTGACGTTCCCTCCCGTTTCAGGGTGCCGACGGTGCCGGTAACCTTACATGATCGTATCGTATCTACCGTTTGGGAGTACAACAAATAGAATTGGAAGCCCAAAGTACATATTGAGGGCCAGCCTGACAAATCAACTAGGGGCCATCGGCTGCATTTGGCCAGCAACCCCAAACCCTAAACCCGAACGGTACGGGTGATTTCGCTCCACCACGTGTAGCTAAGCATGGGCTGAGGCCCTGCGCGTGCGGCACGCGCCACGCGCGGCACGCGCCACGCGCGGCACTTGCCACGCGCAGCACGCGCCAGTCCCTCCGGGGGAGGACCTTGGGGGCTTACCCTGGTGAGCCCTCCGTGAAGGACCCACGTGGTCGCACTTCGGGGAGCCACCGAATGGCCACGTGGCGTGCCACGTGGCGACGCTTCGGTGGAGCTCGCGAGCTTCCCCCCCAGCCCGCGACGGCCAGCGCGCAGCCAGATGGCGGTGGCCCGAGCAGCCGCCTCCAGCCTAGCTTCTGACCTAAGGCTGCTTAGCAGGGGTTACTGAACGATACGTAGCTGCTTTGTTGCTTGTTGTGCTTGTTTTTCTTAGCGCTTCCCCTGGCCCCCTTCTCGTGCTTTTTTGGGCTGGCTTTTCCAGCCCCCATCCTCAATGGGCGAGCCCTTTCTGGCGCCCTCTTGGTAACCAAGTTGAATAATTCAACTGTCTTCATGTCCTTTCTTATTGATCATCCAACATGCTCCCGCGCTGCCCCCGTGCTGTGCTGGCCGGCTGCTGGGAAGCTGGCCTGGGCGGCCAGCGACCGTTGGCATGGACAGCAAGGTGAGCTGCAGCGGCTTCGACTCTGCCAAGTCGCTCGCCCAGGTGTTCCGTATGCGGCTATCCATCTCCTTCCGCCCTTCCCCCGGCTCATGCAGTGCATTTGCGGGCAGGTCGCGCCTTGGCTGCTACTTCTGAGTTTCGTCGGGGTGCCTCTTTTCCAGCTGCAAGTTACTCCAACGTGCGGCTGCTGACACGGGGGTTACTAAGCTCCCATTCGCTTTGCATAGCTGTGTAGTTTTGGCGCCTCTCTTCTTTCGGCCCTCAGGACCTTGTCCACTCTTTCTGGGCTGGCTTTCACAGCCCCTGCCCCGCTTCTGAAGAGCTCACTTTGCCGCCACGGCCAAACGCACCCTGGACACAACCTACTGGACATTGCTCCGTTCTTTCGAATTGGCCCTTGTTGGCCTCCTAAAGATGCACTGTTTCACAGGAGACATCTGTGACGACCTTCGCTAACCGCTGTGCGCCTACGGCAGTGATAGTGCGAAGTTGACGGCCAGCAGAGCCTCAGAACGACGCCGCGCGGCAGCGAGCACCAGCTGACGCGGCCCGCCGGCCCTCGCTGATCACCGCTGGGCTTCATCGCGCCGCTCAGTGCAAAAGTGAATGTGGCCCTTACGAAGTGCTGTGAGCTGCAAGCCCAACAGGAAGTGCACATAACTTGGGGTGCGGCAATGCCAGCAGAGGTAGCTGGCGAGGCACAGCACGTACCTGGTACTGTATCTTTAATATGCCATGTAGGTACTGCCAATAGTCAGGCTTATGTTTCTGCAATCATGTGTATGGAACGGGGGACCTGGAACGACAAAGTAGCTTCTCCAAAGTGGGCAAGGGCTGCAGAGGGCCAGCCCGCTAAACAATGACAAGGTCTGGATCAGACAGAAAATGATAGCACGCAGAACAACAATGGATCACCAAAAATAGCTGCTCAGTAACCCCTCAATAGCAGCCGCAAGTCGGGGAACTTCAGCATTCAAATAGCAGCTCCCCTGCGGATACTTGGAGGCGGCAACCAGGGCACGTTCTGCACGCAGATGCCAAGCGTGAGCCAAGAAAAGAGTAAGATCTCTTTCAATGTAAGGCAAGGGCTCTGAGAGGCCAGCCTAAAAGAAAAACAAGGCCAAAGGGCCAGGAGGCGTAAGTGTGACTACTTCAATTGACTTCTGCGATAGACGCTCTGCTAACTAATGTCCAGTCAACAAGTGCCGATCGAAATTACTAGGGGCGGGAAAGCGACGCCCTGTCAGAACCGGGAGGCAGCAGCCAAGACGGCTGGAGTAGGTTGAGCCAGCAAGGCCTCAACGCCCTGTGGACATCGACTGCAAGAAAAAGGAAGCTTTCCCAAGGGGCCGATGGCTGCACATGACCAGCCCATACAAGGTTGACAAGGTCCCAAAGAGGCGGGAAGAAGAACAGACTCTTCCAGTAGAGGGCGATGGCTGTGAAAGCGGCTAGCACGCTGGAAAGGGGCGCCAAAGAGCGACCTGCACCGGAGCCCCTGAAACAGAGAAGTGGGGCTGGCAAAGCCAGCCCAAAAAAGAATGGACAATGTCCAAAGCCGAAGAAAGAGGAGCCGGAAAAAGGACGACACTACAAAACACTGCAGAACACATAGACGATGCAGAGGGAAGCTCAGTACCCACGAGTGAGCAACATCAGGTCTGAGTAGCTCGCTGCAGGGAAAGAGGCATTCCGTCGAGACCCAGAGGCCGGACCCTGAAACCGGACCCAATAAGACCCCTGGGAAGCGTAACTCCGTGTGGGGGTTCCCCGGTTCGGTTCGGTTCGATTCGGTTCGATTCGGTTCAGTTCGATTTTCGGTTCGGGGGTTTAGGGCGCACCCGCCCACTGCGCACTACGTCACTCGGGCTCCCCGGGTGGGAAGCGGACAAAGCGAGCTGACGACTTGCTGCCGTAGGCAAGAGCTTGTCACGTGCCGCTCGCCGCCCAATGGCACAGACGGAGAGGCAAGCTCTTCCAATGTAGGGCCGAAGTGTGCAGCCAAGGAGGAGCGGGCGCTGGCACCCTCAAGGAAGTTGCCTTGCACTTGCGACACACTAGCTATCTACTGGCGTGCTTTGGAGTCCCCTTGAGCCTATCCCCCCCCCGGCCTTCCTTCTAGGCTGGCCTTTTACAGCCCTTGTCCCCTTTGGGAGCGCCACTGACTCTCGCAGCCCCTCGCTGCCAGCTTCGTCCGCTTTCTTCTTCTTTCACAGCCACCGTCTCCTTGTTCATTCTTTCAGGGCTGGCTTTTCACCAGCCCCGCCCCCTTTGAACTAGTTCACTCTCTTTCAAGAGCCTCTGCCTGTGGACACGGCTGGCCCTTTGTTCATTGTTTTTTGGGCTGGCTTTCTCCGGCACCTATCCTCAATGGCGCCCTCCCTTGGCGACAGCCGGCTTTGGCAAGAGATGAGGAGAAACTGAGTTGTTGCGGTGCCCGCTCGCCTTCCGCTATCAGAGTGTCTCGAAGTTCGTCGAATCGTCAGGCTCAAGGTTTGGGTTGAGGGGTGCGCAGAGCGGGCAGGCCTGAAGAGGACAAGGCCACTTGCAATCAGGGCTCCGGACTTTGCGGCGAACGGGGCCCACGTGATGGGCCCGGGCCGCATTGGGTTGGCTCCGGCCGGCCGCCCCGAGCCGTACCAACCAGAGGGGGCCGGCCCGGCCCGCGGTCCTTGTCGCGTAGCGTCGGAAATGATTGCCCGCCGCGGCGGTCGGCCGCAGGGCGGCTGTCGCGACACGGGGGGGGTGGCATGTGCGGCGGCGAAGTTTGCGGCCCCCGGCGGAGGATTCCCCCGGCCGGGGCCGGCCGGGACCCCGGCGGGACCCCCCGCCCGGCGCCGCGCCGCCGCCGCCGTCGGCCCCTTTGACGGCACGCCGCTTCTCCACAGCCGCAAGCCCCTTCCGACGGCAGCAGCGCCGTCACATCATGTAGCGGCAGCCGCAGCCGAGCTCCACCAGCGCCTCCATCGCCCGTCCCGCCATGGCCGGCCGCGGCGGCGGGCCGCCGCTCCCGCCCTCGGGCGCCGG
>WELB01000022.1:871105-889548 GCA_009602725.1 Spirogloea muscicola
AAAAAAAAAAAAAAAAAAAAAAAAAAAAAAAAAAAAAAAAAAAAAAAAAAAAAAAAAAAAAAAAAAAAAAAAAAAAAAAAAAAAAAAAAAAAAAAAAAAAAAAAAAAAAAAAAAAAAAAAAAACGAGGTGGCGCTGGCGCCCGGCGTGGCGGACGCGCTGGCGGAGGCTGCCGTGGAGGCCGCGCGCGTCCTCGGCCGCCCGCCGCCGCCCATCCACAACCCGCCCACGCCGCTGGCCCTCGACGACCCGGAAGCCATGCAGCTCGGCTCGCTCCCAGCACTGGCCACGATCGAGCCGCCTGCTCCCAATGGAGAACACACGTCATTGCTGGAAGACCCGTCGGTGACAAAAAATGGGTGGCCGGGGGAAGCGGCGCCGTCGGAGGCGCCCCAGTTGGGCCGCCGCTGCCCCCCCACTTCCAAGGCCCGGGTTGACGGCGACTGCCGTGGAAGCGGGCCTCCTCGCCCAGCCCAGCGGGCCGAGACCAGAACCCAGCACAGCGGATCGTCAGCTCGACTCGTGAATGTGCTTCAGCATGCGCCCTCCGTTCTGAGTACAGGCAACTCTTCCCGGAGGAGTGCAGCCATTGGCAGTTGCAGGGGATCACTGCCCAGAGGTCCAGCATGGCTACTGTCGCTGCCCCAGTCCTGTCTGGAGCTAGACCTCTCCCTCTACCAGATTGAGAAAGATTTGGCGCTGGCCATGCCTCTGGCTGCCTGACCTGTCATATACACTGCTTAGTCCATCTTGCATCGACCCACTCGCCAATAAGCCTGCCATGCATGTCAGCAAGCTAGTGCTTCTTCAAGTGCTAGGCCACGAACAGGCGGAGCTAGGCTGGTGAGGTGGGTTAGCAGTAGTGCCATCGTAGAGTGCGCGGGCATTTCATCATGTGTCTGCAGCCAGACCTAGCTTCTTGCCGCTACATGATGAAAGGCCGGCTTACTAAAACAGAGCTCTGCGCCTGCTTGTAAGCATGTCGTCAGGTCCATGTCTGATCAACAATAGATACTTTTCATGCATTCTGCAACTGCTTTTCAGTGCCGACCCCTCCTACTTCACATGCTCCTTCCTACTTTGGGAAGCTCCAAAAGCATGCAACATTAAGAATTTTCCCTTCATTGACCGCCCCAATGTGTGCTGTATTTACTAAGTCGCACAGCAAATCACCAGGTCTGCAACTTTCAAGGTGGCTAAAAGGAATGCGCCCATACGAGCCTGATCTAACCGACATGCGGGTGAACCCTCCGGCTAGAGAGAAGCTGTGTGTACGCAATGCAGGGTGTGCTACATGTGACCTGCAACAGCTAGGCAACAGGGCCACTGGTCGTGCATTGTGGTACAATACAGGCGCATGGCCAGACTCAGTTGCAGAAGAGCTTGATAGTGCTGTCAGCACCAGCTGTGAGGAGCCAAGGCTGAGTTGGGTGGAACACGCAATCCAACACGCCTGATAGGTGCCAGTGAGCGGGAAGAAACATCCAGACGACAATGAGCACAAGCAAGCCACAGCACTCTTTCAGTCACATCTGGTGGTAAGCATATGGCCTCTTGAGCTGCTGCCCACTGAGCCAGCATGCACGATACTCTGATGCAAGAGAGTTGCTGAAGCTGAGAGTCTCAATTGAGAGAAGCACAGTTGTTCAACCTCTAGGCTGGCATGAACTGCAGTGAAGACGTGCTCTGCCGATGCACTCACCTTGATGGCGCGTTACTGAGTGTCCCCTCAGTATCTTCACAGGCACAATCAAGGGATTCTGCAGAAGATCCGAATACACCATGCCATGGAACACGTGCGCAGTACTATCATCCGAACAAGAGGCAAAGAGGGGGTAGGTCTTGTGAAAGGCAACTGCCCTCAAGCCCTGCTCGTGATTCCTGCACGGCTCAAATGAAGACCTTGCATGAGAGTCAAAGCAGCAAAAAGCTAGTCACTCGCTAGTTACTTTGGCTAGTCACTTTGGCTAGTCACGCAGTGATATAACACGACTCGTGCAACCAAAGCCAGTGTAGCATCTTCACTAATGAGCACTTTCAGAGGTCAATGTCAATTTTGCAAGATAATTTCACCTTAACAAGTCAAGGCCTTAAGGACCTCGCTTGGCTTATCAGGTGCATTGTCAAAGCTTGTTTTGCACTCTTCAGATACAAATGATCAACCAGACTTTCACCTTAGTGTGCGGTAAGGCTTTGTGGAGAGATCCATGTCGAACCATATCAATCGCATGTCCTTGCTGCCCACAATCAGGTTGTCACCTGCCCTCACAGCAAATCCCACAATGCAAAGAGACATCAGGCCTATTTATAACCACAGTGTAGCCTGCTGGATAATACCATCTTGAGAATATACTAAGCACACTAATATGTCAGCTCACAGTGTCTCCTGTAGACTCTCGTTCTGTTACTGTAGAAGGAGCTCACGTAGATCGCTCCTAGTAAGACGAGGCACATGTCACAAGAAAGCGGTCAAGACAGAAAGAACTGCCAAAGCTTGCTAGTCTGCAGGATGCGACGTTACCTCCAGGATGGATGGCCATGCAGGAAATGAGGTTGACTCCAACCAAGAGTTTCTTGGCCAGCTCCTGCTTTGCCAGATTGTACACTCTGACATGCGATTTTGTGGCGACAAAGAAGAATGGCCTAGAGGGGTGGAAGAGCACACTCTCTACTCTGCCAAAGTTCTTCTTGAATGGGTTCTGGGTGAGCTGCTTTGAGAGTTGGTGAATGAGCACTGCCCTCGTCTCCCGTGTTACAATCAAGTCAAGGTACTTTGCAGTTGATTGAAACAAAGAGAAACAAGCGTTGTTCATCATACTTCATAACAAGATCTCTAAAACACAGGCACACTGGCAAGTGACAGGCACACTGGTAGGTGGTCAAGGTCCTCTCTACAATGAATCACTGAAGAAGCAAAAGCAAGGGTGTAACTTAAGGATAGCACTTGGATGGCAACACCAGTCCAACATTGAAGAGGATATCTTTTGGAGCCAACGTGGCAAAGTAGTCGCCCTTGTGGTGCCACGAGATTGACTGCACATCCTGTGTATACAGTATAGATTATTTGAGTGTTTGTCAGAGAGCATGTGCAGCTCAAGGTATGATACTTCGAAGCAGGATCAGGACCAAAGTGAACACGGGATGAGAGGCGTTAGTGTGTATGTATATGTAACCACTATGCACTACATATGGACACTTTATACACACTAACATATATATACACTGTGTATATATAAGACTCTAAAGGACAGGTGCATTGCCTGGGCAATGCCAGGTGTGTACTTCTTCATCATGCTCTACAGCATCTGCGAAAGGCTAAGCAATGCTACTTCATAGCGTGGAGATGACCTCTGAGTGACTGATTTGCAGGCCTTTCCCCTGCCCATAAGGTTCCCATTGCGTTGATCCCAGTTTACCTGAAACCAAACCCCATAGCTTGTCAAGCACTCTGTCCTGTACTGCTCTCGTGGTTCCGGGTTGCAATCACAAGTGCCTCTACTACCGGAGCCAAACCAGAGGCCAAGAGTCCAAGCTCATGATTTGATTACCACTTTCAAGTATGTGAACACTGTGCGATTTGTAACAGCATTGACAAATATAGAAAGGAGCAAGTAAAAGGTGGACTGACCGCTTGTCAAGGACTTGGGCTGGCTCGCGAATCGAAGAAGAGCAGTAGCTGTTGCCTGCTCGGACACAGTTCCTGTGCCCGAGCCAACAAGGACAACCACCTTCCCCCTGTGCAAAGGAGTTTGGACTATTTTAGCAACTTACGTCAAGCACACTGCTGTTCAACAGTAGTGCAGCCCAAGTGATGCAAGCACTTGGTCAGACAGTGTGCACGTCGTAGTGAGGAGGTTGGGAGATCACAGTTCATGTGACATAATTTAAGACAAGTGTCAAGTACAATGGGGTTGATAGTCGGTATTGTCAATATGCCATGTCAATTACGTGCAAGAACTCACATGGCTACTGCAAGAAGCGGTGTCTGACGATTAGGACAACAGGCGATGTTGTTGACTTTGGCATCTCCAAAGTCCCACACATGCCGGCACCTGGCCGTCTGTATCTCCCAAAGCCGCACAGTCCCGTCATGTGAACCTGCAAACACCAACAAACTACATGAGGTATATAGCAGGGATGCTATTGTGCGCTTTCCACCATCAGATATACATAGAGCCCGGAGGAGTCTGAAAACTCTGTTACGAGTGTTGCTGGTCCTAGAGAAGAGCGACGAGAGGGCAACTTGCATCAGCCTACTTTTAACGTTAAAGAATCATTGGCACGCATTGGCGAGCCATCACATGTAAGACAGTCCTCATTTGCAAGGTACTCACTCGCTCTCCACAACAATCACATCCAACACCTGCTCAAACTAGAAGCTTCTTCGATGTGCCAACTGCCCTAAGATACAGTGTGATGCGAAGGTCAACATTTGTGCTATTAAGCAGTACTGGGGGTCACATCGAGACTTCCCATAAGACGACCTACCTGAAGCAAAATACTCTCCACCTGGATCTGTTGATATCGAGCACACTGCACTAGTGTGGCCTCTGTACTCCAGGTACTCTGTTGTAGGGAAAGGGCGCAAGTCTCGTGGCTTCGGCAGCTTCGGTATCAGACTCTCAGGGTTGATATTAATCTACACACAATTAACAGATAATTGAAGTGGATCACACATCTTGGCATTGATGATGTATTTCTACGGTCCTGCACGAAACCTGCTTGACAGTTATCTTCTCCCTAATCACTACCAACTTTGAAGAACTGCCCTCCAAGTGTGCTTGCACTGGAGCAATTTAATGACTGGACTCAAGACCTGCATGCAGCGTACTTGACCACTTCAGCATGTTGATCCTCATGTTGAGTCTGAACGCTTAGCAACCCAAGTGACAGTGACAAGTAGGACAACGTCAACCCTTGAAGGCAACACGATGCTCAGGAATGCAGCACCCACCCTGGTCTTTCGCGTCCTGGGGCATAAATAGAGGTCCAAGCATCTCTCGAAACGCTCCTTTATGAAGTCCGCATATGCCGGTATCTTCCTGAATGCATCTATTCTGCCACCCATTAAGAAGCCAACAATTGTTCGTTACAATGGTATCTTGCTGTTTGAACAGAGACATGAACCATCTGGGCTCTCCATGAGAACACCGTCTGGCTCACAATATGCTTGACTTGATTCCTTTCTTTGCTGACCTTCAGAATACAGTCTACACCTAAAGGCTTCAGACAAGTACTTGCATGTTGGATCAAGTGCAAACAACCCCCAGGGGCAGTGTCCTTGGCACTACTTGATCTCAGAAACTACAAAGTACATGTGAAGTGGGAGCACCTACTTCTCAGGCACAAAAGATGGTCGATCCTCTTCATACATGAGCTGGTAAGACTTCTTCTCCTCTTCTGTTGGAAGATACTCAATAGGTGGGTTGTATGACTCCTCATGGCCTGTGAATGCTGGTACTCAATGAGAACTCTGCTCTCTGAGGCACGCAATAAGTCAAGTATGCAATACTACTATAAACTGCACATGGTCAACTATGTGTCGAGTCCTAATTACATGTATTACCAAGACATTAAGCTGTTGGACTCAACCAAGAACATCCAAGACTTGGAGGATTGCAACTAGGCTTTTCTGCATTTGACCCAGTCAAGTACCTGGAAGCTTGGGCTTTGGAGCTGGAATGTATGTTAGACCATTGGCAGCCTTCTGCGCAGCTTTGAGGTCATCTCCCCAGAGCAGGTATATTTTGGGCTTCTCCTTGGGCTTGTCCAACTTTAGCCAGCCCTTGCGCATGGCTCTCACAAGTTTGACAACCTATGAAGACAAGGTTTAGAAAAGGAATTGGTGTTGAGCTCTGCACATATGGTAACTAAAGATTCTCTCCACAAATCTTGTGAACTGGCAGATGGGAAGTAAAGTCCAACCCTTGGATACAATGAGGAGCAATCATCCTATACCTGCTTGGCCTCCCACTTTGAAGGGATAAAGCGCCGCTTAGGCTCCGGTGCATTAGACAGAGGATGCCCTTTTCCATCCCAATCAAACCAGTCCACATATGGCTGCAGGGAGGCAGGCAGTCATGAATCTTTTCAGTAAAAGCTTCAACAGTCACAGTTTGATTTACTTCATGAGTAGGAGTCAGACCGATGCTGTTCAGGGACTTTCTGCATTGCAAAATTACGTCCAGGGATGCAGCGCGGGTTTGCACACCTCGTAGGGATTGACTTCGGCATGAGGAATGCGCCCCTCCCTGATTCGACGGATGACATCTACCTCGTCCTTTGTGAGCTCCACCTCCTCGTCATTGTACTCATCGTAAACCCGTCTCCTGTCAGCGTGTTGTTATTGGTCAACTTGCGCTTACATGTGCAATAGGTGCCACTATATCACCACAGCCATTACAGCGAACCTCAGAAGTCAATCACTGAGAGCAGCTTCTGATTATGGAGAAAGTTGTTGGACTATATGGTGAAGAGCAGCTCCAACATTTGAGCTCATTAGGCAGCTTCCAAAGGAGTCTAGTAAGGTCCTCATACTGACCAGCTCTTGGCATCATCGGCCCTTGTCAAGAAGTCGTCTAGTTTGTCCCTCCGGGCGGACTTGATGATCTTCTCTCCTTGCAGTGTGTATCCAATGTGGGGCTCTGTCTTGTACCAGACAAGAGGCACGTTGCCCACCGTATTCCTTGATGGCCTCTGCCAGAAGGCCACAAAGGCATACCACGTACGCCACCTCAGGTCAGCGACTCTACAGATGGCAGTACATCTGTCAAAGCCCAGACAACCTCAGCGCTCATGATTTTGACCACATACAGTAACTGAGATCGTATTTAATAATGCTCACTAACACTTACAAGCGCTCCAACAAGCCTTTAACCCCCTCCCTCTACCCCCACCCCCTCTCCCCCATACCCCCCCCCCTCGGCGGCCCTAGCTAACCTCGCACTACAAGACCACTCGAGAGGCAATAAATCGAATGAACATTATTGAAGAACTCTTGATGACCACTGTGAGTACGTTCGAAGTCGACAGTCCTTGTAGACTTCTGGAGGTCGGTAGCCACGTACATCACTACCTCCTTCCAAAACCCTGCGAATTGGCAAACTCCTGCACAAACCCTATCTTACACCTCTCAAGGAATGTCCCAGGACCTCTCACTCCTCGTGGCCCCCTCTTCTTGAGCTACGTAGAAACTGGCTCTAACGGCTGAAATCTGGACGGTGGTTTTCAGGCTGGCCCATACTTCATCCTCCGACGAGTCACTCTCCTGCCCACTGGTGGAGGGGGCACCAAGGTCGCTGCCACCGTCTGCTCCATCTCTCAGCCCGTCTGCCTCGTCGTCAGCCGCCCTCCAGGAGTCCTCGTCACCGCCTTCTACACCACCATCATCGTCGGCGTGGTCGTGCCTCGACTGGATGTAGGATGACAGGGCCTGCTGGATCTCCTCCAAGTCCTCTCGCTCGTCACCGTCGTCTGCCTCCTCGTCCTCCTCGCTGAGCTCGCCGCTGCCGTCGGAGAGCCCGTCGTCTGACGAGGACAGCTTCAGCACGCCCTCCTCCTCCTCCTCGCCGTCGTTCCCCCTGGCGTTGTCGTTTGCCGCACCTTCATCGATTGGAAGTGCTGGCCGCGCATCGTCGGCTGCGTGCGCCTCGCTCGCCAGCTCCGTGGCAGTCTGCGACCTGGTCTTGCGCCTGAGCTCCACCATCCCCGAAGCAGGAGACGGCTTCGGCTACAGTCGCGGCTCTCCAGGCAATCGCAGCCGCGCCGACATCGCCGCGGGCTCGCCGAGGCTCTCCGGACCAGAAGCCCTCACGCCAGGCTCAGCGCCTCGGCTCGAGGCCGCAGCCGACGGGCCGCCCCCGCCGCCGCCGCCGCCGCCGCCGCCGCCGCCGAAGTCAAATGTGAATGAGGGAGGAAAGGCGGAAGCGGCTGGGTTCAAGGATTTAAGGACTGACGGGAAACGGGCGTGTCCCTTAACGGCGCTTGGCGGCGCCCAATGGCGATTTCAAATCCACCCAGCACTTAGCTCGGTACAGTCCATTCTCCGGCCCCTGTCAGCCCTGTCGGCGCCGCCGCCATTGCCGCCGCCGCCGCCTCCGCCGCGGCTCGGGGCCGCGAGCGCAGCGATGGCCCTCCGGCGCTAGACCTGGCTGCGCCTGCTGCGGCCGCTCGGCGCCGATGAGGAAGTACCTTCAGCTGACTGTGACACAGGCTGCCACCAAGCCCAAGGCCGCCGAAGGTGGGCGGGAGCGGCTGCTGCGGCTGCTGAAGACCCACTTTGGCTACGACGCTTTCCGAGGGAGACAGGAGGAAGCCATAGCTGCTGTATTATCTGGTAAATTAGAATTGCAAGATACCACCATTTCATTACACCATTTGGAAGCTGCAGAAAGAGTTGAAAATAAGTAAGATACACTAATATTACAACACTCTTTTACCACAAGATCTTGTTCTTCTTCTTTGAAAACTGTATCAGAACTTTGAATCACACCTTGAGATTTGCGTGTTGTGCCGCCGTGTTCAGATACATTGAAACCATATTGGCAACCGTTTACTCAAAGCCTCTCTCAAGTCATACTGAGAGCACTTTGAGAATATGAATGTGCAGTCTCAGCTTCTCTATTTAGAAGCTCAGGAGTGCTGTGATAATACCTTGAGATGAAAGTTAGACCCCAATACTGATGATTTCAGACAAAGCTTCTCGTTGCTTCTCAGGACAAGATTGCTTCTGCCTCATGCCAACAGGGGGTGGCAAATCAATGTGTTACATCCTTCCAGCACTAGAAAGACAAGGAACTGTGCTTGTCATTTCGCCCCTCATTGCTTTGATGGTGAGGAAAGTATGTATTTAGTCATGCCTGGAGGCAACTTCAGTCGTCACGATTGCCAGCTATGCAGCCTGCAGACTACGTGCTCTTGGTCAACCAGAGGCCATGGAGTACCTATGCATGCATGCAGTCCTGTAATGCTGCAGGAGGATCAAGTTGCTGCACTGAATGCGAAGGGTGTAAGAGCAGCTCATCTGTGCTCCACTCAGAGCAACCAGATCAAAGAAAAGGTTTTTGCTTGTACCTTGCTTTCCAGTACTTACACCAGTTGAATAGTTGAGGACGTCAATTTGATGGCACAATGCAACTGACACTTAATGCAGGTTATGATGTTGAAGCGCACAAACAGGGCAGGGGATCAGGACGTCTCAGATCAATCATTGATGAGCAAGATGGTAATTATCATTGGGCAAGATGAGCTCAGCATCATAGGTGAACAGAGTGACAATCTCCTGTGTGCAGATATACTCTGATCTTGACTGCAGTAAGCCAAGCTTGCGTCTTCTTTACTGTACGCCGGAACTTGTTGCCACCTCGTCCTTTCAAGCAAAGCTGGCAAGAGCAAACGCTCGAGGCCTGATTCCGTTGGTAGCCATTGACGAGGTATCCAGGCTCAGGTTGTCAATGCCGTCAATACTGCAGTTGCTGCTGCCTTGTGTGCAAATTTGGAATGCAAGCTGCAAGCTGAGGGAACTGAGCTCAACCCAGCGCTGTTGTGCAGGCTCACTGCATATCCTCGTGGGGCCATGATTTCCACTACGGTTTAGCTTGTCCACAGAAGGAATGAATATGTTGCTGTACCACCTACTTGCCCACCTAAGATGGCTGAAGGAAGCTGGATGATTTGTGACGACGATCTCTTCAAGTTCCTTCTTGTTCATGCTGTTCGCGCACAGGCCTAGTTACCGGAAGCTGTCACGATTGCGGTCCCTCGTTCCAGGAGTGCCCATCCTTGCACTTACTGCTACTGCAAATGCAAAGTACAATCATCACTCTTCAATAACAGTCTAGTTAGTTAGTGTCACCAAATACTTGGTTGCTTGCTCAGATTGGTCTTTGTAGTGCAGCCGATGCTACAAATGCTTGAGGCTGGACAATAAGAAAGAGTTTTGAGCTGAACAGGGTGAGAAAGGATGTCATTGCAATCTTAGACCTTCATGAGCCTGTGGTTCTTATATCGTCATTCAATCGACCCAACATTCACTATGAAGGTGAGAGCCTTTCACCATGGAGGAGGCATAGCCTGCAGAAAGCACTTACTCCAAACAATGCTTCTGAGTAGGCACATAGAAGTGATCGAGACATGCCACATTTTGACGTTAATGTAGAATGTTAACTGATGCTTCTGATAGTATTTGCATCACCACACGTAAGCATGTACCAATAAGCCGGTGCTCGCATGCTGATGGCAGTTCGGTATAAGGACATCATGAACAATCCCCAACACGACCTTAAAGTTCTCCTCAAACAGGACAAGGACAAGTGTGCAATCGTCTACTGTCACTCTCGGGCAGATTGTGATGATATTGGCCACTACCTGTCCAGTCACGACATACCTTGCCGTGGTAAAGCACAAACAAGCGGTGCTATCTGCACGTATGCTTTGCATTCTTGAGTCCAACATTTGGAAGGCTGGCTCCTGCAAGGGGAGTGAGCAACATATTTTCATGAGAATTGTTCTATCCAAGCTTCTTGCTGACAAGCTATGAACACATAGCTTGTCAGCATGCAGTCAGCCAATCATGCATTCTGTAACATGGCGGCCTTGCAATTGGCAGTCTATCACGCAGGCTTGAAGGATGCTGTACGTAGTCAAGCCTTGGAGCTATGGTCATCCGGGCAAGTGCCTGTGATTGTTGCAACAATAGCATTTGGGTGAGAGGTCGCAGAGCACGCGCGATCCTTGTATCTAGCTCATGTGACTGCAGAGCATAAATCACATGCAGTGTGGTGAGGAGGAGGCAAGCTTATAGTTTTGTAAGCTGGACATAGCTTACAAAAGTATGATGTGGAGCAAGAAAGGTTCAATCCTTCTGATCTATTGAGGCGTTACTGACTGTTGCTTTTGTGGCAGCATGGTAAGTCTCAATCCACACAAGACAAGAAAAAGTTCGATGCAAAGAGGATGGGAAAGAGGAAAGGAGAGAAGGAGAATGGGTTGAGGGATGCTTGACCAGATTGGATGGCCTGCGGGTGCGGTTCTCCGTGTTTCTTGCTGCCCTTCTGTAATGACATACGGCACCTGAAGGCCATTTTGGAGCACTTTCAGGGCATTGATCGAGCTGATGTAAGAACAGTAGTACATTTTAGCATACCAAGATCAATGGAGTCATTCTATCAAGAATCTGGTAGAGCTGGCAGGGACCAAGCTGCTTCTCAGAGCATTCTCTATTATGGTGCAAGAGATCAAGAACGAATGGTACGTGCTGGACAACTACATGCTTTCTTGACTTGTTAGTGGTAGTTATCTAGTTAATTTTTCAACTCAACAGCTTTGTGGACATTCGTCAAGAATGCAAAGTGGATGCAGTGTTTATGTTTTGTCATGCTCAGCTGAAGAGCCGCTGGAATTCTTTACAGGAGTACGTATTATGCAAATCTGCAAAAAGAAAAGGCACTGTTGAGGTCGACAAGGCCAACAAGGCACTGGATGCCTTTCACGAGGCATGTACTGCCATCCACCTGCTAATTGATGTTGTGCAGCGCTCATGATCTGCAAATGCCTACCCTTAGAAACAGACTAGTCCTGCTTGTGAAGGACTCCTTACCCACAGAGTGGTAAAGAGACTGAGGGATGCCATGTGTGCATGACATGATGCAAGGAGCAAAGCATGGACTAAGTGTTCGCAGGGTCCTCTATGCTATGCATCACTCCTTACTTAGTAGGAAAAAGAATGTGACTGGAAACATGCTGCATGGCTGAGGTTGATCAGTGTCAGCTATTTTCACGACCTTGTTTGATCAGTAGGTTGTAAAGGAAGGGTGACACTAACAAGATTGTTGCGTCTGTATAGATGGTGGACTACTGCAGGGAGACCGGCTGCCGCCGCAAGAAAGTGTTGACACATTTTGGGGAGATTGTGAGAGTTGCTTCCTCTGTTTAACTGCCTCTGCAAAGGAACATGACATCTATATGCACCGTCGTAAAAAGGGGGCCGACAGCATATTGTAGCAGTCTGTATCCAAGTGAGCTGATTTCAGAGTATGAAGAGCACTTGATCCTGTGTATTGATCTGAGATCCAGCAGAAGTGATGACGCTTCTCCTTCATCACTGTACATAGCTTGTACAAGTGACAGCAATCACTGGTCCTTGACATCTGCAAATTCGGGCCTGTTGGCAGGTTCAGAGCAACCTGTGTAATCAGACCTGTGATTCATGCAAGCATCCAAGCAGAGTTGCAGACCAACTTGAGCAAGTTTCAGAAGCAACATCAAGAGGTTGCAAGATGGGGACAATCGTAATGAGCAGGTTAGTGAGCAGCCAAGTTGTCCTGGTGATGGCCAAACTAAATGTTGACGGGTAGCTTGCTTATCATTGGTATCGGTAAAATGTCTGACGTTATGTGTGCAATAGCTGTGGGCATAAGTGGGAATAGAGCAGGTCATGAAGTAGGTTGTAGTTCAAACAGCTATCGACTTCTTATATCTACTTCAGCTCAACATGCAGCCCTTCCATATTCGGGGGCAAGCTGTCAAGTTGACTGACGGGGCACACAGTTTCACGCATTGGACTATTGTAAATTGTAACTCAAGTTAAAAAATATTGAGCAGTCTCATATTGATACGAATACATGTATATCCTGCATAAATGCCAGATAGTCCTTGTTGTAGAAGCCTGGCAGCTAAGCAGGTTGCTATGCCTTCTGCAGTGCAATGATGGACAAGCAATACCATCTGGCCACAGAAGAAAGTGAATTCATGCAGAGAGAGGACGACAATGAAGCGGGAGAGAGTATATCTGGATCATCAGGTTGCCAGCCTCACAGTTCAGTCGCTTTCACTGATTCAGGGTTGTCAGGTTCACTGAGGTCCAGCCTGCACACAGTCACCAAGGGACTTGCATCAATCATTCAGACTCCTCTCATCTCTAGGCAAAGCCCTTGGGTTGTCTATGAGCTTGTCATAACTTCTTACGCAGGTGAAGAGAAGGACAAAGCAGATGAGGAGGATGAAGCTGATGGCGTGCAGGAGGCCTTGAGAGATCTGAAGCGGAAGAGCCATGGAAAGGTAACCTCAAAATTGGATGCTCTTCAGAGGGCAGAAGAGTTGTACAATACACGACTACCCAAGAAGGTGCAGTGTTGTTGGAGGCCTCAGACATGCCCTGTCAGGCTCCACCCATCTGCTGCATTCCATGTTATGTTGCGGCAACAGAGAGAATAAGAACAGGCCCACTTTCAAATTAGGTCCCGCCTCCTGTCTGCTAGTGTCTGAATAGCAGCTTGCTTGCAGGCCTTCAGCTAGTTGTGGCACTTCCGAGCTGTTAAGACTTGAGGCAAGACTGCACAGTGCACTATTAACAACTCAGGAAAGGATCCTATATTGAGACTGATTTGTGATAAGCAGGTGAAAATGGAGAAGAAGCTCACTAGCAGCATTGACGAGGAATTGCGGCAGATGGCAAGACAGAAGCTCAAGGAGGCCTTGCAGGACGCCTTACAAAAGCATGGGCATGCTTTGACTTGCTTGTAAGAGAATGTTTGCTTTCATGCTTCCTTGCAATATTCAACAATGTGCTTCCGTAAGAGCAGACAAACCTCCAGAATGCCACAGAAGGCTTGCATGCCTGGCCATCACTCTGGTAAACTTTTTGACTGTAGTGGCTTCTGTTCTATCATCGTCGCCCAGCCGGGTGAGGTCCAATGCAGGAAAGACCAACAAAGCCTGACAATCTCTGTCCTACTGCTCCCTGCAAGACAGCGATTCGCTCGAGGATGCTGCAAACACCTTGGAAAGCGAGTGCTTTAGCACTTTCAAGAAGGCTGGAAGGTCTTTTTACCACTCGAGGATCACCAGCCGTGCTCGTCAAGTGGCGTGTATGTCCCATGAGGAGGCCAGGTCCATCTTGAGTACAAGAACTAGTCAGTCTGCCGAGCCAACAGATGCCAGCTTGACTGTCTCAGGGTATAGACTTGATGGGCCAGAGCCAAGCCTTCGGCGAGCTCCAGCACAGAGCAGCGCTGCCTATCAACAATTTGTGCCTCCCAGAAGCAACAAGCCGGCCGTCTAATGTGGCGCATACATCCACCTGTCCACACGGGCACTGCTGACTATGATCGCCGCAGAGTATCCCCGGATAAAGCTCTGTCTCCTCAGCAGGGTCCATTCTCGTTCACAAGCTCCTCATTTCAGCCCACATCCTTTTGGCCAGTATCCATTCAGGTTGGCCACAGCCTCTTCGACATTGTGCAGCAGCTCACCAGCTGATTTGCATCATGGCCTCTGGGGGACATTATCGAAAAGAAAGGCAGATTGTGCACAGGCTTGGGACTTCAGCCCCCTACAAAGTGCCAATTGTCCTCTCCCCCCTCCTCCAGCCCTCTTCCCCACCCGTCCAAAGGCCACCCACAAGTCACTAACACTTGCACGGACCAAGTGCTGGCTGCTGCAATGTCTTATTTACCGCCCTTTCAGCTGCTGCATTCACCAGCTGAGAGCTAGCAATGACAGCGGCCAAGGCAGCCAGCTGCTTATCTTGCCGGATCGCAGATTGGTGCTACAGAGCTCAAGCCATCAGTGAGTACCAAGACTTCAAGTCGACTTCAAGACAACGTGGTAAGACCTTGCTGGAGGGTGAACTACAGTGCAACCTCCTCGAAATGGACAAAGAATTTTGGACAACCAATGGAGGGAGCCTCAGTTTCTGCCAGGGCTGCCGTTCACTGTCTCACAGCTGCAGGCAGAGTGGCCTTTGCTGCCACCAGCACCAGTTGCAACTGCCGGCATGCCACAAGAACGTGCATGGCTGCATTGATCCTTGTTGGCAGCTGAGTGCCCGCCCCCGGTCTAAGAGAGAAGGAGGCACGGACAAAACTCTGGAGGCACAAGACAGCCGCTACCGGGGGTCGTCAGGAGCCGATGGCCTTGCCTCCTGCTGCTTCAAAAGCTCGTTGATGTGGGCCAGCATCTTCTGCTTGTCCGCATCACTCTGTGTTTTGGCCTTCTCCATCTGCTGCACTGCCTCGCTCAGCAGCTTGCGCTTGGCCTCCGCCTCGTCCAACCGTAGCAGCAGATAGCTGTGCACGCGCCAGCAACAGGCACCAGTTAACTTTCGTCAGCAGCACACACTTGGGTACCACATGTGTCAGCTCCTTCCAGATCCACTTCATAAGGCTCCTTCAAATATGCACTTGGATGCTCATGTCGAAAAACGGACTCAGATCCTTAGGCCTGAAAATCCTTCTCAAACAGGTCACCGCAGCAGCAACAGCAGCTCACCTGCTTGCATACTCCTCCTCCACCACCTTAGCCTTGCTCTGCGCTATCCTCTGGACACCATCCGCTTCTCGCTTCGCCTCCGTTGCTCGCAGCTGTAGCCACCCGCAGGCAATGGGCGAATGGACAGAAATGTGGGCGAGTCAGCCATCTGTGCCCTCATCAGCTTCTTGCTGCATGATCGCTTGGACAAAGCACTTGCCTCAAACCAAAAGCTAACCGATCTGCAGAAGGAACAACGTGACAACAGCCAACCTGGAGCATCTCGGCCTCTGCCTGCTTGAAGCGTGCAATGGTCTCAAGCTCCTGAATCTGCGTCTTCTTTTGTTGCCTCTGGTACTGCCAGTAGGAAATCAAACACGTCGCCAGAGCCGAGGACTCCACTATGTCAGCATGCCAGCAGCCTTCCCATAACAAAAACCACAAAACCCACATGGCCTGCTTGGACATGAGGCCTTGATAAGCAGAGATGGCCTGCTAGTCACGAGCTCTTGAGCATGTCTGCGACCATCCTTCCAGAGTAATATTTCATAACCCTAAACCCTAAACCCTGAGCTTCTACTGTCCCTTTTGTACAACACAGCTCCCTGCTTTCCTCATCCCAACAAGCTGCAGTAATTGGTATTCGAGCAGACCTGCAGGTAGGCAGCCTCCTTGCGCTTCTCCTCCAGCTCGCACTCGTACGCCTCAAGGGCTGCCCGCGCCTTGAGGAGGTCGTCGTTCTTCTCATTGGTGTCGGTCTCCATCTTGTATACTGCACGCACGAGCCAATTGCCAGTTTGCGACTTGTCGCCCTCCAGGCTGCCCAGATGCTGCTCCCACGAAGGCGACGCCCCCACGGCCGCAGTCCCGCCCCTGGGCTCGCTCTTCGGGCCCTCATCCTGCTCTTCCAAAATGTACTCCGCTTCTGCAGCAAGTGCGTAATGTCAAAAAGCTTCCATGGAGGATGCATACTCTGCATAACTCAACCTCTAGGTTTATCAAAGCCACGATAAGTGGTTGTGCAGATTGAGGGGCTCGACGCAAACAAACAACTTTCCCTTCGAAGAGAAGTAAATTGGGGTGACCAGTTCCAAGGCCATAAGTAGCAGAAGTTGCCAGGTATAAGAATGGCAATGCTGCACAGCCTTTATCTACTCGAAGCGTTTAGGTGCGCACATCTGGGAAATGTGCAGCACCAGGCCAAGCAAATCGCTCTAGGCACCCCCTGCGCTGCTTGTGAACAGCTGTCACTCACCGTCAAAGAAGCGAGCCATCTCCTTGCACGCCTCCGCATGGTCCCAGCTGCGGTCCATCAGGAGGTCGTCAGCAAGGCGGAAGAGGCTCTTGCCACGCGCATCTTGGGAGCCCGCAAAGATGCGCCGCACGAAGTCAAGCTCCTTGAGCAGCGTGTCCTTGTCCCAGCTGCTGGCGCATGTGCTGAAGACGTCCTTGACAAAGCCGAAGAGCTCGGATGTGCGCCTGCAAGGTGTGCAATGGAACTGCATCTCCACTACATCTCTATTCCCCTTGCCGGCGTTCAGGCTGGGCCCCACACAGATCGTTTGCGTCCTGCACCGCCAAACGCAGCATGCAAAGTACTGCAGTCGTTTAGCTCAGCTGTTAACAGGAGATTCCTTGTGCTACTTGATTTGTAACAGTTTTGGGTCACTTGGACACAACCCAACTGGCTTGGGCACCCTTCAAAGGTCCTTGACTGAATTGCTGCCTTCTTGAGCTAAGCAACATGCTTCTGAGAGCTCAAGTTAGGCAAGTTGCTGCCCACTTACTGTGCTTCGAGAGTGCACTGATGCAAAGGAATGCGACAAAGAAGTCAAATAGCGCCGATGTCGAGCCCTTCCAAGACAAGCACGAAGTTTGGAAAGAGTGCGGAGGGCGAGGCGGGACAGTCGGCAGCGCACGCACTTCATGGCGCAGTCCGTGTGGCACCAGTGAAGGCAGAAGTCGCAGCCAATCCAGCGGCACGTGTTGGAGTCGAAGTCGAACTTGCAACACACGACGCACATGCACAGGTGGCAGAAGCCGCTCTTGGTTGTGCACACCTGCCAGGAGTAGACAGTAAAGACAGGTGGTGCCTCAGGCATGCACAGCAGAATGGATGTCTCGGTATCACGTCTATAAGAGCACTCAACAGATTGCGCAATCACTTGCTGAGGTTCCACTTAATCTAGCATCTGAATGCACTGACACAGAGGTGGAAGCCACTGACCATGCACTGGCAGCCCGCGGCGGGGAGCTGCGTCTGGCAGGCGACGTTGCGGCAGCGCTTGTGGAGGAAGATCTCGATGAGCGCCTCGGTGTCGATGGGCATGTCGGGGTGCAGGAACACCTGGATGCCCGTGCGGATGGCCACGAGGATCTCCAGCTGGGTGCGCGAGGCGCCGGCCAGCGCCTCGGCGGTCACGTCGGCGCGCGAGGCGAGAGCGCGCTGCAGTTGGGCGAACTCGTCGCGGCGCTCCACGCCGGCGAGCATGTCGCGGAGGCTGGCGCGGAGGCGCTCACGGGCCTCACGCGGCAGCTCGCGCATGCGCCGCGCCATGGCGTCGATCGGCTCCGCCACCAGGTCGTGCAGGCTGGCCAGCGCAATCACCACGCCAGCCACCCGGGTTCAAGTCAGGAGCACCCCAATTCCTGCCCTCTAGACCAACTTTTGATTCTTCCTGGCCACGACCGCTCCCTGTCCTCGTGCGCAGCCCATCAATGCGCAAAAATGGGCTCCGCCACCAGGTCGTGCAGGCTGGCCAGCGCAATACACCACACCAGCAGCCCAGGTTCAAGTCAGGAGCACCCCATTCTGCCCTCTACACCATGTTTTAATATTTCTGGCCACGGCGCTAGCTGTCCTCGTGCGCAGCCCAGCAAGCGCTGCATGAGCAACTACGAGCGAAAATGCCCACAAATTCGGCCGCCCTTCTCACAGGCCTACACTGGCATAAAGTATACTTTTGTTGTAATCCTCTTACTAACACTATTGGCTTCTTACTGAAGGCCAGTTAGTAGCTGCAGGGGCCATGGCGGCGAGCATGCGGAGCAGCCGGCTCACGTGACGCAGTCTGGGCCGGCGCTCGGGGTGGCGCCAGAGGCGGCCCGCCGGCCCGGTGACGACGCCGCCGGCGTGCCCTCCGTGGGCCACGACGTCTCGCGGGTGTCCTCGCTCGCTGCCGCCGCCGCCGCCGCTGCC
>WELB01000022.1:889743-903601 GCA_009602725.1 Spirogloea muscicola
GGCCCCACGGACGCCGCCATGGCCGCCGCAGCCGTGGCGCAGCCGGCGGCGGGGCGGCGGCGTCGGCGGCGGCGTCGGCGCGACAGAAGACGGCGCCGTTTGCGGGCTTCTGTTTCCCGCCGTTTGGCGAGGCCCCGTCCGGTCGGCTCACCGCCTGAAAGTTGGCGGTTAGTGCACGGCTGTGGCTGCCAATGAGCACAAAGATCTTCCGACAAGTGAGCTCTTCCTAAGGTAAGTAGGCACTTCGGCAGCGCTCCCAGAAGGAAAGACTTGCACTCTCTTTACAGCTTTGTTCATTCTCTTCTCCTAGGCCACGCTAGCATTCCGCAGGCATTTGTTGCGTGTTACAGAGTGCGGCGGCTGGACCTTCTGCAGCCGCTTCCCCGGCAGGCCATCATCGGCAGGGTCCGCAAGAGTAAGAAGAAAGGGAGGTGCCTGGCTTCAACGCTGCTGGGGGTCGCTTGCCCAGGTATTTTGCATGCGGCTCTCTGTTCCCTTCCAAGGCTCCCTGGCTCACGCTGCGCACTTGCAGGCAGGCCGGCTATTGCTGCTGCCTCTGGGTCTCGTTGCGGTGCCTCTTTCCAGCTGCAAGCTACTCCGACTTGCTGCTGCTGATCCGGGGTTACTGAGTTCCCCTCTGCTGTAGTCTCGTGCATAGCTGTGTGCTTTAAACACCTTCCGGCTCTCAGCTCTTTGGACTGTCCTTCTTTTCCAGCCTCCTATTTTAGTTGGGCGAGCTTCTGTCCTCCGAACCCTGTCAATTGTTTTCGGGCTGGTCTATCACGTCTCAGCGTGTAGTTTTCTTCTCGGCACTTGATATCGGCTCTTTGGATTTTGTCCATTCATTTTGGGCTGGCATTTGCAGCCCCTCTTCATTATGGCAAGCAATCTATTTCAGACCTTTGGGCTGGCCTTTCACAGCCACTGCTCTCAATTTGGACGCGTTGTTTTTATCGGGAATAGCGCTTCCAGATTGACAGCAGTGGCTGTGAGAAGCCAGCCCAAAAGAGTGGACAAGGTCTGAAAGGGCCAGATGGCGCAAGAACTGGATACTAAGCGCTAAGACGACATAAAGGAGATTCTCAGAAAACTTAATCAGCAAGTGCAGGTCAGAATAGCTAGAGGGCGGAAAGACGTCGCCCTGACGGAACCCGGACGCAGCAGCCAAGAAATGTGTGTATTAAGTGATGGAGGGCCTGTGTGGCTAAGTACAAGGGCAAGCACATTGATTATTGTGCCAAGGCGCGACCTGCACGCAGGTGAAAGGCAAGGGACCTCTGCAGGGAGTCGGCTAGACCCATCCTGAACACTTGAGCAAGCGACCCGGCCTTGAAGCCGGGCTGCTCGCTGTGCTGCCCTTGGCAGCGAGCCACTGCACGCCTCGCAAGAAGAAGGGCTCACCTATAAAGAAGAGGGGCTGGCAAAGCCAGCCCAAAAAGAATAGACAATGTCCAAAGCCAAAAAAAAAGAGGAGCCGGAAAAGGACTACACTACAAAACACAAGACGATGCAGAGGGAAGCTCAGTAACCGCGAGTAAGCAACATCACGTCTGAGTAGCTCACTGCAAGGAAAGCGGCACTCCGCTGAGAATCCGCCGCGACCATAGAGGTTTGGGGCTGGAAAAGGCCAGCCCAAAAAACAATGAACAAAGTGCGAGAAGGGGCCAGGGGAAGGACTAAGAAAAACAAGCACAAGAAAGAGAGAAGGCGCGCGGTGCGCATGAAATTGAAAGGGAGGCCAATTCAAGCCTTACAAATGACCTGTTGACTGGGTAATGAAGCACAAGAAGAAACTAAGCAGCTACGAAACTCTCAGTAACCCCTGCTAAGCAGCCTCAAGTCAGAGAAACTTGGCTCCTGGAAGTGGGTCCAGTAGCCCCTGGCGTAAGGAAGTGCTTGCCCATAGAGAAGTGGGGCTGGCAAAGCCAGCCCAGAAGGAATGACAATGTCCAAAGCCAAAGAAAGAGGTGCCGACGAAGGATCACACCACAAACCACTACAAAATATAAGACGATGCAGAGGGGAGCTCAGTACCTGCGAGTGAGCAACATCGGGTCGGAGTAGCTCGATGCAGGGAGAGGGGCACTCCGCCGAGACCCAGAGGCGGCGGCCATAGCACAGCCTACTCGCGTGTGGACGGCGTAGGCAAGGGAGCATGGAAACGATACCGCCAGGCGCATACGGAAGACTCGGACGAGCGAACCGGCGGCGTTGAAGCCGGGCGCCCTTGGCCCTTGCTGATCACCCGGTGGGGGATGAATTCGCGGCCCTGGCGATGGATGTACACGGGGCTTTCGGCAGCCGCTGGCTGGATCTCATTCAGCGGCTTGCTCGCCAGGCCATTGACCGGCGGCCGGGTCTGCCCGGGGCGATGCCCGGCTTCAACGCCGCCGGGTCGCTCGCACAAGTCTTCCGCATGCGCCTGGCCGTATCGCTTCAACGCTCCCTTGCCCACGCCGTCCATACGCGCGCAGGCCGTGCTATGGCCGCCGCCTCTGGGTCTCGGCGGAGCGCCTCTTTCCCTGCAGCGAGCTACTCAGACCTGATGTTGCTCACTCGTGAGTACTGAGCTTTCCTCTGCATCGTTTCTGTGTTCTGCAGTATGTTGTAGTGTAGTCCTTTCTCCGGCTCCTCTTGCTTTGGCTTTGGACATTGCAAGAGGGGCTTTGCCAGCCCCTCTTTTCTATGGGCGCGCTCTTCGCCTTGGCAGACCCGGCCCGCCGGTCAATGGCCTGACGGGCAAGCCGCTGGAGGAGATCCTGCCAGCGGCTGCCGAAAGCCCCGTGTACATCTATCCGCCAGGGCCGCGAATTCATCACCAACCGGGTGATCGGCATATTTTCGCTCCTTTGCCCGGGCCGCCTGGCCGACCGCGTGCACTGCAATCGATGCCGATCTGGTGAGATTGGCGGAGTCGATGCAGTCACTTGTCACCACATCGGCGATGATACCGGGGACCGCCGCCGGGCGGGATGGCGACCAGGTCAGCGCGTGGAGTATGGGGCTGGCCGTCCGCGCCCAGCTGGATGGGCTGGCTTTGCCAGCCCCTCTTCTCAGCAGCGAGCTACTCAGACCTGATGTTGCTCACTCGTGGGTACTGAGCTTTCCTCTGCATCGTTTCTGTGTTCTGCAGTATGTTGTAGTGTAGTCCTTTCTCCGGCTCCTCTTGCTTTGGACATTGTCCATTCTATTTTGGGCTGGCTTGGCCAGCCCCTCTTTTCTATGGGCGCGCTCTTCTTCTTCTCTATGGGAGCGCATTCTTCTTCTCTATGGGCGCGCACTTCTCTGCTGGGTATTGTTGAGGTGTTTTCCACCGTGTGTGCTTGTTGTTCTTCGTACTTCCCCTGGCCCCTTCTCGTCCTTTGTTCATTCTTTTCTGGGCTGGCTTTTTCTAGCCCGTATCCTCAATGGGCGAGCCCTTCTCTCTTTCCACCGCCACCTCTTCTCTATGGGCGCGCACTTCTCTTTCCACCGCCACCTTGAAGCCCGCCTCCATAAACACCCCCTGCAAGGGCAAGCGCGGCCAGATTGACTGGTGACTGAGAGAAGAAGTGGCTCTCCCAATGGGGGCAAGGGCTGTGTTTCCCCCGTTCTGCCATAGCCTCTTCAGGCCCCACAGTCGCTGCTTAGCTCGTAGTTTGGCCCCTTCGAACCTTGCTGAGAGAGGCCAGCCCAAAGGAATGGACAAGGTCTGAAGGAGCCGGAGTGCTAAAGACTGAGACAGCAGCAAGCGGACTCTCAGTAACCTGCAAGGCGCTGCAGGAAGCGTTGGGCGCGCCTGCAACAAACGCAGTCGGTGGTGACGACGTCGGCCCGTTGCCCCCGTTGGGAGAGAAGGCGCGCGCGGTGCATGAAATTGGAAAGGGAGGCGAACCCTAGCCTTACAAATGTCCTATTACGGCGGTAATCAGCCAGCTAAGGGAGAGCCATTTCTTCTTGCTCTGGCCAATCCTTATGCCGCCACTGCCGCCCTGGGGGCTCAGTTTCTTGGCCAGCTGTGCTGATGCTCTTCCGGGCTCTGGCGATCAGCGCTACCATAAGTCGGTCTCTGAGCCAGAAGCCGACCAAGACGTCATTCCACTACTGACCACCCGGAAGGAAAATTTCGTAATTTGAAACAAACGAAGGCCAAATGGCCAAGTACAAAGGCAAGCACATCTAAAGACCTACATAGCCTACAGCAGATTGACCCGCTCAATAGCCACGGGTCAAAACATGAAGGTCGCTAATCAATGCCTGAATACTAGATGTCAGATACGGAGCCCTTTTGCCACCAACTCGCCCAGTTTCTGGTGCAAAGCATTAGCCTGAAATGCTGCAAACAGGCCGAAATCCGTCATCGCAAGAACGACAAATACGCAAGCCTATCTCAGCCGGAAACACATCTGCACGTCGTGTGTAGGCAACATTCTGAAGAAGAGTGTGGAAGCGAGGACCCAGACAGCCAAAGATGTCGACTGCCGCTTGCAGGAGCTGAGGGTAACCGGGGGCATCTCAGCATGTGAGTGGCGAGCTCAGCACCCTCTGCACGGAAGCCGCACTCACACTGGCGCACCCCAATCAGGCAGTTGGGTGGGAGGCAAAGGGCTGGTGTAAATGTAACACACCCCCCAAGGCTGGTGGCATTAAACAGGCGCGGTTTGCAGCCGGTAATATTGTGTCAGGACCGGCGGTTAGCACGGCTCGGGCTCTAGGCTGCCGTCCCCCGAGCTGAGGGCCACCCCGCCGCCGCCGCCGCCGCCGCCGCCNGCCGCCGGCGGGTGCGGCGGCGTCGGCGCGCCGCGAGATGGTGGCGCCCGCGGCCCGCCTTCTGCTGCCACCATCTACGCGGCCTGCGCAGGTCCGGCGCCGCCAGCCGCCTCCCCGTCCCTGTCGTGAGCTGCGGCTCATCGGCACGTCCGAGCCTTCTCGCGAGAATAATGATTGCAAGCCAAAATCGCGCGGAGATGTATGTACCAGCGTCGCTTTATGTTGCTGATAACTTCCCTTAACGTAGCCACGGGCTGCCCGCATTCTGCCAACATGCTGTGCCTTTTCAATCCCCATCCTGGCCTGCAGAGTGCAGCTCTGCAGCCTGAGCGCCGCCTGAGGATCGTCTCCGATTGGCCGCAAAGAGCGAGCGTTCGACGACTTGAGGAGCTCAGGAGCTCATTCAGGGGCCAGCTTCACTCAACCGGCTTGCTATCTGGGAGGCAACCAAGACTTCGTTCTTGGAAGAGTGGCACAGTCTCCATAACTGCGGAAATGCAAACTCTAGTATGTCACGATGCCGGCTCTTTCAGCTCGTTGTAAGATGTGGCCTTTCATCTGCTGACTCCTTGCACTCTACAAAGTGGCTTCTGTGTGCGCCAAAGTAAAGTCAGCAGGACCGCTAGCTGACAATCTGAGCTGCAAATTGTTAGCGCCGTTGCCTCCAGCAGACAGGGAAATTGAATAGGAGGCAGGGTGCGACAAGGAGTTGCGACAATTACTTGTGTATTTCATGATCAAAGAATAGGGAGACGGCAGCCTTTCTGGTCACTGATTGTTGCTTCTGTATTTCACCAGAATGCAAAGGCACAGAAAGCCAGTGAAGTGCCTATCCAGGTCACTCATGGAACACCATCTCCCCTTGGCGTTTCACTCACTGAAAATCAGTCCGCGATCAACTTTGCAATATTCTCCCAGCATGCAACAGCTGTCAAGCTTTGCTTGTGAGTAAAGCTTCTGGTCCTGCACTGTCCGAGCAAGCCTGGCTTAGCCCTGCACACAGACTGCCCTCATGCTGGATGAGTTTGGTGCATGAGGAAGTTAGACCTTGGCCAGGCTTGAGACGAAAGGAGCACAAACTTTGTGACCCTCTAGAAAAGGAGACATCCAAGTTGCATGTTTGTAACACAAAGGTGGACTACTTTGTCTACTGAGCGTCCATATACAGCATCCCTTGCTCATTCTTCTTCCAACCTATGGGCGCGTAACGAATACTGTCAGGTACTTGGATGGCCGACTAGCAGGGCCACCTTCTGAGGAGATTGAGCTTGATGCTGAGAAGAACAAGACTGGGGATGTTTGGCATGTGGCTGTACATGTGAGCACCCCACATTAGCTGCAGCTGGCAATAAAGCCGGTATTGTAGGAGCACTTCACAACCGCGCAACATTTTACGCACTGCATATAGTAGAAAGTGTTCGCTGCTAGAGGTAGGGTGCAGCAAAAGCCTTCCCTTATCTTTTGCAGGAACATTGCCTTGCTTGTGCTGAGAATCACTATTTGTGTGGAACAGGGAGTGCCCTTGCGTGGGGTCGTCTATGGCTACAAGATAGATGGCCCACAGGGCTGGGAAGCAGGACATCGATTTAATGGAAAACAAGTACTGCTCGATCCCTATGCAAAGCTAGTAGAAGGCCGGCGAATGTTTGGAGATGCAAGCAACAAATTTGAGCCGTCACTTGGGACCTACGATTTGGAATCTGAAGAATTTGACTGGGGTGAGGATTATAGGAAGCCCGAAATACCTGAGGTACGACTGGGGCATTGAAATATATTGCTCATCTGTCTCTGTGTAGGTTGAGCCAAGTGTACATTAAGCTCAGAGGGTTACATGCACGGATGTATTGTCCACCAATTGGAGCAGTAGATTGACGAAGAGGAGCCCCCCCTTGATCTAAGCACCTGCTTCTGGGGAATATTTGCTGCACATGCAGAAAGATCTTTTCATCTATGAAATGGCCGTGAGGGCGTTCACTGCGGACGAATCAAGTGGGCTAGAGCCCGAGATTCGTGGAAGCTTCTTGGCTGTAATTGATAAGGTGAGAAGCACAACTTAAGCGACACCCTTCTTGATGCAGTCTTACTCTTTCTTGACGTACCTCATTTCCCTTGTGTTGTGATGAAGGTCATTCTAGCCTGCGGTGTAGTGTTCCATCTCATTGGAACATGCCATGGAAACCGTCTTGACATGTCAGTGTCATGCAGATTCCTCACTTTCTAGAGCTTGGGATCAATGCCGTGGAACTGCTGCCCATATTTGAGTATGACGAATTTGAGTTCCAGCGAAGGCCAAATCCGCGTGACCACCTGGTATATGCTTTAGTTTCTGAAAGTCCACTTTACATGTTGCAAGCATAGCAGGATCGGTGATACCATAACGACGACGTCGATCAGTCTCCAGTCAAACATTGCCATAAAAAAAGTGGTAACTTTGGATCTATTTGCTAGGTATGTCAGGAGAGGAGGCGAAAGTGCTGCATGGACTGTGTATCACTGAAGGATGGCTCCACCTCTTATAGGTGCAATTGTGACCTCCGCACAGATTAATACTTGGGGATATTCAACCATCAACTTCTTTGCCCCCATGAGCCGATTTGCAAGTGCTGGAGGAGGCCCTGGGGCAGCTTCGATGGAGTTCAAGCAGATGGTCAAGGCACTTCACGCCGTTGGTATTGAGGTATGGCTTTAGTTCATCAAACCCTTGTCTCCTCTTTGTTGCTGAGTATGTTCCCTTCACACACAGCAATGATACTGCTCGAAGGTTATGCTGCAAACCCTGACCTTGAACCCTAAACCCTGAGCTGTTGTTAGCCATTCTCAGTACACTGTCAAAGCAATGACCTATCTAATGGTCTGCTTGTCAAAGGCAGGTCATCTTGGACGTTGTGTACAATCATACTAATGAGTCTGACGATGCGCACCCATACATGACATCCTTCAGGGGCGTTGATAATCTGGTAATTGACTTGCCTAGCTTGTCTCTTATCAGTCTTGTATATCTTTCTTACCACAGTGGATAGCCAGATATGCAGTCTTCGGGGAATCAGGCTGGCAGGCGTCGCTTATCTCGTGCAGACTGCATGAGAATTGCAGCCTATTGATTGGCCATGCTTCTGAGCCCGTCAGCTTACCAATCAGATTGATTGACTCACCCTGTACAGGTCTACTACATGGTAGACACGAACAGCTACGTCCAATTATTGAATTTCTCTGGTTGTGGTACGGTCTCTTTCCATAATGCTTTCACTGACGTGCATCTCACATAGCTCTGTCAGGCATATACAGAGAGATCATGGCAACCTATCCGCCTTCCTGCTCAGTGCCATTAATTAGACCTCTACACAAAGGTAGTCCTTAACTGGCCATTGACTTCTTCACTGCAGGAAACACGTTCAATTGTAACCACCCCGTGGTTTTAGAGCTTGTCCTAGACAGTCTGCGCCACTGGTATGTACTCCTTTCGTAGGTAGCTCTCCGCAGTCACAGTTTCCCTGGGGCGATGCTTGCCTCATTTCCAGATATTACGCACTGGGCTACTCGATTGTGTATGTATAAGTGCTTAATGGTGCAGGTATGAAGCACTTCAAGAGAAGCATTTTTTGAAATTGATTGTGCTTCAGCGTGTGCTTCTTATACGACTACGCATAAGGTCCTCAGGGTCACGGAGTACCATGTGGACGGGTTTCGCTTTGATCTCGCCAGCTGCCTTTGTCGAGACCAGAATGGCATTCCCATTCCTGGTCCTCCAGTTATCAAGGTAACATCTGCTTTATGGTCTGCCAGGTACAGCCTGCCCAGCTAGAAGAAGAGCAAGCACCAGCGTAAAGTTGCTATATCATCTTGTGAGATGGAACCGCAATCTTGCAATCAGGAGAGCTCTACTTAATGTACAATGGGGTCCATGCATCAAAGGTGATTGCACAGCTTTGATGAATTGGGTGAACGCTAACTTGTAGGCCATTGCCAAAGATGCAATACTGTCGCGGGTCAAGTTGATTGCGGAGCCTTGGGATTGTGGAGGTCTCTATCAAGTTGGGAAATTCCCCAATTGGGACAGGTGTGCAGCTCAGCTTTCATTGATCTGCCTCTCAGTATGAGCATCAGTCTTCAATGTCGAGCCCATTGGAATCGCTGCATTTGACTTGCATGACACTTGTCTACAACAAATTGTGGCAGATGGGCCGAATGGAATGGCATATTCCGCGACGACATCCGCAGGTTTATCAAGGTCAGCATGTGCAAAGAAGGGCACAGAGAGCTCCAAATGCAGTGTACCACACCACATATTGAGGAGGCCGCATTTATCGTGCTGTGTGATGGTCGTGAAGCACATGATCAATAGCATAAAATTTGTCTTATGCAGGGGGACCCAGGAATGAAGAGTGCCTTTGCCACTCGAGTCGCTGGATCGGCCGATCTTTATAATGTAATTTCCCGTCTTCTATCGCTCTTGCTAAAGCCATCTTTTGGCTTGCTACATAACGCAATCTTGAGTTTTGCTGCTCTTACCGCTAGTGTGATCCGCTTAGACCTGCGAGCGTGCCAGGACCTGGGACCACGTCTTTGCGATCTGTTGTACTTATAGGGACTTGCGTTTTTGATGGCAAACCACCACGTGCGTTGATCTCTCACAGGTCAACCAGAGGAGACCATATCATAGTATCAATTTTGTCATTGCTCACGATGGATTCACCCTGATGGACCTTGTATCATACAACAGCAAGGTCAAGCATTGCCCACTAGATGCCTCTGCAGCTCTATGCATCTACCTTACATGACAATAAGCAGAAGCCGTGTGCTTCAAGTTATGTCAGTACATGCACCATGCAGCCGTGCCCATTCGTCTTTGCTTGATGATGTAGCAGCACAATGAGGCAAACGGAGAGAGTGGAAATGATGGCAGCAATGACAACTTCAGCTGGAACTGTGGTGTGGAAGGTGAATTTCCTCTCTCACTCAGCTGAGTTCAATGAGCATTGTTCCACTTTTTCCACACCCGTCTTGAAGGAAATTGCAGTGCACTGAAGCAGGTCCTACAGAGGACTCTCTTGTGGAGGGACTACGTGCGCGCCAAGTCAAGAACTATCACATTGCTCTCATCATCTCCCAGGTCAGCATCGATGCATGTAAAATGACGGGCAACAGCTTGTGAGGTATTTGAAATTGCCCACAACTTTGTCAAGTGATGGTGATGCATACTGGAATACCAGAGTCAGTATGAAGGAAGCTGACTTGCTGATGGTACTTATTCTCAAGATACTGTGGTCATGGCAGGGCACGCCAATGATGCTCATGGGAGATGAGTACGGCCATTCGAGGAAAGGCAATAACAACAGCTATGGCCATGACAATGAGCTTAACCACTTTCAGTGGAAACAGGTCTTCACTTGTCACTCAGTGCACCTTCACTCCTATTAGTTATTAGTGATCATGCACACCGCAGAATACTGCGGCATATTATGTATACTTAGATGAATAACTTTGCTGCTTTGATACGGGATATTTGCAGCTGGAGGAGAGAAGAAGGAGCACCTTTGACTTCTTTGCAAAAGCCAATTGCTTCAGAAGGCAGCACCCGCTCTTGGGTCGAGAGATGTTCTTGAACAATGTATGCATGTGCACAGAGGACAAGCTTGCCGTTTGATTATCTAGGATGGCCTCGATGGTGGCTCTGTGCCCTGTTGCCCTACTAATTATCTAGAGATTGTGAATGCGCCGCTGCTCATTGTGAAGCTTGTGCATCACTGCACCAGTCATCAAATGAAATTGCTCAATGATGCAAGTGATCATGTGCTGCTTGACCTGCTTGACCTCATTCATATATTTTCACATTCTCAATTACAGAGTGACGTAACGTGGCATGAAGACAACTGGGGCAATGTGGAGAGTCGATTCCTAGCATTCACGTACATACTAGCCTTCTCATTATGCATACCTTATGTTGAGCTGCAAGTCAATAAGCAGAGCTGTTTAGTTGGTCCATGAGTCAGTTGTTAGCTGCATGAGATTTTCCTGGAGGTACTTTGCTGTGTTGCTATTGACAAATCCCGCACCGCGCGCCTTCTTCTTTGTCAAATCCCCACTGGGCTTCAAACAAGGATATAAGAGCCAGTGGTAAAGCCAACCTCTTTGTCAATGACCAGGTTACATGACCAAGGTTTGGGTGGAGGCGACTTGTACATAGCATTCAATGCTCATACTTACTCTGTGGATTCTATTATCCCGGCCCCTCCTACCGGAAAGTCCTGGTTCAGGATTGTGAGTCTCTGCAAACCTGGCATCTCAAGGGCCAAAGAGCCTTGCTTAGGATTTCGCCGTTGCTTTGTCAGAAGATGTGCTGATATGATTGTCAAGGAGTTGCATGGAGTTGTGAAGCATAGGTTTGAGCGAGGAATGCTTTGCTGTTTTGCAGGTTGACACTAATTTACCGTCCCCAGAGGACTTTACTGCTGAAGGCGTTGCTGGCATTGGAAGTAGATACAACATGGCACCCTTTTCAAGCGTGCTGCTTAGTGCAAGATAAGGGGAAATATAATTGAATTTCTGCACCCTTTTCAAGCGTGCTGCTGCATGCATAATAATCTTTTCATGTAAGGGCTGCTGGGCAACCACCAGCTAGGCAAGCAATAGCCTGCGTATCAAGGTTCATCCAGGTAGCTAAGTCCAGATAGCTGAGTCCTTTGAATTTGACATTGTTGATATCCTTGCCAAGTTGCAATTCAGCAGAAGGGCAAGCGTTGTCGCTAGCCTGCTGGCAATGCAGAGCATCCCTGGAAAGGAGGGTGTTTTGCAACATCATGGTGGCTAAGAGATGCCAGCACAAGAGAAAGGACAGAATTGGGCAAGCAACAAGAATAAGCGATGCTCGTCAAATTGCGAGCACTGAAGCTGTTGCGCTTAATGGCCAAGGCCACTACTCATCGGTGTCTGCTCAGCTACTTGTACTCCTTCACTCACAGCTTCAATAAGTCATTGTGTAGTGTCTCATACAGGAGCGCATGCCAAGGCTGCCCTTGTTGACATCATGCAGATGCAGACCTGTGGCCACCTTGGCTTGGCTTTGCCAATGACTTCCCACCTCAGAAATAAAGATCTTCCAATGTAAGGCAGTGGTTTGAGAGGCAAGCCCAGAGAACTGAACAAGGTCTGAAGGGGCAACACCTTGTTCCAGTATAGCAAGCGCTGAGCTCGAAGCCTGTGCTTGGATGTTTGTATAGTTGTATAAAATTAGAAATTGCTCTGGCATGCCACTTCAAGCTAAGCAGCAGCATAACTCGCACAGAGTGCCGACAACTCACGGACTGGCGTCGGCAGCAGCTGCCATCTCACCAACAGAGACAATCACTATCCAATCCTTCATAGATTTCACAGGCTTGCACCTCGTTTCAAGGCCATGATGTTAGCGTCATCAGGGGGAGTTATGACACAACATGGCAATGTGAAGCCACTGGGCATGCAGCAAGCGGGCATCCATTGCCTTCGGTCATCATGCACTTCTGAGATCAGCTGTTGAGGGCCTCAGTGACCGCGCCAAAGTCGTAGACAAACCAGTCGGCCCCGGCCTTCACCGTCGGCCGGACCTGCATCCCGCCATAGCCAATGAAGAGGTCCGCACCGCCGGGTCTGTGTGCCTGGTGGCGCCGAGGTAACCCCAGGAAGGTCAAGTTCCTAAGAAGAGCCTAATGGCAGAAGGCACAGACAAGCTGCGGTACTTTGTCAACACAAATTAGCACGTGCAGGCAAGCAGCCATGAAGTCGCGCAGGCGGCAATTCCACCTCAAGATCGGTCGCGCCGTCTCCCATCATCACCAGGAGCTTGTGGCCGTGCTCCTGCCGGCAACACAATTCACTGCACAGTTCAGGTACTACGAGCAGTATATGGCTCCTCAAGAAATCGCATTGCAGAAGGCTGGTGTACGCTCAAGTCAAATGGAAGATATCCTAGGCCCAATCTGTACCCTCTTGATGCGCTCAATGACAGCGGCCTTGCCACCGCTGCGGGACGTTGGCTCGCTGGGGTCAAAGCCAGCGCACGACCCGTCATCGCTGAACAAGAGGCGGTTGGCAAAGATGCGCTCCCGGGGTATGCCAAGCAGCGCCGCGGCAGGCTGCGTGCATCGAGGCCCACTGCGGCGTCAGCTGCGTAGCACGCCTTGGGGCGATATATGTAGAGGCGCAATCGAGCGCCACTTCCCAAATGCTCAGCCACTCTGAAAATTCCATGGTGAAAGTGCACCTCGATCATCTGCCGGAAGCCGCCGGAGACAAGGTACACCGTGGTGCCCCGCTTCTCGAGCGCGGCAATCAGCTCCTTGATGCCCGGGCTCAGCCTGCAGCCGCGAGACGACTGCACTGTGCCGCCCATTAGTGCTTCCCTCCTCGATCGGACTAAGCCTCTCTCTAGAAGAGTTTGTTAACTTGATTCAAGGGTCAAGTTCACAGTGAAGGTTGAGTTCTGGGCTAGGCTCCAGCTAACACGACCAGCACAACCTTCCCAGCACTAAGATGAAAAGAATACTCTTTCGCTTACGACAGATTCCCAAATGCCTAAGAGAATAGACATATAGAAAAGGTTGGATGGATGATTGACTAATTTCATATTGCCGCGTTCGACGAAGCAGCGGGCGCGGCCGCGGACGTCGAGGCTGTGGTTCGAACCGCCAGTCCTTGATGATGAAAAGCATCATCATCATCAAGAGAAGTCTGGGGGTTTCATTTTAGGTTAGGCTTTAGGGTTTAGGTTTAGGTTAGGGTTTAGGTTACGGTTTGTGGTTTAGGGTTCGGATGCAGGCGCCCGACCTGGGCGGGTGCTGCTCGAGGAAGGCGGCGAGGTCCGCGGCGGAGGGCGCGATGGCGGCGAGGCGCGCCGCCAGCGCGTCCTCGAACGGCACGGCGCCCGCCATGGCCCTGGCGGTCCAGGCGGCGACGGCGGCGCCCTTGCCACAGAAGGCGGCGAGCTCGTCGATGCCCTCGTCCACGCACACCGTGCTGTCCACGTCCAGCGCCACCGCGTCCGCGGCGCGCCACACCGCCAGCGCCTCTGCGCCGCCAGCGGCGCCCGCGGTGGCGTCGGCTGCTGCCGTGGCTCTCGTCCGGCCAGCGCCACTGC
>WELB01000022.1:913970-944476 GCA_009602725.1 Spirogloea muscicola
TCCCTTCCCAGTCTGGCCCCCTGCTCCTGCTTTCCCCTCTCCTTAATATGGCCCGCTCCTCACTTGTTCATACTCCCATTCCACCCCCCCTGCAGCTGCGCCATCAGCCTGAATGCGAGCGTGAAGATTCGCGACAAGCTGGAGTGGAGCATCAGCAAGCACCTCGAAGCATGCTCGCTTGAGGACCTCCTCATTCCCACTGCATTCCCCGAGGTACGCCCCACAAAGCGCCGCCGGTCGTCTCTGCAGCGTGGCTGCTGCCTCGTCAAGCCCTGCTGGCTCAGGACGCTGCTGATGCCACGCTGAATTTTTGTCTTCTTGACAGCCGGGGCAGTGCTCGTACGACATCGAGACAGTGCAGCGACTGCTGAGCCTGTACACCCTCTGGCAGACGCAGTCGGCCATCGACTCGCCCACCAGCGAATCCTCGATCGGCACGGCCAGCGCCGCTGCCGCCGCGGCAGCAGGCACCGACCCCGCTGCCGCCAGTTCCACGATGCCCGCAGTCATGGAGTTGCTGGACAGCTACCTCGTCGAGGTCGCGGCCGACCCCTCCCTCTCGCCGGCGCAGTTCCAGATGCTGGCCGAGAGCCTCCCGGCAGTCGGGCGCGCCTCCCATGATCGCCTGTACCAGGCCATCGACATCTATCTCCGGGTACAGCACCGCAACATAACCTTTAATTACAGAGGTGTCTGCTTGATTTACAATTCCATGTGGATATGACATAGATCCAGAGTGGAGTAAGTCACAACATTCAGTTTAACCCAGCAATCACAAAATACATATGGAACAAGTGCAAGTGCTCCTAAGCACTTGGTAAAGCGCGGTCTATCCCTCCCTCCTTTCGGATCTTCTATTGGTGTTAGTAATGATTCCTTATTCATATGATTATACTTACGCGCCCCAGTACCTCCATGTTTCCTTTGCCGGAGCTGATCGTCGGCGACTAGCGGCTATGGCAGGCGCACCCGAGCGAAGCGGAGGAGGAGGTGGACAGCCTGTGCGAGATCCTGGACTGCCGGCGCTTCACGATTGCCGCCTGCTCGCTTGCGGCGCAGAACGAGCTCCTCCCCCACTCACTCGTCGTCGAGGCCCTCTTCAACGAGCAGCTCCAGCTGCAGCTCGCAGCCGACAGCAGAGGGACCGATGCAACAACCACAGCGCTGCCGGCGCTGCGCCCCATAGACCCCCTGGCGCTGGAGGCGGAGTACATCGAGAAACGCGCATACAACAAGAGCCTCACTGAGGGCGAGCTCAAGCTTGAGCTTGCACTGATTAAGATGCGCGCTGCCGAGCAGCAAGAGAAGGTCAGTCTGCGACACACAGCCGGCGTCAAGTAATCGGCTGCGATGATCTAAGCTTATGAAAGCCTGACAGGGACCCGCGCGGCGACTGATCTGGTGGTTGTCGATTCTGTCGGCTCTTACATGCAGGCGCTGCGGCAGGAGGAGCAGGACAGGGTGCTGAGCGCCGCCATAAGAAAATCCAGCAGCGGCAGCAAGAAGTGGATCGACAAGCTCTTCCGCTCGAGCTCCGAGGAGGTGTCCGCGCCCAAGCCTGCTGCGAGGACTGCGCCAGCGCAGCCGACGAGAGCTCCAGATCACCGCCCCGGCAATGGCCGGCTCGTCAGCAGGCCGTCCTCAGCGCCAGCCGCGGCGGCGATTCAGTACGCTGCATACGAAGACCGGCACGCATCGTGGAGCGGCTCAGAGGACGAGAGCGGGCTGAGCCAGCTGGACTCGGCGGGCGGCCATGACTACAACCACTCCCACGGCCACGCGCAGCGCTACGGCGAGCCCCGCTCAGCCGGCGCGGCCTTCTTCCAGCAGCATGCCTTGGCTGGCAGCCACCACGCCGCCGGTAGAGCCCAGATCGCCAGCAGCAACCACAGCAGCAAGGAGGCAGCGGCGGCGGCAATGGCAGCGAGTCCCCCCCACAACACGCCGCAGGGTCGCAGCCACCGCCGGAACCGGTCCGGCGAGTGGGTCCGCAGCCGCGGCAGCGATGCGACGGCTGCGGCGCCGCTGCCAGCGCACCCCCGGCGGCTCGCCGGCGACCGGAGCCCCTGGGCAGACGCCATGCCCAAGTCGATGGGCCTCTCGCCGCTGCGCCAGCGGCCTGGCCAGTACAACTACGCGGCGGCGGAGTTTGACGAGGACAGGCTGCAGCCGCCGCCGCCCATCCGAGGCCGGCACCCGGCTCACGAGTGGCGATCGGAAGACCTGCCACTGGTGCAGCACAGCCAGAGCCCAGAAGGAGCGGGGGGCCGCAGCACGCAGCACAGCGGCCAGCTGCTGGCCAGCAATTCGCCCACGTCCTCGCCGCTGCGGCGCCGCCGGGAGCAGCAATTGATGACGCCTGGCGGCGGCGGCGGCGGCGGCGGCCAGTCGGCAGTGCAGGCCTGGGAGCGGCTCCGCAGCGGCCGCCGGGCAGGCGACGGCGGCGGCGAGTCACCGCCGGAAGCTGGGCCGCCGCCGGCGCCGCACTCGTTGTTGAGCGGCGAGCTGCTGCCGCGGCCACCGCTCAGCCGCTCCTCCTCCAACATGTCAGTGGAGTCCAGCTCCAGCCGCAAGTCGTCGTCCGGCGGCGTGGCGCGCGCCGAGCGCCCCATGTCGGTCCGCAGCCACAGCCGGTCCAAGTCGCCGCTCCGCCACTCCAGCGTGCCATCCAGCGGCGATGGCCGCAGCGTGACGCCGTTGTATTCTGCCAGCCTCCGCAGCATGGGCATGGGCATGGGCATGGTCGTCACGACGCCGCCGTCGCCGCCGTCAGAGGAGTACATCGGCAAGGACGACCAGCCAGCAAGTGACAGTGCCAAGATGCCGCCGCTGGTGCAGCGGAGCGGCAGCAGCAGCCAACTGGACTTCCTCAACATGCCACAGTCGCCGATGCACTACGCCGCAGCCGAGTCGGGCCGGCGGACGCCCCGCTTCCAGGCCTCACCACGGCGGGGCCAGCTGCAGCCGCCGCCATGGGCGGCCAAGGAGGCCCGCAACGGCGGCCACAACCTTGGCGACCACAACGAGGTGGCAATGCCAGACGCAGCCGAGTTCATGCGGATGGACAGCTTCAACCACTGGTCCAAGTGAGGAAGGGCAGCTTCAAGCTCGGCCTGCCCTCAGTCTGCGCTTGCATACATGCGGCCGACGATAAGCGATGGCCAGAGTTGTAGTCATAGAGGTCAAGCTCCGGCCTCCACTATTGTAAAGTAACCAAGGTTGGCTGGATGCAGTGCGCCAGGTCATTAGTTTCCCTGCATCCAATCACAACCCTGTACCATAGCTACGACGGAGGACGGGCGCTCAGTGCAAGTCCTCACATCCTCCGAAGGTGGTTCCGTATTTGGATGATAATGCTGAGCTGAAGCTCAATGTCGTCTCTGTGAAGCCCTGCTGTCCATCCCACTGCACGCGGGAGGATATCAGCTGCCACATCCGCACTTAGCTCGTCACAGCCACAGTCTAGTATTTAAATATACACCTGCCGCTCCTCCTCCTGCTCTGCTGATTGCAGCAGTATCTCCTGCAGCATCATGGACAGAGAATGACAGGAAAAATTTACTCAAAGTCCGTGAATGGGCTCTGGATTAAGCACAACTTCTGCCGAATAGTACTACCATGGAAGCTGCAACAGTCATCTATGTGCTGGGGATGGCCTAGCAGGGGTGACGACTGTCACCTGGAACACAGCAAGCGCCTGCCGGACGTCCTCCTCGGAGATGTGATGATGCGTGACCAAACGTATCCTGCAACCGGTGTGCCGCGAGCAAGCAGGGAGTGAAGGTGGCTTTGTAAGTGACTCTGCACCAGTCCAACAACTTCTGGAGGTACTAGTGCAACTGTCTGAAATCGAGCGCGTACAGTGTGTTCCTTAATGAGCTAGGTGGAGAGGGCTTCTCCAGTAAGTATGTATAACAACAACTAAGTCCTCTTTCTATACCTGGTTGTATTGTGCACAAATGTATGGGTGCACTACGGAAATGAGAAACCAAATAGCCAGCAATAAGAGCACTGCTGACTGAAGGACAATCAGTCTCCCGTGTGTGGCATCTGCTGCGCCAGCAATACCTAGAGCGTCCCACGGCGCACACAAGAATGCCTGCTTGCTTCACTGCCTCGCACAGCTCGTTCACGCCCATAGGGCACTCTGCCGTCACGTCTACGTGAACCTGCGGCATGCCACGACATGCGAGGTAAGCTATCCCGCTAACGTCCAATTGTAATGTACAGCCATGTGTAGAAGGACAAAGATTAGATTGAGGCTCAGGATGGAAGACTTGCAATGTTGGTCTCAATGATGGCGAGGTCCACCCACAGGCCGTCCATGGCGTTCAGACCCTCTTAAGATACCCACAGGGACGGCACAGCGAGCACATCAAGGATCAGGAAAGTGATGGCCAAGGAGCTGGGAGAAGAGAGCGCATGCCAGGCCACCAAGTGATTGCTGCCACTTCTTGATGTTCATGCAAGACAATTTCCTTCATAAGATCGTGTAAAGCAAGAAGCTGCTTGACTCGTAGCAGCCAGCTCCAAGTCCTGAGCACTATATTCACCGGCAAGTTTCTGAGCATTTCTGTGATCGGTGCCCAGTCTTCCCACCATGTCGTTGATGGAGATCAGCCCCGCCGCGGCCACAACTCCCACTTGCCGCATGCCGCCACCCAGTGCCTTCCTCAGCCTCTTTGCCTGAGGCGTAAGTACACAAGTATTACACTTTGATAATTATCTTTTGGGCCGAGGTGGTCCTCGGACGGAGGGGCAAAATGGAGAGGGACACAGGAGGATCGAGAGCCGCTGTCATACCTCGGCTACAAAAGCAGCCGTCCCAACAACGACGCTGCCAAGGGGCGCTCCCAAACCTTTTGAAAGGCAGACCTGTGGACAAGTTGGACGCTAGCCTCACAGCCGCAACTGCAACTAGTTGCATGGCTATGTTGGTACTGTTGTTTCAGAAGGCCGAACACAAAGGTAAAGCTGCCTGGCGGGCCAAGTTAAGGACTGAGCTTGCGCAGCTAACCGAGATGCTGTCTGCGGCCTTCACTAGCCTTTCTGGAGCCACACTCAAGGCCTGCACAAAGACGACGCCCAGCACGTATCACTGAGGCAGTCAATGCTCTTTACCACAGACCAGGAGCTGAGGAACCAGAGCAAATTAGACGCCCAACTGAGCTCAGGCAAAGCGCTCAAAGGCCAATTCTTAGTGAAGGAATGAGTACAGTGTGACCACAAAATTAGAGCATCGGCGGCTCACGGTGGCCGCGTTGAACAGCCGAGCACCGTCCACGTGCAGCTTGAGGCCGTAGTACTTGGCCAGCTCGCCGAGTCGGTTGGTGTACTCGGCGGATATGGCACGGCCGCCGCAGCGGTTGTGTGTGTTCTCGATGCAGATGACGCGGGTGATGGGGAAGTGCTCATCGCCTGGCGGCCGGATGGCGGCCTCCACCTTCTTCAGGTCCATGGTGCCGTCAGCCTTATTGGGCACAGTGCGCGAGTGCACGCCACCGAGCGTCGCGATGCCGCCCTGCTCGTACCAGTGGATATGCGACTCGGACCCCAGGATTGCCTCACTGCCCCGCAGCTGCGCACAGTACCAAGATCCATGTCTTGTGTGAGCTTAGCACTGTGAGGCAACAGAGCTGACTATTGGCTGGGTGCATCACTTCCGCAGCTCTTGTTAAGTAGCCCGATGCCGCAGCTTACCATGTCGATGCGATAAAAAGGACATATGAAGGCTACGAAGGCCTATATCTGGCACCCTGGTGGTGTTACATTGAGCCCAGGCTGTAGTATTGGCTGACTAACTTTCCAGTTTGTTGACATACCTCCTATCCATTTCAGTTTATATTATCTTGTGTTGCTTTCGAGGCTATTTGAGCCTTATCCAGCTAAAGATAGTGGGGTCGAAAGTTGTGGGGTTTGAGATCCGCCTGGGCACCTGGCAGTGGACGAGGACGCAGATGAGGTTGCCCATGGTGCCGCTGGGCACGAAGAGGCCCGCCTCCTTGCCCAAGACCTCGGCGACCCGCCTCTGCAGGCGGTCGGTGGTGGGGTCTGCTCCCAGCACATCGTCGTCCACCTCGGCGCCGGCCATGGCCTCCCTCATCGCCACTGCAGCGAGGCACCGGCTGAGCTGACCTCAGACCCTCCGCTCTCAGCTGCAAGATCACATTGATGGCAGCTGCTGAGAAGCTCAGTGGGTGGGCGTAATGGTGACCTGTTGGCTTGGTAACGGTGTCAGAGCGCAGGTCCACGATGCGGTCCGCGGGCAGCGGTGGACGCCCGGGCGGCCGGCGGTGGCCACTGGACCTACTGCGGGCCTTGTGTGCGGCACCGTTCTCAGCGGCTGCCACGTAGTCGAGCTCCATGGTTGCGCTCGCAGCAGTGAAGAAGACGAGACTGATGCAAAGCCCAAGACAGTAGATCTGAGCTTCAAGCCCTGGTCTCCACTAAGCTGAGCGCCATCGTTGCTGCGTCCATGGCTGTAGCTTCTCCTGTTGAGAGGCAGCGCCGCTCTCAGGGCTCCTTGCTCGCAGCTTTCGCCTTCGTCCAGACACCCGCCGCCTGCGGCAAACGGCTGGCTTTCCACAGAGGGATGCGGCCGCTGCAGTGAGGAAGCAGAAGTGGCGGCACAGCGAGCTGCTGTGGCAGCGCCCACTTGCAGCTGCCCAAGGAACTGTGGGAGGAGCTGGCCACCAGAAATAAGTGAGAGGCCGGCCCACAGAGAACTACGAGGTCTGCGCAGAAAGCAGGAAATCAGTCTCCAAGACGTCAGCAAATCGACGCATAATAATCTCTAATGACGCACATCACCCTCTGCATATTGACCCGCTCAGTAACCACGGGTCAATACATAATCGATGCATCGATACATAATCGTTGCTAATCGATGCCGAAGGGGGCGGGGGTTGGTGAATAGAAAGGAAAAAACGAATGCGGCTGCTGATATTAAAAGCAGCTCTCCAAGTTGACAGCAGTGGCTGTGTGAGAGGCCAGCCCAAAAGGAATGAACAAGGTCCAAACGAAGGGCCAAAAGGCGCCAATGCCACACAGCTATGCAAGAGACTACAGGAAGTGGGAGCTCAGTAATCCCAAGTCAGCAGGCGCATGTCGGAGTAAGCTGCAGCTGGAAAAGAGGCACCCCGACAAGACCCAGAAGCAACAGCCACGGCACAGCCTGCCCGCAAGTGCACTACTTGAGCCTGGGACCATTGGAAGGATATGGATAGCCGCATGCGGATCACCTGGGCAAGCGACAGGGCAACTATAGCCGGGCAGCTCACCTTGCTGGCCAGGCTTGCGCGGCGCGCTGTGTCCCGCAGGCGTGGTGAGCCGGCTGACTTCAACGCCGCTGGCTCGTGGGCTCAGGTATATCGTATGCGATTGTCGGTCTCCCTTCAGCAGTCCATGGCCCACGCCTTGCATCTGCGTGCTGGCCGTGCTCTCGCTGCAGCCTCCGGCTTTCGTCAGGGGGATAGTTTTCCGGCAGCTAGTCTGTCGGATTTGAGGCTCCTCACTCGTGACTACTGAGTGGTCCATCCTCCCCCGTTCTGACATAGCATCTTGAGGCCCCTTCGTAGCTGCTTAGCGCTTTAGGCCCATCCGTCATTCGGCTCCTTTCGAACCTTTGTCAATTCATTTCGGGCTGGCTTTTCACAGCCCTTGCCCCCATTGGGAGAGCCACTTCTTCTTATCGGAAGGGGACGGGGGACGATGGACCAAAAGCTGTTCGCAGCGTGCTCAGGCTCTGGCCAGGGGACCCGCTTCCAGGAGCCCAGCTTCTCTGACCCGAGGCTGCTTAGCAGCAAGCGCGGCCAGATTAACTGGTGGCTGGGAGAGGCCAGCCCAAAAGAATGGACAGGGGTTACTGAGTGCAGGGGTTACTAAGTGCTTTGTAGCTGCTTAATTTCTTGCTGTGCTTGTTTCCCTTAGCGCTTCCCCTGGCCCCCTTCTCTTATTGTCGTTCTTTTTTTTGGGGCTCGCTTTTCCAGCCCCTATCCTCAATGGGCGAGCCCTTCTTCTTCAGGCTAATGCTTTGCACCAGACAGCTGGGCGAGCTCTAGTTGATGGAAGCGCTGTTGTTTGTTAGTTGGTGGCAGAAGGGCTTCGAATCTGCCATCTGGTTTTCAGGCATCGATTAGCGACCTTTATGTATTGACCCGTGGTTACTGAGCAGGTCAATCTGCCGCTGAGCAGATCAATCTGCTCAGTGATCACCCTCGTGCACTGCCGACGTACATCACCCTCGTGCACTGAGCAGATCAATCTGCCGCGGTGATGTACGTCGTTAGAAGTGCTTGCCTTTGTACGTAGGCCTTTGACCTTGGTTAGATTAAATACACGAAAATTTCCTCAAAGGAGGACCACAAAGAGTGCTAGGTGGGCCATCGCCTGGCTGCATCGGCTGCAGCAGCGCGCCGTGGTGGCGGCATCACGAGACGCGCCGCCCTGCCCGTGGCGGCGACCCCGTGGCGCATGAAGGCGGCGGCTGCAATCGACAGCTGGGGTGGGCGACATGGTCATCCGTTGCCCCACGCCGTGTCTGCGCCCTCGCTCTGGCAAAGACTTCCACAGCGGCCTGGCTGACTTCCACGCTGCTGGCATTGACGACACCATCTGACACGAGGCTTGCTGCTTGCGGGCTGGTCGCGACGGAGAAGACGCGGAGGGCTTCGAGGCGCCCAGCTTGCGCACATTGGACGCGCAACCGCTTCCATCTGAGGACGCGAGACCAGCTCCCCTTCCCAAGTACGAGGGCGGCGGGGAGCAGCTTGCAGGTCTCGGCGCCGGGAAGTCAAAGAGCCGGAAGCAGCGGCTTGAGGGGAGGCCGGAAGCAGCGCTCAACAAAGGGCGGGGCCGGGAGGACACGATTGGCATGCTGCGCGAGCTCATGGGCGTCGACGACGTCGCCGACGAGGGCAAGCAGCAGCAGGCGCCGCTGGGCGGCGAGTGGCTCGACCCCCACTGCAACGAGTCGCATTTTGAGCGGCCGTTGCCACGCGGCGGAGAACAATGACAGTGTTGTGCAGGCGGCAAGTTCTTCGCATGCTGACAGAATGCAGCAAGTGACTTCCCTTGCGAATGGTGCAAGGCGACTGCCGCCATGCATGGTGCCAAGGGCTACCAGCAGTCAAGTGTACCTGCAGACTCCAAGATGTAGCGCTGACCCTTGCTGTGGACGGCCATTGTAGGCTACAAGAAGCGGCATGTACGTACTCCGACTTCAAGACCACCAATACCAATTCCCCAGCTCTCCCGCTCCTGCCCGATCAAACACACATAAGAGGGCTAGTCTACAAAATTATGGTAGTGGGGGTACAATTGCAAGCTCAATAGAGGAGTAGAGGGAAGGGAGATGGTGTTTGAAGGAGGAGAGGGCTAGGAGAGTGGCTCCACCGGGGTGGCAAAGGCAGTGAATGGCCACCAACGTCGGGCGGTAAGGCACCACAAGGTCCAAGGGGCTGAAGGTTGGAAAGAAGGCCAACAATCGGTGCGAGCAGCTTCGCTGTGCTTGTGCTTGTAGACCACTGTAAGACAGCCAGAGAGCAAACAGCCTGGAGGAGTGCGTGAAGAAGGAGCCGCCATGGTGTGTGCACGTTGCTGCAGCTAGGCGACGGGCCCGTTCGGAGTGCCAAGGGGTTGGCTTGGGGCTGCCAGAGGAAGGCCAGGCACGCTGGCTACCACCATACTGTGCCTATGCGAAGTGAAGCATCGCTTCGTGTTGTCAAAGTAGTACACAGGCCGGCGGAAAGAAGAGAGCTCTCTTGAAGATTTCTTAAAGATGGGCAATGGCTATCAAAGCCCAGCCCAAACATGAATGGACAAAGCTCAAAGGAGCTTGAAAGCACAATCCTTTACATCTCCTAGTTTCTGGCTAGAATAAATGGCCTGGAAAGGCCTGGAAAGGCTTGGCAGGGATGGTCACGTGTGCAAACTGCTTGCCCAATGCCTAGAGTTTGACATGATATGGCCAGATCGCCTGAGCCCTACAACCCACCAGTTAATCTGGCCGCGCTTGCGTGTACCACCCGATGCATCCACAGTCGCCGTGCGGGCCGGCTAACGGGGCTGCCGTAATGAGATTGTATGCCGTTAGCGCCGACAGGTGCAGAGCGTGACGGTGCCATGACTGCCGTCCGATGACGGCCGTGACGGGGCCGTTGCGCGGGCTTGACACACTGTTATGGAGCTCGGTTAGGACCTAACATATCCGGCCCCCCTGGCCAGTGCTGCCGCCGCCGCCGCCGCCGCCGCCGCATCGAAGCGCTTCAGCCTCGTCGAAGCAAGGCCCGGCCAAGGGCCCCCGCAATGGCGCCCGCGGCCCCTCGACGTGCGTGCGGCAGCTCAGCCCCACCGCAGCCAACGCCGGCAGAGCCTCCGGCTGCTTTCCTTCCTCGAAAGGCCTGCGCGTCGTCAGCGAGGCTCGCGCGCCATGGCGGTCGAGCTCAGGCCGCGGCTGCCTGCCCTCGCTGCGCGCAGGCTGGCGGGCCGCCTGCCTCCTGGCGCTGGCCGCGCTCCTCAGCCTCGCCGCCGCCGGCTGCGGCGAGCAGCTCCTCCTAGGTGACGCAGACGTCAAGCGGGAGCTGAAGAAGCTGTACACCGTCAAGAAGAACGGCTCTTATGGCAGGTGAACGGTCATGTGCTCGCATTCTCAGCTGCCCCAGCTTGACGCACAACTCCAGATCACAATGGTCAATGGATGTAAGGTGCGGAGCGTCGTATCGACGGCAAGGTAATAATGGCAATGTGAGCGTCCTCTGGCTCTGTCCTTGAGCTCGTTCACCTGACCGGGGCCTCGCTCCTCTCACTTCCGCAGCTTGAAGGCAACGTACCAGGCTGTGCAAGCAATTGCCATTCTCGGCTCGGGCCCCTCGAACCCGGACACGTGCTCCTTCGCTGAAGGGGCGGACACTCCTGATGCAGCTTCGGCGTACTTTGCCTTGGGAACAGCAGCCATCCTGCGCTGCAGCGGTGCTAAGGATGTTGCTGAGGTACGCAGTCTGTCAAGCATTCACAGCGTCCAGGGCCACACAGGGAGCTGCTGCCTGTGATCTCACTTCAGGAGAACGAGCGCTTCAATAGGGAACCTACTTCACGACTGAATGCCTCAATGGCAACCTCGAACCAGTCCAAGCCCGAATCTGTCATCAGTACATTCACGACTGAATGCCTCCATGGCAACCTCAAACCAGGCCAAGCCCGAGTCTACTCAAGTACACTGGTCATAGCTATTTGTGCCGTGTGCCAAGGAGGGGATGCATTCTATTCCCCATCATCTGTGGCCAGATGCTGTGGCAGGTTGCCGCATGAGGGCATGCTGGGTAGGTCCAACTGACTTACTTGCAGTCTGGCTTCTACAGAAAGTTTTGCCCATTTTCCTCGACATAATCAAGTCCTCTGACGATCTTATACCTTTGATGCACTCACTAAATGGGTTGTGTATGATGAAGGTAAGCCCATCAGAGCAACCTGGAGCATATCTGAGTAGATTTTACTGCCTTTTCAAGAGGGGAGAGGGGTTACTGGTTTTGTGGGAAGGGGCTATCGGTCAGAGAGATCTAAATCCAGCAAGTTTTGTAGTTGTTACCTGGGTCGCCGCATTGCTGGACATCAAGGGAAGGGATATGGGATGTTGTTGCTGGCCCTGTGATGAAGCAATCTATATACGCTAATCGGAGCTGACCACAGCACTGAAGACCTCAGTCAATGCTTTGTCCTGAGGGCCAGTAGCAAAGTGTATGCTGCGATGCTGCAGTTCTTTTGGTTTGTGCTACATTGAGGTTGATCTTTTGCCACATGGCCATGAGTTTATCGAAGAGTGCCATTGACTAGCATGCACCGTGTGCAGGACTTCATGCTGAGGAAAGTAGAAGTTGATGAAGCTCTTATCAAGTCAGTTCCCAAGAAATTGAAGGTAATTCTGACAAGAGTAGGTTCTTGTCGAACACGGTGGCCGTGTATGTCTTGATCTAGAGGCCAGTGGAAGATGAGCAAGAGCAAAAGCTCTTCAAAATCTAGAGGAGAAGATAGTAACCTGAATCAGGTGCAGGATTTGGCAGGCTCTTGCTGCAAATGGCGGCACTTGGAAGATGTCTGCATCTGACTCAACGCCAACTCTGCTTAAAGCAGGTTCGCTGACTTCCCAAGAGCTCCGTCCTGTGAGATTTGAGTGGTAGTAAATGGCATTCTTCATGAGACCTTGAGACTAGGCTTTCTTCCTGCAAAATAAGCTCTGTGGCTTCAACGCTATCGGTTCTGCTTGCAGGATGGGCTCTCCAAGCTTTCACCTCATGTGGTCGCCTGGGCACTTTCAATGTCCCTGAGGTGACTGCGGCAACAAAATTGCACGGCATTGGTGTATCAGTTTGCCGCCACCACTCAAACAGGAGGCTTAATGCATAACTTTGGCCGCGAATGCTTGCAGTTGGAATTCTTTAAAGAGGCCATCACCACGGCATTTGCTTCAACATCATCAAGTGGTGTGCTCAAGCCTCCATTCGGCTCCTTCAGACCTTGTCCATTCCTTTGGGCTGGCCTCTCACAGCCACCAGTCAATCTGGCAGCGCCTTCTCCCATCATTGCTCTGACTCATCAGCAGTGCTTTAGACCCTCAGAATAGGGGTCAGGGTTGCGCTTGGCTCAAGAGCTCAAATCTGGAGTCAAGTGCGTATGATTGATCTCCTATCTAAACGAAAGCGTGTCTTGCTCTCAACTGATAGAGGATGGGGAGGTTTACTTTGATGACCCGGATGGTGAGATGTTTGCGACGTCGGTTGTCCTCATGTCTTACATACAATTGGCTACATACTACTCTCATGTTCCGAAGGTGCGCCGTGGGCTAGGGCTGCATGTCTTGTACCTGGAATGCTGCATGCATACTTCCTCTGCTTCTCTAGATGTCTTTCCTCTGTGTGCTGCAGGTAGTTTTTGCTTGCCTTACCAACTCTCACTCACTTTGTAAGTAAAGAGCCTGTAAGTGCCGCTCTGTTTGTCACCCAGCTCTCAATGTCTCCACTGGCATCTCACAAGACATTGCTTACGATTGACAGGTAGAACCGAAGAAGATTCTCGGAATAGCAAAGTACTTTCACAGCTTGGGCTTCCCTACGGGAGCCAAGGAATGTCTGTACATGATTGAAGCATTACAAACTCTCAGCGAGAACAGGCACGGCTGCACCTCATTGGCAGTCCGTGGTAGCTTGAGGCTGGTGTCCTCCTCATGGCTGTTGTCGCACTCAGTGCTTGCATGCCTTCATGTCAGTCAACCAGGTCCTGATTGGCTTTGAGTGCTCATCAGAACAACCTCGAAAGCTGAAGCTGCTCCTGTGGTCTGCTTGGTCTTTGCAGCATAATCGTACCTGTGCTTTTAACAGTGCCACCCAGTGTGTCAATCACTACCGGTAAACTCAAGGTGAGCTTTTGTTTCTTGTGTAGACAAACACAGTTCACCACGATGTCATTTGTATTGAGAACTGTATGTCGAGCCACGATGGTCCTTAAGCTCGGCTGCTCATCTCCTCACTGATCGCCCTCCACAGGTATCGGTCACTAACGCGCTTGGTTTGAAAGTTCCTCTGCACAATGTCAAGTTGTTTGGGATAAAGCCGCTCTTGAGTGGAAAGACGGCGTCAGTCAGCGAGGTATTGGCAGAATGAATGCTTTTTATGATCTTGGTGCTAAGTATGTCTTTGACATCATGCTCTCCCTGATTACACACAGAAGGGATGGTCATCAACATCTTCTGCATGCTTTGTCAACTCGCAGGACTTTGTCCCTGGCTTACAAGAACCGACTGTCTTTCTTGGGGAATTTCCCAAGAAGGGGACAATACTTGGAAAGTACTTGCTCAAATTTGAGGTGCGTCACAAGCTTTTAGACATAGAGAATCTGCTTCAGCCGCTCCTGAGAGCGTGTTGAGGATGGGAATGTATAGCACTTCCTGGAACTTTGGTGGAAAAGCTACTTGAAGAGTACTTCTGTGTAGACATACACAACCACAAGCGAACATGCAATTGCAGGTAATGCCAGCTAGCAATGAGCACAGCAAGTTCTATGCTGGCACGATATCGGAGACTGTGATGGTGACGGGGGCCGTGGCTGCATCCGATGCCAAGCTGATTCTGCTGGACAGTGATGGGTCTGTCAACATGGAGAATGTGTAAGCTCACTGTGTCACCTGCAAGCTGGACTGGACTGTACACTGCCCTGTAGATAGTATTGGATATTGCAGTAAGGTCATGATTGTACACTCTTGAGCAGAATGATTTTTTAATGGCGAAATGGAGGAAAATGAGTGCTCGTTTGTCCACTGTCACCTGACACGCTTGACTAGCCTTGCCTCACCGTTTACTCTTCTTATATGTCACTGGTAGACTGGAGTATGGCAAGTCCACACCAGTGAGCATCTCTGCCACACACCTACAGAAGTTGCACTTCTCCGTGAAGCTCACTGGGCCAGACGAGCAGCCCTTCATCCCTCAGCAGGTCTTGTCTCTTACAACTAGAGGAACAATCCTCTAGTTGTACCTCGTCATGCACATACATTTGTGTGCATGTCCATACTCTTGCTTGCTCCTTGACAGTGTAGCTTTTGTGAAAGCCCAGATCTTGCAAAGTTTCCAAGCATATCTGTTGGTCGAATGCAGGCCTTCATTAAGCTGGAGCACACAAGTGGGACATCCCATCTATATCTACTCGGCTTCAATCAAGAGCAGGGCACATTTGGCTTCCAACTGGTGCGTTTGAATACCTGCAGCCCCCTCGTACAGGCTTGCTTCGTGCACAAATGATGCATGTGTTACTGACGATGTGAATAGCAAGAAAAGAGCTGTGGTACATCTGTGGTAAGCCTTTTGCTCGCATGCTGTGTAGGACTTCTTGGAACTCATGAAAAGCCTGTACCATCTCTCTGGTGACTACACGCTTGAGCTACATGTTGGCGACAATGCAATGGCAAGATCTGCTGCTGAGTCCTTCAGCTGATCTGTGGACTGTCAGCGAGGGAGTGGGAATGGCACTCTCTTATGCACTGATTCCTCCAATTGGCAATACTCATACTCACACGTTGCCCATGGAGACTCTTGTCATCAACTGAAATCTCAGACCTAAGCTTGTCTTCAGGATGGCCAACATCACTTCCACGTAAGACGTACTAAGCTCTGGTCCTCACTGCCTTGCAGGACAATCCATTTACGTGGCCCCTTGCGGTCCTCTCGCTGGAACTACCAGCTCCTCCAGATGGTTCCGCAAAGCCTCCTGCTCTTGTGACAGATCTGAAGCAGCGCTACGGGCCCAAGGCAGAAATTAGCCACATCTTTCGAGTGCCTGAAAAGAGGCCTCCACGCATTGTTTCTTACGTCTTTATGATACTCACTCTTGTCCCACTCGTGGGCTTGCTTGGCGGGGTAAGTAGTATCTTACCAGCTTTAGTCTTGCCAGCAGGTGTTACTCAACAGACCCACTGCCTTTTTGTTGAATTTCGCAATGGAGCATGCAGAGTCATGAAGATACCATGAAGTACATGGTGCCACTGCATTTGTGACACTTGGGCACTTCTTTCTTTTCTTCCAGCTGCGGGCTTTAGGCAGTAACGTGGCTTTGTTCCCGAATGAGGGAGGACCCTCTGTGGGTGCGGTGCTCTTTCATGCCGGCATTGCAGCAATATTGCTTCTCTATATTGCTTTCTGGATCAAGGTAAGAACACCCTGAACCCGCGGCAGAAGAGTCCATCACATCTAAGGTTGCACTGCTCCGCATTATTGTCTGCCTTCCTTCACACTAAGCTGAAGTTGTGAATATGGCTTATGCAGTCTTTTTCTGTATGGGTGAACAGCACTGCTTGTCAAACACGAACACTCATTCACCAGTGTGCAGGACTACAACCATAAGCACCTCAGTATGTGGAGAGCAATCTTTATGCTGACAGCTGTTGGTGCAGGTGGGGCTGTTTACGACCTTGAAGCTGCTCCTCCCACTGGGTCTATTCACTTCTGCAGCAGGTTTCCGCATCCTCTCACATCTTGCTGACTCTTCCGTGAAGCTCAAGGGCACATAGACTAATTGATTGTGAAAATTTCCACGTTACACCTAGATTGTCTACAATTGCACTACTTCCTCATAAGCCCCTTATGCCTCTAAAGAGTGGACGGGCTTTACGCCCATCGGTAGGCCTACAGCAGCTCATCGAGAGCCAAAGAGCCTGTGCTCATGCGAGCCTCTAGAGAGCCAGGTTCAAAATCTATTTTTGCTAAGCAAGCACTGGCACTGAAGTTTCAAAGGCTACCGACCTTGCTGAGGCAAGTGGCTGTATCTTCCCAATGGCACTTGTTAGAGAGGCAGTCAGTCACAGCTAAAAGGCACCAGCCTTGAAGGCAGCAAGGATGTCACCGAAGGCGTCGGAGAAAGCGGGGAATGCCAACACGGCGCCTGCCGCAACCACAAGTGCGGGTCCATACGAGGCAATGAAAGATGGCCTGTCCTGTGCCCCCAGTGCAACGTCATCTGAGGATGATGCCATTGCGTATGCAGGAATAGGCTGTCGGTCCAAGAACTCTCCCACTGAGATGCCGGTCTTTGCCTTGATGCCCTGAGATGCCGTTGCAATCTGCTCGGCGCACTGCTTGCCCGACAAGACTGCACCTTCCATGGAGCCAAGATATCTCTGCAAACAAAATTGCGTTGTTTGTCACTCAGGCTTACACCACTAATCACAGCTTCATGACCATGTTATGGCTTCGGGTGAAAAGCTGCTCAATGCAAACTCAAACAAAGTGATGGTAGCCACGAAATCCGTGTCTCAACATTTGCGAGGGCACATCATGAAGGAATGGATACACAAGAAGAAAGGGGCTGTCAGCAGTGGCCCCTCGAGTGAGGCAATCCTTGATGGGGCTTAAGACAGTGGGGAAGACATGAATAGGCAATGCAAGCAAACCTGCATGGTGAAGTCGCCAGCGAGGTAGAAGTTCTGAATGGGTGTTCTCTGGCCGGGCCGGTAGGCTTGCCGGCCCGTCGTCGCCTTGTACACACTAAGCGGCGTCTTCACGACTGCACTCTTCACCAGCTTCGCCATGCTCATGTCTGCCCGGACCTCATTCGGGAAGAGCCTCTCCAGCTCCATCAGTGTGGCGTGCACGATTTCTTCGTCGCTGTGAGCATGCACCAGCTCCACTTAGAAAACCCCCAGGTGGACTAACTCCATCTAATATCTCAAATAGCCAGTGAGCTTGTAAGATGACATGGAAAATTCGTAGCTTTGTAGATTATTATGAATGTCTGAGCCTGACCTCTTGCCAATCCAGTTGGCGGCAGGGGCGAAGACGAGCTCGAGCATGCTCTTGTCGTCGTCCGCATAGCCACGGCACGTGGTGCTCATGTCGGCGTACACGGACAGGAGCTCGGAGCGTGAGAAGAGGAGGTGGTCCACTGTGGAGAGCTTGCGGTCGAACCAGAGGTGGATGTTGATGACAGGCACGCCTTCGAGGCCATTGAGGCGGTCGAAGAAGGGGTCGGCGCGCCACTGCTCCGGCAGCAGTAGCTTGAGTGGGTCAACCGGCATGGCCGACACATAGAGGTCGGCGGTGACAGTCTCACCGCCCTGCATCTTGAAGCCCGCCACGGTACCATCCTCGTTTGTCAAGATCTTCTGCAGCCGCTGCTTCAATTTCACCTGCAAGGCAGCAAGTGCAGTGCATGTGCAGCTTGAGGCGGATGACATGCGCTCCACCTCGACTTGGATCACAGCCTCCACAACACAACTCGAGGGCTATCATAAGCAGTTTCCACCACGAGAGCAGTCTGCAAGATATGGGGCGGATCCAACAAAGATCATGTGACTAAAACGGACACAACAAAGATCACGTGACTAGGTCACACCACATGGTTTCCATGTTGAGTGACAAGCCGGCGGAGCATCGTTCACCTCACCGCCCCTGGCAGTGACGTAGTCAGCCATGGGCTGGCAGAGCCGCGTCGGCGGCGGGCCGTCGAGGAAAGCCATCTTTGATCCGTGCCGCTCCTGCGCCACACACGGGCGATCGCACAATCTGCAATGGCGTCAGTCACGACACACTGAGAGCTTGTCCTCAGTGGTGATGCGTAGGCTTCAACTACCTCACCCACGCGGCACCCTGAAGGGCACCGGCAGCGGAATGTCGATGGCCAAGCCGATGACAAATGGTCAGAGCTTACTGTCCGATGGAAAACAGTCGGTAACCATGACGAGGAGGCTTGGACAGTGCCTGGAGGAAGCGGTTGAGGGCGGTGAGGATCACGGTCGACGAGATCTCGTCGGGGTTGATGAAGTTGAGCGCCTTGGCCATGGCAATGAACACCTCGTCCGTGACGCTCGACGGCACGCCCTGCCGCTTCATCCACTCGGAGATGGACAGGTTGTCCTGCTCCTCCACGTACGGTTGCCCCTGCCGACCCCAACCGGCCCATCCACACAAAGCGTCACGGAAGCTTCCTCCCCTCACACCCCCTCTCTACGTTTTAGCAATGCCATGCAAAGCTGAGCAACTTATGGAGATAAGAATCAAAAAGCTGAGCCCCATTTGCTAATCTGATGAGCTACGCTCTTGTCCACTGTAGAAGAGAGAAGCTGAGAGGAGCAACAACAGGTGAGTAGCTCAGAGCTCTGAGCTACTCACCTGTCTACTTCTTCTCTGTCCTATCTGCTTACCATATTCCACTTCAAAACAGAGGACAGATTCCATCTTCAAAAGGCAGATGGACATGTGTACGATTGGCAGCAGAGCAGTGGGTCTTGAGAGCGTAACATGAGAGTCCAAGCTCAGGCAGACAAGCTCTGGATTTTGAGCTTTGGGGTTGGCCGGCAGGGTGGACCTTGATGATGGCGGGCAGGAGGCCGAGGCCGAAACGCAGCTTCTCAGTGAAGGAGAGCATGTCGTTGTTGCGCAGGATGGCCACCAGGCCGTTGAATGGCGCGGGGATGTCGGGGAAGTCGAAGCGCGAGAACTCGCCGGGCTTGTCCGGCCGTGCGAAGATCATGCTGTGCACCTTCCACTGCAGCCGGTCCTGAATGCCCAGCTCGTTGAACAGCTGCGCAGCCGGGACGGCGGGGCCCAGATGAGCGGTGCACGGGCCAAAGAGGGGGAGAGGGCGAGGAGTGGCGACTTCTCCCAGTGAAAGAGGGGATCAGGGCAAAGGCAGGCTGGAAAGCAATTTGTTTGCTGAAGTGTAGTCAGCAGCCAGGCAGGCGACAAGAGGGGGTCAGATCTCAGGGAGGTACTTGGTGAGGTTTTTTGGAAAGAGGTCTTTCTGATATCAAGGGGGGTAAGCAGAGGGAGAGACATGGAGAAAAAGAGGGCAAGTAGAGGAGGAGAGATGGGGGAAGACCAGACACAGATACAGACTCACACAGAGGGAGAGGAAGGGAGAGGGGAGGGAGGGAGGGAGAAGGAGAGCCGCACGTCAAAGAGCTGTAGTTCGTGCAAGGCTGCTAGCAGGAAAGAGCGCGACTGTGCGAATCCGTCCGCCGGTGATGAGGTAGGGGCGCTAGCGGTGGACGTGCACGGCGCTTTTTGCAGTCGGTGGCTGGACCTTCTGCAGCGGCTTGCAGTTGGTCGTCGGCGGGGACAGCAAGTGAGCTGCTGCAGCTTCAGCGCCGCTGCGTCTGGCCTTTCACAGCCCTCGCCCCTTTGTAAGAGCTCACTCCTCTCTGGCTGCACGCTTGACCGACTTGCGGCTGCTGACTCTGCTGGCTTACTATGCTCACGTTCGCTGTAGCCACTTGTATAGCTGTATGAGGGTTAGCACCTGTTATCCCTTTGGACCTTGTCAATTGTTTTCCGTACTTGCCACACCGTACTGCCACATGTCACTCTTGAACATATAGCGTTGACCGGTAGCACTGCCACGGCATTCTGGCAGCGACGTTCTAGGACACCAGTCAGGGGCTAAACACCCTTCAAAGAAGGGCACTTGGCCACCCTCACCAGTTCAAGAGAGGATCTTTGGCCTTCCGCAAGGCGGGCCATGGGCCGAACCGCTCACCCTCCTGGAGGGAGGGTAGCACGGGGAAGCACAAAGAGCCTTGGGGCTGAGGCTCGACAGGATTTCGAACCGGGGATGCCCAGGAGCAGCCTTGCTGCTGCTCGCCGCCGCAACCGCCGCTGCACTCTGCTGCGGGGCCTGCTGCGCCAGCCTGCGCCCAGGAGGTGGAGTCACCGCCGGACGGCGGCGCCACAAGGCCCGTCTTCCGCTGCGCCGATGCGCTAGTGCTTTGCCTGTGTAGTGGGTTGATCCTTAAGACCCATACAGCCGAACTCAACAAGGACTGCTCACCCTAATTGCGTGTGTAGGGCGAGATTCCTTACAGTGGTATCAGAGGAGGTCTTGCATCCATCGCGCTTGTGACGTATTGTGCTCGATGATGCAAGAATCACCCTGATGTGCTTGCCTGACCTTTTCTGTAGAAAATGAAGTGCTTGCCAAACGTTGGTCCGTGAGGCGGCTCAATGGAAGCGCCGGGTGCAGAGTCATCTTTGCGCAGTAAGCCAGCAACGACCAACGCCACTTAGACCGACTTATCCTTGAAGATCACTTGCTGCGTTCGCTTCTCTTGAGGTGTGGCTTGAGCTTGTGTGGCTGCAGCCTTTGTGTAGTAAGGTCAGTCGTGTGGCCAGCATTGACAGTGTGCATCGGTCTTGGTCACATCTGTGGGTGTCTGCCTGCCTGCTTTTGGAGGTGTAAGGTTGCGCGCTGCCCTGCTTGCTCGCTCGCTGCTGCAGTAGTCTTGCGATGTCCTTTATTGCTGTATAGATAGTGTAATATGCTGCCTGTTGAACCTGACTTGATCTCTCAGTGTTCCTCAGGCAGCATGGAGTCGCACACATCTAGTGGGCCTCCTAGCCCTCCTCGGGAGGTAGAGCGGTCGGCTGCTGAGGTAGCCGCTGCTGCGGAGCCAGCTGCTGCGGCAGAGCTGCTGCGGGGCAAGCCCTTGAGGGGCACGCCGAGCTGGGAGCCGAAGGCCACAAGGGCTTGTCGGCTGGGGAGGTGCAGCGCATGGCCCTCCTCACGCAGGATTTGTCAGCAGCCCAGACTACCGCGGACTCAGCTCACCACTGGCCTCTTTGCGAGGATCTGCGCGGAGCAACGCGCCCTACTCGTCCGGCAGCGCCTCGAAGAGCGGCATATGCAAGAGGTGGATGCCTCGTTGCACTTGATGAGCAAGAGCAGTGGCCACCCTGAGCATGAACTTGCCAGGGCCCATGCACCCAAACAATTCTCCGGTCAGGATGATTGGGGAGGGTTGCAGTCATGGCTCGACGAGATGGTCGAATGGTTTGTGTGTTCGAACACGGACGCGGGGACACGCGTGCGCCTCGCTGCGACCTACGTCGCAGGGGAGCCACGGGAGTGGTGGAATACCCTGAAGCAGGGCAAGCTGCCCGACGAGNCGGGCCTGGCCCCGCTCGGCAAGGCCGCGCCGGCGGCGGGGGCCCCGGCCAAGGCCACAATCGCGCGGCAGCTGGCGCAGGCGCAGGGCGGCGGCGCCATGGAGGAACTCGAGCTCGCGCGCGGCGTCTGCAACCCCTTCCGCAAGTACAGCCCTGGCGCGGTGCGCGCGCGCGTGATGCAGCTCCCCGGCGCGGCGCTGTCGGTGGCCGGGCGCGGCGCCGAGATCCTGGCGTCGCTCGGGTGGTACTGGGCGGGCCTCTCGTGCGACTACCTCCTCGGCCGCTCCGAGGCCATGCTCTGCGTGCGCGCCGCGCAGCTCCGCTCCCTCCTCTGCCGCCTCGGCCCCTCTTTCATCAAGGCCGGCCAGGTGGGCGCCCACCTGCCCTGCTGATGGAGCAACCCATCAAGACTAACGATGAATTGAATCTGCCTCGCAGCCAATCATGCATTGCATGTATGATTGCTAATGGGCCTCCTAAGTCTTGGAGCAAACCATATTCTGCTCGAGAGCTTGTGTTCGGGCGGTCTGAGTAGCCACAGCGGCGGCGCGTCCGCAGGTCCTGGCGAACCGGCCGGACATCGTCCGCGAGGACTTCATGAACGAGCTCTGCGTGCTCCAGGACGACGTCCCCGCCTTCTCCAGCAAGGCGAGCTGCAACCCCCCAGAGCTTTCTCCCGTTGCCGCCTCCTGCGCTGCAGTGTCGCAGGGCCGGCGGTGCTGACGGCGCTTGCCTCCGCTCTGTGCTGCCGCCGGCAGGTGGCCTTTGAGATCATCGAGGCGGAGATCGGGCGGCCTCTGGAGACGGTGTTCAGCCGCATCTCCGTGGAGCCGGTGGCTGCCGCCAGCCTCGGGCAGGTGTACCGCGCGACGCTCCGGGGCTCCGGCGAGGAGGTGGCCATCAAGGTCCAGCGGCCGGGCATCGAGCCGATCATCTACCGGGACCTCCTCCTCTTCCGCCTCCTCGCCTCGTTCCTCAACGGCGTCTCGCTGCGCAAGCTCGGCTGCAATGCCGAGCTCATCGTTGACGAGTTTGGCGAGAAGCTGCTCGAGGAGCTGGACTACACGCTGGTGCGCTCCTCCTTTCTCCCACGCCTCTCCCTGACCCATCTCTACCATCCTATTTCTCCTGCTATATCCTGACGCTCGCTTTGCAGACGCGGTCACGTCACCGTCGTGTTTTACCACCCACGACCCCCTCGCCGTCTTTGCTGGCTACAGAGCTGTCATAGTCTACATAGAATTGTCATTTTAGAAATTTGTTAGTCGTTTGAGCTCGACTGACTCGAGATTGAGTGTGAGCTCGACTGACTCGAGATTGAGGTGCATGACATAACACAAGGGCATGGACTGACTCCTACTTGGCTTACTCCAGGAGGCGCGCAATATTGAGGACTTCTATGAGAACTTCCGCAATGACCCGACCGTCAAGATCCCCCTCGTCTACAAGGGCCTCAGCGGGCCCACTGTGCTCGTCATGGAATGGATTGACGGCATCCGCTGCACAGAGCCCCAGGTACGGTCATGGGAGTCCCCACTTCTCTTCCTTGGGCACTGTGATGCTGTTGAGCTAGGCGTAGTCCGTAATGCATGTGATCAAGCAGCAGCTCTTACAATCAAACTGTGCTACCCCTCTTATGTAATCTGCGCCGACAGTCTCCGGCAGCATCGCAGCAATCATTTTATCATCTTATTCTTGGTCTTAATTGTCTTTGGCAAATCTGGGCACAGGCTATAAAAGACGCGGGCCTTGACGTGAAGGCATTCATCACCGTGGGCGTGAGTGCCGCGCTGCGGCAGCTCCTTGAGTTTGGGCTCTTCCATGGCGACCCCCACCCCGGCAACATCTTCGCCATGCGCGACGGTCGCATCGCATATGTTGACTTTGGCAACGTCGCCGAGCTCAGTCAGGTCAGTGCCAGGGCCCAAGACGCCTTACTTGGCTGGCTTCCTGCACCAGTTCCTTTTTGATTTGTGTTGCATGAGTATGTATGACATGAGGTCAGGTGAGTTGTGTTGCATGACTATGGTGACATGAGGTCAGGTGAGTGGCCAGTGCCATTTAAGGCTCAGGCTGATATTGGCGCCCCGCTTGATTGGGGTTTGAGCTGCAAACGTAGGGGTTGTAATCTAATTGGGTGTAGGAGGCCGAGTCCTTGAGGTACTGGATCTCCTGTAATCTGCATGTGATTGACCCCTCCTTGACCTGCTCGGCGCGGGCACTGTGCATGCAGTACAACAAGCAGATCTTGATCGACGCCATCGTGCACGCGGTCAACGAGGACTACAGCGAGATGGCGGGCGACTTCACGCGGCTTGGATTCCTGGCCCCTGGCACAGACGTCACGCCCATTGTCCCTGCCCTGGAGGCCATCTGGCAAAACTCAACCGACAAGGGCCTCGCTGACTTCAACTTTCGCTCGGTCACAGGCATGTCCTCGCACACCTCACATTGGCCATTCCCTACAGTCTCACGCCAAAATTCAACATGAGCGGTGGTCGGCATCTTCGTCAACGAGTTCTTGCCTTGTTGATTGATATAGTATACATAGATATATGTGTTGTGATTGCACCTTGAGTACACGTTAATCTCCTCAAAATGCCCACGATTTTCCAGGCAAGTTCAATCAGCTTGTGTACCAGTACCCCATCCGCATTCCAGAGCGCTTTTCGCTGGTCATCCGGTCGCTGCTGACGCAGGAGGGCATCTGCCTCACGCTTCAGCCTGACTTCAAGTTTCTCGAGGTTAGACTTTCAATTCCTCACAGCCTGCAGGCAGTCAGCACATGGGATCCTCTAGGAGCGAGGAAAACCACCTTCATGTTGACAGCTCCTCAGCTACTTGTCTTGTGCAGGTTGCATATCCGTATGTGGCGAAGAGGCTCTTGACTGACCCTGACCCAGCCCTGCGGGAGCGCCTCTTGCAGGTATTTGACATTTTATCGGCAGATTCATAGCAATTTGTGAACAATTCTCAAATAGGACCAGAGTGAATTGGTGGTGCGTTGGCTGGCTAATTGGGAGCTCATTGGTGCTCTCTGTGTTTTGTATAGGTCTTGTTCAAGGAGAACTGCTTCCAGTGGAAGAGGCTGGAGAATCTTATTCAGCTTGCCAAGGAGCAGGTTCAGATTGTCAACAAGTCCATGCAGCCGCAGCGCCCCCTTATCGAGGAGGCCACAAGGTTTGTATTTCTGGTGCAGCGGACCGGAAAAACTGCCAGTTGTTTTCTTGAATTTCATTCGCCGCTTTTGGTGCATCTCAAGCTGTCAAGTGTAAGAGGCTGGAAGAGGTGCACAAAGTCCTGGTTACCTGGATCATCTGCAGGGGCCGGGCGGGTGGCAAGAAGCCGGGCTTGAAGCTGGACCTCAGCGACACTATCAAGGACGGTGCACGTGTGATGGTCACGGATGCTGGACTTCGGCGCCGCCTCCTCATGGCCTTCACGGAGGATTCGCGCCTGCACTTCAGAGAGGTACTTCACAGTGCCAAGTGGTCTTGAACAGCATGCTGACTTCCTGTGTACTGAACATATGCTGGTCCTTTGGTCTCTGTTTTTAGAGGCAAGGACGGCACTAAGATGTTGCCAGTGGTCGTTGTAATCAGTGCGATCATAGGCCGGCTAGCAAGTTCAGCATAGCAAGGTTGTTGCCTGCAGTCGGGCTAGTCCGCGAGAAGGACCACTCGAAGGAAGAGTGGCCCAAGCTGAAAAGAGAAAATCAAGTCTTGCGTCTAAGATGTTGCTTCAGTTCAGTGTACACGCAAGCGCATTTCTAAGCCGTAGGCCGAGGAGTATCGATTTATAAGCTCAGCCCGCAATTAGGGCAGGTTTTATAGCAGATTGCTCATTTGGCCCTACCATGCAGCTTGCCGGTGTCTACAACCTAGTACAGGACGACATCAAGCCCGCCAGCCTCGTGACGGACCTTGTGCAAGGTGTGTATGTCTCATTGCTGGCCAGCTCTCAAGAGATATCCGCATGATCCCAATTGGAGCTGATCTTTCTGCTGTTGGAAGATAATGTGCTTCGCATCTTTTGACAGGTCTGCCGGCTCTAGGCCGCGACATCCTCCTGTCGTGGAGTGAGAAGGTCCTCACGGAGAGGCCATGAGATCGACTTGCAGTACCTCCTCAGCTTGCTTTACCTAGCAGGTCCTTGAGCACTGCATCATTCGCAGTGTAATCACTGTGCCACGTCAACCATGACCGTGGTCGTACACATAGCACAGCTGAGAATTTTGTGACTCAATTAGGGAGGTACATGAGTGTTGATTGAGCATCAGCTCCAAAACCAATCTGCATGCGAAATTGTCAACACAAAAATCCTCTTCCATAAGAGACCCATCTGTGCTGCTTGCTGGGAGATGAGCACCCTAGCATGCTCGCAACCAGAGGGATAGCAGACTTAGGACGAGTACAATCAGTACTCAATAGGTGGCAAAGTGTCGATCGGCTTGTGGCTAGCCCAAACCCGTGAGTGCCACCACCAATCATCAACCCATAGAAGATAAAGTGGAGGCTATACTATGACTTCTTGCCAAAGCCTCTTGGGGAGCTTCGGTCCACCTTGTCTACTGGACTTCCATCTGATCCCCTTGCTGGGGTGGCCTCCTTCTCCACGAACTTCTTTGCCTCTTGCTTCTCCTGCCAGTCTTTGTATGACAAGTACGCAACCTGGATATGTACAGCAACCTTATTAGGATTGCAAGGCACGGGCAGTAGTAAATGGCAGCAAAGTGCAGAGCTTGCAGTCTGATTTGAATTTGATAGCATGACACATTGCATGTTGGACCCGGATGCTTACGCCACCAGTGAGAACGATGAGTCCGACGAATGCTGACAGGAGGCCTATTTGGATCAGGACGCCTGTGGCATCCACAGTGGCAGCGGTGCCTGGTGGTACGATTTCGCCGGTGCCACCGGCCTGGGGCGCCCAGAAATGGTGCACAACAGGCAGAAGAAGCACATACAGGTTCACGAATTGTACAAACAAGCAACTAATAGGTACATTTGGTCGCTATCTGTTGGATGAGATTGACACAAGCATAGCAGCACTTGAGTCCTCCCTTGAGGAACTTTATGGAGCTCAATGGCACTCTGTCAAGAAGGAAGGCCTTGGCAACCGGGTGAGCACCTGAGCGTCCATGGCTGAGAAGAAGACCAGCAGACCGACTGGCGCCGCAAGAGCTGTGCACCTCATCAATGACAGCACCGGCGTCGACCGGGCCTCCTTGAGCTCTGCCCCTGCGACACCTCAACATCGGACTTCTTACACCTTAGCTCTGTGAGACTCGACCATCGAGGCCTGAGTCGGTGACCACCAGAAGACTGACCAGCAATTACGTGTGGCCTCGACCTCAAGAACGGCCATGCTGGTCAGACTCCAGGTTCTGGCAGGCACTAAGATGAGGAGGATCCACCTCGAGAGGAGGAGCTCGCAGAGGCGCAGGCCTCGGGCGCCACGCCGCCCTCCCTGGCCAGTCTGGCAGCGACTGCGGCCGGCGCAACCTGGAGCCGCCCAACATCGCCGCCTTCAGCTGGGCAGCAGAGCCCAACACGCACCGAATGTCGTGATCTAATTAACGTATCGAAGGGCAGAGTGGCAGTGGGAGCACCGCAGTCTCGGCAGAGCGGCGCGGCGATCTCGGGGCCGGCGGCAATGCCGGTCGACAGCGGCCACGGCGCCGGGCCTGGCTGCCGGGCCCGGGCAACGGCAGCCGCAGAGCCGTGGCCGCTCCAGTGGGCGTCCGGCGAGCCCACGCCGCCGCCGGCGCCGCCGCGGCGGCTGGCGGCGCAGCCATGGCCGCCATGGCTTGAGGAAGAGAAATGCGGCTGCTAATAATAAAGAATTGGCTGTAAACTGCCAGCCAGATGCATACAGGTGTTCATGACGGAGCCACAGGCTAGGCACAGGGCGCCCTCAGTAACCCCCGTGTCAGCAATAGGAAGTCAGATGAGCTGAGGGGAGAAAGAGCAACCCCGCTGCGCCAANGGACGTGCTCCTCGGGCGGCGCGCCAGGCGGCAGGCCCTCGCCGGCGCCGCCTTCGCCACCCTCGACGGCAACGGCGGCGGCGGCAACGACGGCGGCGCCGCCGGCGAGCAGGTGATGCCTCGCCCACGTGCGCTCTCCCGGCTCTCGCGGCTCATAGATGCGCCACCTTAAACCTGCGCGCTTAAACCCTGGAGGTTTAGACCCTCTGGGGTCAGATGTTGAAGCAAGCACTTGGCCCGTCAGCCGCTCGTCGACCATCATCGGGCTGCATGATCAGTGGAGCGACGAGATCCTTTTGAACCCCACAGAACCTGCAAAAGACCAAGTTTTGCTATTTAGGGTTCAGGTGAAGTTTCAGGGTTAGGATGTAGGTTAGGATTTAGAGATTAGGCTGAACCCCTGAGAATCTGTTATTGTAATGATTGTACTCCTCGACGCTGAGCTTTGGCAGTCCCTGGTCGTGCGGCTACGCTGCTCTGCTGCCACGGTTGAGTGAAGGTGTACGCTGCTCTGGCGGGCGCGCTGTTGGAGGCCGCGAAGCTGGACCTGCACCCCGCGGAGTTCCAGACCGCCCTCGCCGTAGACTATGGCGTCAGGTGCCTTGGTTGTCCCCTGCTCGGCTTGACCAACACCTCAACCGGAGCACTGGAGCCTAACCTCAACAATGCCCAATTTTTAGTAGACCCTCAAGCCATGTCCTGGTCGAGGCCACAGAAGCATACGTGACGTCGGCTTAGACATTATTTGCACGCCTCTCTCCATGAGCTTGCTCGAAGTGCTGTTCTCATCGTCAAGCCAGCGACCGCGGCAGTGAGAGCAGGTTGCAACCCCTGGCTGCGGTCTACGGCGAAAATCGTGGTGCGCTGCGACGACTCCTCCAGGAGCTTACCAAGGAGGAGAGTCCCCTGCCGCAGCTCACAGGTCGGCGCTCTGCCTCCGCTCTACTACGCAAGGTCACAAGCTTTCAACTCTGTTGTTTGTATCCCAGGCTGTCCAACACAGCCACAAGCTATGTCCAGGCGCGTCGTGTGAGCTGGAGCACCGGCTGTCAGAAGCGGGCGTCAAGGAGGACGTGTATCGCGTGATTCTGTGGCTGCGACGGTCCGCGGGCGCAGCGTCCACCACTGCAGCAGCCGAGGAGGACATCAAGCTGGCTTGCAGCGAAGCCCAGCTCCAGGACCTCCTTGCGGCTGTGCGGGACGCGTGCCAGTCCTTAGAACGGGCTGTGTCAAAATCCGTAAGTTTCGGTTCCGATGTCTCCTGACCCTTTGCCCCAGAAGCTCGGCATCGAGATGGTCCCTGCTCGCAGTGCCGTATTTCCATGACACAGCAGCTGCCTTCCTGTCCTCCCAAGAAGTAGCTTTGGACTGGGCTTCGGCGCTGCTGCACTGTGGTGATCTCTCATGACACTGAAGAGCAGCCAGGAGCAGGCAGGAAGACAGCTCGTCAGGTGAGCTTCATGCTCCTCAGAGCATGCTCTTACAGACATTCAATCGAACAGAAGCTCAGAGCTTGACAGTCTTGCCTTGCAAGGGTTCCAGCTTTGACCTTTCAGCCATTGCAGAAGATAGACAGGACATGATCGTCAGTGCTTCTCGATAGTGTGTATCTGTCCCGTACAATCTCGATCAGAGATTATTGTATACTACAAGCAATTATTCAATGGCGTATTCTGTCAGGGGCTTCCATGCCTCTGTCATGGGACACCCTTCTGCCTCTGCGTGTCACTCACTCATTGCTGGCCAGCAATACACTGGCAATGCTGGGGTATGAACGACATCAGGGTGACTATGCTGCAGATTGCTGTCCTCACACCTTTAATAGCTGGCTACCAGTTTACCATTGCTCTTCACTACAACAACAGCCAAAAAATGGTGCGAAGAGTTAGCTAGCTTTGCAAATTTACCAGTCGACATCGCGGGTTGCAGATGCACAGCATGGCTGTCAAGCCATGCGCTGTTGCTGGGGCGGGTAGGTGACGGTGTGGGTGCCACCATCAAAGGCGGCGTGCCAGGGATCATGGCCACGGTACTTCAGCTCGCGGTACTCCTGGCACAGTGCGCACGGCATGCAGAGCCAGTGCACGCAGGCGTCGCCACACGGCTGCTCCGGCAGCCCGAACTTATGGCGCAGCCGCGTGCGGTAGGTGCACGAGTAGATGCACGCGCACTGCGTGAGCGCCCCCAGCAGGTACCACAGCGCGGCGGCCGTGGGCCACGTCGTGCGGCCGCCGTCGATGGCGTCCGCCGCGAGGCCGAACGTGATGCAGGGCGCCCAGTAGGTCAGGCAGCACACCGGGACGTCGTCGCAGCACGCGAGCAGGCCCGTCGTCCACTCGCCGCGCCGACTCACTCCTGCGGCTCCAACAACGAACGTCAGCGGCGGAGGCCCGGGCCCTCTGGCCCTGAAGCTGAGCTGACTTTCCAGGCGCTGCCGCGACGGCAACGACGCATGTCACTGGCTGCAGGGCGGTCGCTCGGCCGCCATGAAAGCCTCACCTTGGCGCCACTGCGGCGGCGGCGGCGGCTGCCCGTGCTGGTACGACCCATACGCCTCCTCCACCTTCCGAGGCACGTAGAAGTGGCTGGCCAGTCAGTGCCCGGCACAGCGACGGAGGCCTGGCGTTGGGGCTCCAGGCCCGCGCCACTGGCGACGGAGGCGCGAGGGAAGGCGGAGGAGGGGACGCACCGGCGGCGGGAAAGTGGGGTGATGGGCGGGGGCGCCGCCCGCCAGCAGCGGCTGCCGGTCGTCGGCAGGAGCGCCGGCGCCCATGGGAGAGCGCGCAGCAGCGCAGGCGGCGGCGGCGTGGCCCTCGAGCGCGGCCTGCCTGCCGCAGGGGCTCGGCGTCGAGGCCGCAGCGGGGGCGCAGGAGCAAGCGCGCAGGGTGGGGGCGAGGGCTCGGAGCTCACTGGCTATGGGCGGCCCTCTGGTGGGCGCCCACGTCCGCGCCTTAAACCCTGGCCTGAGCCTCGGACCCCTGGAGCACCCCCCCCAGCACGCCTCGGAGGCCGCCGCCAGCCATGGCCGCGGCGGCGGCGCCGGCGCCGCCGCTGCCGGAGGCGGTGGAGGAGCGGCTGCTGGCGGCGCTGGCGGCGGGC
>WELB01000022.1:971789-1064192 GCA_009602725.1 Spirogloea muscicola
CGGCGGCAGCGGCGACGACGGCGAGGCTGCCGGCGGCGGCGGCGGCGCCGCCGACGTGTGCGGCACCTCTGGGCGCGAAGGCGATGAGCCCCCGCGCCCCACCGCCAAGCTCGCCATGTGGGTGAGCGCAACGAAGCGGCCTCTGGGGCGGCCTGCGTGCGCGACGAGGCCGGCGAGTCGGCCCTGAGGCGACGGCGGGCGAGTTGCGAGCGTGGCGCGCGCCCGCAGGACTTTGGGCAGTGTGACGCGCGCCGCTGCACCGGCCGCAAGCTCGCCCGCCTGCGCTGCCTCCGGGTACGACCGACTTCGCCTGGCTGGACTTGCTGCCGAGCACTGTGCGGCCGCCTGCTGCAGATGCTCACGGGCCTGCATGCACGCTGCGGTCATGGGGGAGGCAGGAGCTGAAGGTGCAGCAGCGCTTTGAAGGCATCGTCCTGAGGTGGGACACTCCACCAACGCCCTGCTGCGCTCGTTTCACCCTCCTTCGCCAGTGCGGCGACTGCAGGGGCCATCCGAGTGTCAGCCTCGGGGGATGTGGGGTTTCGGATGTAGGGTTTGCGGTTCAGGCTGAAAGCATCGGAGGGCTGAGGAATTGGGGGGTTCCGAGGAGGCTTGCACTCGCGCGTAAGCCCCGTTGCCTTGTCGATGGCTGGCTGAGCCCTGAGCAGCCGTGTGCCCGGGGGCCTCTGGCGACTCGAGCAGCCCGGTGGGCGTCAAGTGCGTCTCCAAGGAAGACGCGGCGCTGGCGGCACGGCACGGCCTGGCGGTGGTGGATTGCTCCTGGGCGCGCCTCGATGACGTCCCCTTTGCGCACCTGCGCTGCCCTGCGCCTCGGCTTTGTGCGCTTCACGCCCCTCTCTAAGCTTGCCTCACATAGTCCGGCCCGTGCCTCTGAGGTGCAGGTACGCTGCTGAAGGTGCTCTTGGGATGTGTGCACTGAGAGGCACAGATCGCACATACGCTCCTTACTGGCACTTTGGCAGCAATGGGCAGGCGGTCACCTGAACGTTGTGATGGCTACTCAGTGTCACATGCAACTTCGTTCAGAAGAACACCTCGGACCTTTGGCTACTGATGGTCAGCTTCTGCACGTGCGCTGGGCCCCTCGCAGTGCCGTGGCTGGTTGCAGCGAACCCTGTCAACTACGGGCGGCCGCTGAAGCTTTCGTGCGTGGAAGCGCTTGCAGCTGCACTCTTCATCTGGTCAGCTTGCTCGCCCCTGCGCTCGTAACTTGCTCGCCCCTGCGCTCGTAAAGGAGTGTGCACCGGTGACAAAGAACGCCGCGCCCGTCGTGGCTCCTCCATCTCTTCCAATTACTCAGTACAATGATTTGCTGATTGGCAGCGGGGACGTGGATAATTGCACCCTTATCCTTGACAAGTTCAAATGGGGCCACGCCTTCCTCTCCTTGAATGGGTGCGCTCTCCCAGGCTAGCTTCTCCTTCCCCATCCAGCTGCACCTTGCAGCAATCTGTAACCGTTAAGGAGCCACGAGGAATCAGGACTTGTTACTGTGTGGCCTTGCAGGGACTTGCTGCAGGAGTATGCCAGGTGCCAGAGTGGCGCGGAGGTGGTAGCTGCACAGGAGCGCTGGCTTGCCCATCCACCTGCGCTTGGCCTCACATCGCCCTCCCAGGCAGCAAATCTAGCCGACAAAGGTCAGGTGGTACACCTGCTGAGTTGCTGGAGATTTCTCAAGTGCATGATGGTTGCCACGCTATGCTTGAAGGTTCACGCTCAAGGGTTGGGGGATGATCTCGCTGATGGATTGCTAGCCAGCCAACGACCTGTACAAGCCCAGTGTCACCTTGATGTAATCTTCAAGGGGGTCCTTTTGCAGGTGGTCAGCACAATTTAAGTACTGAAACCAGCAGCGATGAGGACGGCTTGCCTCCCTTGGAACACAATACCAACCACCGAGACTTGCCTGACTCAAGTGAGGAGGACTTGGACGACGATGAGGTCGACGTGGATGATGTTGAACGAATGCAGACATCAGGATGAGCAGTCTCGAGCGCACCCATGACGAAATTGCAGGGCGTCAAGCACCCATTGCCATCTAGTCTTTGAACCGGCCATCCATTTGCCGCAGCGCGCTCGACGCTGCAACGGGCAGGAATCGGCTGCGGATCGCCCATTCTCCCACACAGTGGTGGGATGCATCTCGGATGTTGTCACCATACTCGAGGTCGTTAGCCTGGCCACAACGCCCTTTCGAGACGCCGCTTGGTAGTCGGAGCTTCAGGGAGTCCCCGCAGTTTGACGATGTCGCCCCACTGACGGCAGGTCAGCCCTGGAACGGGACCAGCGCTTCTGCCCGGCCATTCTTTATCACGACGTGTGAGTCGCGGCCAGCCACCCTTTCGGGCTGCTCAAGGCTTCAATATGTGAAGGCTGGGAAGGATCCCCCGCGCCGTGTTACAAAATACCCGGCACAAAAAGAATGGGGGTGGAGCAGGCACCAGCATCAGCATTGAGGGAGGAGACATGCTGTGTCATGAGCATGAGGAAGCACAGCTACTGTACTCATACTACTCTATAGGTTGCAATGGAGGTATTTGTGATAGGTCTGAGACTGCACTTGCTTGGTCCATAGAGCTCAAGAATCTGCACGCGGATGGCATGTAGGCTTAACAGGCTGTGCAGCTTTAGTCGACTGACTTGACTGTGTTGTAATGTGCTATAATCGTATACAGTATGGTAACAAACACGCCACTGGTGCATTCATGAGCAGATTGCTATATAGATCACAACTGCATGCACATGTTGCTTGCACATGCCTGCATCCTTGGCATGCCATTGAGACTACCAAACGTTTCCTGCAACACTCGTGCTGCAGTCCTCCAGCCACACCACGACCAGGCAACTGATGCATACGGGTTCCCTCATGTTCCTGGCTAGGGCAGATTTCTCAATCTGCTGTATGGTCATAAACGTAAAATGCTGAGCGGCTCTTGTCAGGCTTGCAAGCAGCTGCCTGACCACAATTTACTAGAAATTTACCAGAAATTCTCATATGCAATACATGCTAATCAGGGGAGAACGGTCACGCACCTAGCAGCAATCCACCAGGTGAGGGGTGGTGAGAAGGCGGATTTAGTACTAGGTTGGGGGTTTGCTCACTGGAAGATCTGGTCGAGAATGGTCAGGACTAATACGGATTGCACATATTGTCTGCCTTGATCGTCGGGTCTCAAAAGGCAGCCTTGGAGTCTCGCGGAGGCAACCCTGACTGCAATTTATCATTATGGAATTGTAAAACAATGGTGGAGTGAATCAAACTTCCCCCCGCTCCCAGGGCTCCATGAAGCTTCATCTGGTGGGGGAGTTGGGAATCCACAGGCGCTTTCATTTGCCAGTAGGACTAACCAGCTGTACTCAAGATCTTCATAAGCTCTACAGTGAGGTCAAGAAGAGCTTCGTCATTGCCTCGTTCTGCAACAAGGCCCAGATTCACAGGGCACCCATGCACCTTGCTTACAGGGAGGCTGACCTGCAAACATCAATGTCACAAGAGCACCTCAAAGAGTGTGATACAGTGCTTGTAAGCAACAGGCAACAGCCTCATCTACACAAGGACTTGCCTCGATGACAGAGGGACTTGCAACAACAGCCCTGCATAATGCAAATTGCTGTGCACCATTGCCATCGCGGTGTGCTACTGGTCGAGAGCTGCCCCCTGATGGACCATCAGCCACCACCATGTTGAGATTGTCATCACGCTGCTGCAGCGTCTGTGTACCTGCCTCTTAGACCCATGGACTGCAGAGTTGCCCAGTCGGGTTGGTGCCAGGCTATGCTGGTCATAGGAGTTTGGCCAGTCACCTGAGGCAGGCCGCCTGCACCGCTGACGGTGCAGAGTGCAAGAGTACGCATCTCAAAGACCTCCATGTCTGCCTTGGAAGTTGTGAGGAGGGGCGCAATGCCGGGTGCAGGGGGCACAGCTAGGGCAGCCCCCTTGCCAAGCACTCCATCCACATGCTCGGCAATCCTGCAATTTGCCACATCCCATCTTACAAGCTGCGAAGTGTGGCAAAGACAGCAAGCCGCTGCCGCTGCTGCAAGATCGCCTCTCCATTACCAGCTGAAGATGCTATTGTGAGGCAGAGGACACCGTCTACACTTGGACGGCCGTTCCCTCTGACATGATTGCACACCTCTTCCGCTTTGAGGCTGCCTCTGCTGCTTGCTCCTCTGTCACCTTTGAAGCACCCTCTACTCTTTCCTGAATGGCTGTCCCAAACCGTGGACTTTCTCTTTGCACCCATCCCCCGTGACACTCCCACATCTCCTTTCCCTGCCACGGCCAGCCATGAGCATCATGGCAAGCAGGATGAGCACTGATAAATCCACCTACTATCCTGCTTGCCAGGGCACAGGGGCGGGTTCCAGCTCACCTCGAGGACCAGTATAATGTCTGCCCAGTCCTCCAAGGTTCCGACACTACCAGGGTCTCCCACCCTGATCTCCTGCGGAGGGCCGAGAAGCTCTTGCAGCTGGGGCATGTGGGGAGTGAGGCGGTCATAGATGGCCTTGGAACACTCGGTCTCCATGATTGCGAATGCGTCCTCGGCCACCAGCCACCGCGTGAGCTTGTGGCGGCCTTCGCCCTGGCTGGAAGCTGCCAGCAGGACATGGCCTACAGCCCGAAGTACCTCCGCGTCCCGGGCGAACCAGCCGACTATCAGGCACACCACATCATGCCAAAGGCAGTGCGGAGGTTTGTCAGCGTGCTAGAAGCACGCAGCAGAGAGTGAGGCGCAGAAAGTCGATCGTGGCGGTAGAACAGAGACCTGTGTCGGACGAGGGCTGCAGCGCCTTGGCGCCCTCCAGCGAGATGCGGCTATGAGTGGGGCGGAACGCCAGGATGCCACAGTGGTTGGCCGGAACCCTGACTGAGCCGGCTGTATCGCTGCCCAGCGCAAAATCCACCAGCCCGGCCGCCACCTGGTCATCGAGGCTTCAGCCCGAGTTGGGAGCCGCCTCGGTGCTGCCTCACTCCTCCGAAGGCTTGTGACCATGCCCACTTGCGGTCGTCGCTGGGCGGAAGGCTGTGCGGCTTGGCCTCTTCCTCGGGTCTTGGCTCGGGCGGACAACGAGACGGCAGCAGGACAACGATGACGGACGGGCGCGCAGCGAGCGCAACGCGATCGCCGGGAACGGGTGACCGGCGACGTACTGCAGAGGCGGAGCCCGAGGAGGAGCCGCCCGGGATGCGGTCAGGCGCGGCCGGGTTGAGGGGCGTGCCGTAGTGCTCGTTCACGCCCTCCAGGCCGTACGCCATCTCCTCCATGGCGGCCTTGCCGACCAGCGCGGCACCCGCGTCCAGCAGCGCCTGGGGAAGCCCGCGCCGCGCTTCAGATGCTGCCGCGAGGCCCGGGGGGGAGCGGGCCGGGTGAAGGGGAGCGCAGCGTGCCTGCACGGCAGGGGCAGTGGCGGCCGCAGGGCCGTGCGTGGCCAGCCAAGTGGGGTTCCCGAAGCCCGTGCGGAAGCCCGCGACCTGCGGGCGGCGGCGCCGCGGCGCGGGGCGCGCGGCGNCACAACTTTCTCGGCACCCCTCGCGCTTCGGCGGCTGCGGCGCCGCCATGGCGGCCCACGGCAACGGCGGCGGCGGCGCCGCCGGCGGCGGCGCCCGCCATGTCTTGCGGCGAGGTGGGCTGGCCCGGGGCAGGGCCGCCGCCAGGGCTGGGCGCTTGCAGTGGGGTCCACCTGCCCTTGCTGCTGACTCTGGCTCTGGCCAGGGGACCCACTTCCAGGAGCCTAGCTTCTCTGACCTGAGGCTGCTTGGCCGGGGTTACTGAGTAATACGTAGCTGCTTTGTTTCTTGTTGTGCTTGTTTTTCTTAGCGCTCCCCCTGGCCCCCTTCTCGTACTTTGTTCCTTCTTGTTTAAGCTGGCTTTTCCAGCCCCTATCCTCAATGGGCGAGCCCTTTCTTCCTGCGGGCGGCTCACGTGTGCCGTGTGATGCGCCTGTGATGGGCACTCGTGCTGACAAGGCCTATCCGTTGGTGCACTGTCTGGGCTGAACGAGTCCCCATGCCCCCGAAGTATTACCCGTCACTTGGTTGGGGCTCAGGCGACGGAGAAGCGGAATGGCGCACCCTGAGAGAAGCGGGCTTAGCAAACAGAATGGACAATGTCCGCGGGCCACAAAACGGTGGCCGGAAAGACAAAACCTACGCACCAATAATTAATGATGTAGATGGATGCTCAGTAACCACGAGTGAGCAACAGCAAATCAGAATAACTCGAAGCAGGAAAAGCAGCACTACGCCGAGACCCTGGGCAGCAGCCAAACCGCGGCCCGAGCGCGTGTGGACCGCGTGGGCCAAAGAGCGCTGGAACGAGACCGCCAACCTCATACGAAAGACCTGGGCGAGGGAGCCGGCAGCATTGAAGCCTGGCAAACCCGGCCGCCGCTCGATGGCCTGCCGGGCAAGCCGCTGGAGGAGATCCCCAGCCACTGCCGAAGGCCCCGTGAAAGTCAACGGCCAGGGCCGCGAAGACAACGCCTGGAGGGTGGTCAACGTACTTGCGCTCCATACTCCGAGCCGCCAAAGCGACCGCGTGCGTCAGCGCGTGAATCGGCGAGCGTCGCAGACTTGGCGGGGTTGGCGAAATCGATGCAACTTGCAGTCACCACATCTGCGATGATACGCGGACCTCCTCCGGGCGGGATGGCGACTAGGTCAGCGCGGCGGGTGTGGAGCTGTCCGTCGGTGCCCCGCTGGATGGCCATGATTGTCGTATTTTCAACTGCCACCTTGTAGCTGGCCTCCATGAACACACCCTGCATGCCGTCTCGCAGGATGTCGTGTGAACCGGTCCGCTCGCCCCCGTGCGCGCAGCGGAGCATGTGGGCAGCCAGCGTCGCAGGGTCATCGTGGCGGGCACCGCACTCGCACATTTGGATCCCGACGAGGCAGGGAGGGAGGAGGCCCAGGAGCCGGTGGACCGCCGTCCTGAAACCTCGTCTGATATTGTGAGCGCCGCGTAGATTGGGAGCGCCAATAAGCACGCCGCCGCCGGGGGAGGAGGCTGAGAGGATCCGGCGCCCTCGAAGGTCGTGCGGCGGCAGGAGCTCCACCACCTGGTCATAGGCCGCTTTGTCCACCAGCGCAGTGTAGCGGGCCTGGGCCCGCAGGTCGGGGGTGTGCGCGAGGTGGACGAATGGAACGACCTGCTGCGGCACGTCGGGGTGGGCCGCCAGGAGCCCGTCGCGGCCAGCGCGGAGAGCAGCCTGAAAGGGCAACTGGCCGCTCTCCACATCAGCTTGCCGTGAATTTGGAAGCATGGGGGCGGCGACCTGGGCCCAGCTGCCCAGGTAGGCGGCCTCGGCGGCGGCGGGCGACTGGGCGGCAGCCCAAGCCGCCGCGGCTGACTGGCAGGCCAGCCTGGAGCAGCGCGTGGTAAGGAAAACGGGGTGTTGGAGGAGAGTGGCCGCACTCGCCAGAATGCCGGTGTCAGAAGCCACGTACGCTGCCTTCACCGCCGGGGAGGTGGGGAGGACGCGGGCCAAGTAGTGCGGACGCTGGGCAATGCACCTGGTCAGCACAGCGGTCGTCTTGCAGCGTGTGGAGACGGTCCGCTAGCCGGAGGTGCTCCAGCAGTCGCACCTGGAGCTGCTCCACCACAAAGGCTAAGTAGCCTATGGGGGCTGGTATCTGGCAGCCCGAGGGCAGGCGCAGGTGGGCTGGCAGGCCCCAGGGAGCACGCTGCAAAATTCGCAAGCGCGGCCAGATTAACTGGTGGCCCCAGGGAGAGTGCCGCGCTCCTTGATCAGAATAAGTGGCTCTCCCAATGGGGGCTCCTTGATCGCCTTCTTGCCCACGGCAAAGAAGACATTGCTCGCCCATAGAGAAGAGGGGCTGGCAAAGAAAGAAAGTGCTCGCCCATAGAGAAGAGGGCCAAAGCAAAGCCAGCCCAAAAGGATAGACAAAAGCCAAAGAGCCAAAGAAGGTGCCGAAAAGAAAAGCTACACAGCTAGACACGAGACAACGCAAAGGAAAGCTCAGTACCCACGGGTGAGCAGCAGCAAGTCCGAGTAACTCGCAGCCGAAAGAAAGAAGAAAGTGCGCGCCCATAGAGAAGAGGGGCTGGCAGATGCCGGCCCGAAAAGAATGGATAAAATCCAAAAACGAGGCACTCCCCCTAGACCTGAGAAAGCAGCCAGAGCGCGGCCTGCACGCGTGTGGACGGCGTGAGCCAGGGAGCGCTGGAACGAAACGGCAAAGACGGCCTTCTTGTCCATGGCAGTGATGGCGGCACGCTCCAGAAAGAAGCAGGCCGGCAGCGACTCAAGGAAGGTGACGTGGTCGGAGCTGCCGGAAGAAACGACTAAGTGAGCTCTTCCAAAGATCGCTTTCTCTGGCTCCGAACTTTGTCCATTCATTTTCTGGAACCACCCGGAGCGACCACTACTTCCCATGCGCCATGGACACTTGTGGCGACTACGGAACGAATGGGTCTTCCCTCCTCCAGGTTTGCATTTTCGCGATACACCAGCGTGCTGGGTGTGCACTAGGCCACGTTAATGGCTTCGTGGTGAGGTCTGACTTCTCAGCTAAGCTCGTCAGATATGTATGTGCTCACTCGAGGATATTAGTGGCCTCCTTAGCCATTTCCCCGTTATCGGGACTTTTGTAAGGCCCCTTCGAACCTTGTCAAAACTTTTTTGGGCTGGCTTCTTACAGCCCTAGCCCCCATTTGAAGAGCCACTTCTCTTTAGTAAGGCTTGAATTGGCCTCTCTTTCAATTACATGCGCACCGCGCGCTTTCCTTTGCACAAGTACAAGGACCACCCGGCGGCACTTCCTGGAGGCTCGGTGCCTTCGGGTCTTGTGTCCTGCTACCGCATGCGTTTATCTATGTGCCTACAGGGGTCCCAGGCGATTGCTTTGCATCGCCGGGCTGGTCGCCCTTGCAGCAGCCTCTGGCTTGCGTAGCGGGATTGCTCTTCCTTCCCTCAGCTCATCTGGTTCCTACTGCTGACACGGATGTACTAAGAGCGCCCTGTGCCTAGCCTGTGGCTCCGTCATGAACACCTGTATGCATCTGGGTGGCTTTTACAGCCGATTTTAAATTATCAGCAGCCGCATTCTTTATTATCCATCGCCTGGCACAACTTGTCGATGCCCGCCTGTAACATTCCCTCCGTTTGGGCGTCCCAACTGGAGCCGGTGACTTTGCTACACCACGTGCAGCTAAGTAAGGTCTGAGGCCTAGGCTTCGTATTGCGCGTGCGCGTGGCATCGTCCGGGAGTCGTACTGCCCGCGAGGCCCCGCTTCGCTGCACGCTGTACGGGAATTGTACCTTTTCAACAGGGGTTACTGAGTATTCGTAGCTCCTTGCTTCCTTCTGTGCATTATTGGTGCTTTCTCTGGTCCTCCGAACATTGTCAAACATTTTTGGTGGGCTGGCCTCTCACAGCGACCGCCCTGTGCAGGAAGCGTCCTTTCTTCTTTCGGCGGATTCTGCTTCGCTGCACGCGGCATCGCCCGAGCCGTACACTCCCCGGCGGGCGCTGCTTTGCTGCAAGCGGCATCACCCGGGAGTGTACTCTATATCCACCAGGCGCTGCTTCACTGCACGGCATCGTCCGTGCAGTGAACGGAACCAGCCCATGGAAATTATATCCTACTATCAGGTCCGCCCCTCCAGGGGAGGTCCTTGGGGCTAACCTCGTCACACCCTCGGGGGAGGGGTGGCAGATGGAATGCTATATGTATCGTCGCCTGTTTGGGAGAACCAAACGGTACCGGTAAGCGGCAGCTTCACGCGCAACTTCACGCGCGCCACACGCCAGTCACGCGCTTCACGCGCCAGTCACGCGTGGCATGCGCCAGTCACGCGCAGCATGCGCCAGTCCCCAGGACTCGTGTACCATTCGTCAGGCTCGCGCCACGCGAGCCTGCACCTTGCACGTCACGCGCCAGTCGTATTCCCATTGTGCGGGTCCGCTCCTCCCCGGGCTGGACCTCGGGGCTACCCTCGTCACACCCTCGGGGGAGGGGTGGCAGGCGGAACGCTATAAGTAGTAGGCCGAGGCCAGACTCCTCAGTCGGACCAGTGACGCCCAGAGAGGCACAGCCCTGCTTGCCTGGTGCCGCAGCGTATGGCCCTGGTCAGTAGCACCTCGGTCTTCTCTACTTCGAGTGCAAGTCCATGGCTCTCCATAGCTGTTGATGATGTTATCACGGCTACGGGCTAAGTGGGTGTGCTGAGGCAGGGTTGGCGAATATTGTCAATGCCCCCTGCAGCACCCGCTGCCTGGAACTCTCTTCGCTGTATACTCTCTGCGGTGCCTACATATCAAACCCAAAATGCACTAGCCAGCTGAAGGCATCATTTGTTGGCAGCTTACACCTCGAGTGCACAGAGATACTCAGGCACATAGCTGGGCCAACGGCGCAATCTTCACTACTCAGCATGCGGGCTTACAGACAGACAACTCGAGCAGGACACAGAGCCACACCTGATCTCGTCTATTTTCGATGCAACTCTGTGTGAATGCTCATGTCTGCTATTGGTTGTCAAAAGGTGGACCTGGACGGGAATTCTTTGACCAGCATCCTGGCAAGCTGAGCCGGAAGGCTGTATCTGAAGACGTATTCTCACGTGATTCCAGCTTTGGCTGAATCTCTCACTGTGATGATGCGCACAGAGTCTCCCCCTGATTCTGCAAGTGTTGTATTCTCAACATGGTGTGACTCTTGACAATTGTCGTGCGGTGCACCCATCCTCTTCGTTCTGAAGTAGGCTGGTGTCTTTGGACGTGCATCGAGTATGAGCTCTAAACAAGCTCACTGTCAAGATAACATACCTTTTGCTTAGCATTGATGAGATGTGCACATTGCGGGAGCTTACGCGTATTGCTCCCCCGCTTTGCAAAGTGGTGATGACCATTTGCGTCTCACGCCTGAGGAAGTCCCGTATTTGGCTTGTTGTAGGCCGCTCGGCTACTTCTAATGCAAGATGTTCCGTTGTGGTTTCACCAAAAGCACTTGCCACGTGTCAAGTTGTGATGATGAAAGTCTTTGGCCCCCTACTGTGTCTCTCTGTGCTGGTTTACTTAGCAGATTGGTGTTCAGTAAAGCGCCTGAGGATCACGTACTGCACTTGTAGCATGTACTGCAATTGCTGCAAGCAAAGCAACCATATGGCAATCATGTGTATAACCAGCCGGAACATCTATAGGGCATGTTGTGAACGAATACAGGGTTCGCGTCAACCCCACCAAGTAGTAAAGAACTGTAGTAGTAAGTCTGCCACGGAGTGTGCCACAGTTGCGTCCTCCTTGGCAATTCGCAGACTACTTCCGTAAGTTCCTGCAAGTGAACGGAAGTATGGCATCTCCTTTTACGAAGCTCACTCGTCAGGACGTCAGCCAGGTGTGAAAGTCCGAATGCCACATAGCATTCGAGGATATCAAACGGGTCCTGGTGCATTCACCCGTTTTGGCCTTGCCTCGAGAAGGCGTGCCATTCGACGTAGTATGTGACGCCTCTTTGTTCGGCATCGGTGCCGTCCTCTTGCAGGAGGGTCACCCCGTAGCACTTGAAAGTCGCCTGGTCCGTCCTGCAGAGCGTAATTACACTACGGGGGAGCAAGAGCTCCTTGTTGTTGTGCACGCCATGCGTGTGTCGCAGTGCAGTCTCGAGGGTGTTGAATTTAGAATTTAGCAATTATTCGTTGTAACGGATAATTGCCCGTTGACCTACTTTCACGCACAACAGCACTTGAGCAGACGTCAAGCACAGTGGGCTAAGTGCATGGCCACATTCCGTTTCCAGTGGGTGTACCCCCTGAAGTATGAATGCTTTGGACTTAGCGAATCGCAACATTGCAGGGGCTGTTGTGGCGGCTGGCTTGCACGCTTCAGGGATTCCGAGCGCAGACGTGCGGCGTACTCGTGGAGCTGCTCGGCAGTCCACCGCCAACCTCTCTGAGCTGTATGTGTGTATTCGTGAAGGGTATGGCACAGACCCATGATTTGCAGATGAAACCAAATAAATGCACCCTAGTAAATGACCAAGGCTTCTGGTGGCGAGTGATGCCGTTGTAGTCCCCGACTGCAATGCCTTGCGCAGCAGTATCTACAAGAGCTGCATGAGCCTCCGTACAGTGGTCATTAGGGTATGGGAAAGACAAAGAAGGCTATCCAGCTTCTCTTTTGGTGGCCGGACTCAAGAGTCCAAGTGACGTTTTCTGTTAGATTTGTGCCACCTGCCAGCACAGTAAGGCACGCACTTATAAGCCTGCCGGGTTGCTCCAAGCGTTAGAGATTCCTACGAGGAACTGGTATGATAAAAGTGTGGATTTCATCACCCACTTGCCGATGCCGCGGAAAGGCTATGACGCCATTTGTCGTATTTGTGGATCGTCTGAGTGAAACGGCGCATTCTGTGCCTACGACCACAACGGTGTCGGCCAAGGAATTCGCTGGTCTATTTGTGGCTCGAATATGGACATTGCACGGAGTGCTCGAGCGAATTGTGTCTGATCGCGACCATCGCTTCATCGGTTACTTCTGGCGTGAAGTGTGCAGGCTGATTGGCACCCAGCACTCCATGTCCACGGCTTTCCACCCCCAACCAGATGGTCAGATGGAAAGGATGATTCGGGTTTTGCTGGGACATGTTAAGGCACTTTGTAAACCCCAGCCAGACTGACTGGGATGAGTATCTTGCTCCAGCAGAGTACAGCTGTGATCAACGCCTCCCATAGTCCCACCAAAACGACGCCCTTCTTCCTTAATTATGGACAGCATCCCCCATCACTGTCACAGGTGCGGAGGCCGGAACGTGTGCCGGCCGCAGTAAGTTGTACCGGCAACCTCCTGGAAGCTCACCGGAGGGCTAAGCAATGCTTGGAGATTGCCCAGCAACGGCGAAAGCAGTATGCTGATCGACGTCGTCGTGATATATCCTTCGACGTGGGTGCTCAAGTGCATTTAAGCACACAGCATCTCTCCATGCGGGATGTAGGCACGCATAAGTTGCTGCCAACGTGGTTGGACCCTTTTGTGTAGTGCGCCTGGTCGGCAAGGTCGCATATGAGCTGGATACTCCGATATGATGAAAAGTCCACAGAGTGTTCCATGTGTCCCAGCTCGAGCCATTCCATGCGGATGGTCGTGTTCAACCTCCCCCACCTCCCCTTGTCGTTGCGGATAAGGAAGAGTATGAGGTGGAGGAGATCTTGTCTCACTGCGACAATCTCCGTGGGCGACGTAAGTCCCGAGAGTAGTTTGTATAGTGGTTAGGCTACGGGCCTGGACACAATACGTTAGAACTCTCGGCCAATCTAGCCAATTGTCCATCCGTTCTACGTAAGTATCTTCTACAGGGGCATGTCACCCCCTTGCGTCGTAGTATTGGACGCACCCGTCGGAAGTAATCTCTTCGAATTGTTTCCTCCATACCGTGTCCATGTTCCCGAAGACGTGAACATCTAAGTGGGGAGGAATGGTACGTTTCCCCCTGTTTGGGAGAATCAACGGTACCGGTTAGCGGCTTCACACGCGGCATCACGCGTGCCACACGCCAGTCACGCGCTTCACACATCAGTCACGCGCGGCACGCGCCAGTCCCCAGGACTCGTGTATCATTCGTCAGGCTCGCGCCACGCGAGCCCGCACCTTGCACGTCACGCGCCAGTCGTATCCCCAGTGTGCGGGTCCGCTCCTCCGGGGGCCGGGGCTACCCTCGTCACACGCTCGGGAGAGGGGTGGCAGGTCGAACGCTATAAGTAGTAGCCCGAGGCCAGACTCCTCAGTCGGACCAGTGACGCCCAGAGAGAGGCGCAGCCTGCTTGCCTGCTGCCGCAGCCGCCGCCCCAGCCCTGTTGCTGCTGTCTGCTGCAAAGCCCGTCGCCGCAGCCCGTCGCCCGGACATCGCCGGCTCTCCGTAAGTGCCATGGTTGCATTCCATCCGGGGACAGCTACCAGACCAGGAGAGCTACTCTCATTATACTACATGGGCCACTCACAGCCCTCGCCCAAATTGATAGTTTTCGCCATTGACTGAAAGGGTCTTCCTGCAGAGGGCCGAGAGGCGCCACTTACACAACTATGTGAGAGACTACAGCGAATGAACACTCAGTAACCCAGAGTGAGCAGTCGAGGTAGCTTGCAGCTGGAAAAGAGGCACCCCGACGAGACCCACGAGTAGCGGCGAAAACGCGGCCTGCCCACAACTGCACTGCATGGGCTTGGGACTGTTGGAAGGAAATGGGTAGCCGCATGCGGAACACCTGAGCAAGCGACACAGCGCATGTGAATTCGGGGAGCGCCTGTAACGATCCAGCCGTTTGGTCAAGCCACACGGTGCTGTTAGCGTAACGTGACCGGTTGCCGGTTGTCGGCAAGTGGCCCGCCAGGTGCAGCTGGCTGGCCGGGCAAGTGGCCCACCCAGGTGCGGGCCCCGCCCGTCCTAAAGTACCCCTCGCCAGGATCCAGCCATTCGAGGGATGACATTTGGGCCCGCCGCAGGGGCGACCCGCTCACAACCCTGGAGGCGGGGTGGCACGGGGAAGCACTACGAGCCTTGGGCTGAGACCCGACATCAGTTCGGATTGGTGAAGCCCGAGAGCAGCCTTGCTGCTGCCTGCCGTCGCAGCCGCCACCATACCCTGCTGCGGGGCTTGCTGCGGGGAGTCCGTAGCTGCGCCCCTTGGGGGACAGCCGCTGGCTTGCGCCCAGGAGGTGTACTCGCCGCCAAGCGGCGGCGCTGCAGGGCCTGTCTTTTGCTGCGCCTGTGCGCGAGTGCTTTGCCGTTAGTGGGTTGGTCCCTAAACACAACCGAACATAAGAAGGACGACTCACCCTAAGTGCTGGTGTAGGGAAAATTTATATACAGGTCGTGTAATGACCCTGACCCTTAAGAGCACAGTCAGGGGTCAGTGGGTCCTCATTGATTTCGGTCGCTGGGTTGAGACGAACCACCAGCACGGTGAAGCACCACGTGATATATACAGCGGAAGTCTCGGCCTGAGGCGCTGCCGACGGGCAGCGACTCACCTCACAGGTACGGGTCTGCCACTGTCCCCAAAGGAGCAGTCACAGTCTTACTCACAGAGAGCCGACGAAGGTCCGCGATGACGGGATGCAGCGACGGGCTGCAGCAGCAGGCAGCAGCAGGGCTGCGTCGGCGGGCTGCGGCAGCAGGCGGCCGGCTGCAGCAGGGCTGCGCCTCCCTCTCGCGGGCTTTACTGATGTTGACCGGGTGCCCCGAGTCAGCTCTCAGCCCTACTTGTAATGCTTCATGTGCCACCCTCCCCAGGAGTCTCTAGGAGGCTCGTCACAAGGCCCACCTTCGAGAAGGCGGGCCCCACAAGGGGATCCTGGTGCGAGGGCAGGCCACGCGGCTCCCTTCTGGACGCGGCGGCCGTCCTGCAGCGCCGGCGTGCGGCGCCGCCAGTGGGTCATGGGTGTGGCGCGGCGTCACGGGCGCGCCACAAGTGTCACATACACGCAATTTCGATTATGGCAGATTCAGGAATTTGCCGAGGAGCTCCGCTCCAGGATTCTGCTGTAGGCGGCGCGCCGGCACGTCATATCGCCAGCAGACGCGTCACACCGCGCGACACCTCGCGCGTCGCTCTCGCGCGTTACATGCGCGTCGCACGCGTCAGTCGCGTGTGCGTCAGTGTAAGGAACCTCGCCCTACACACGCAGTTAGGGTGAGCAGTCCTTCTTGAGTTCGGCTGTAGGGGCTTAGGGACCAACCCACTACACAGGCAAAGCACTAGCGCATAGGCGCAGCGGAAGACAGGCCCCGTGGCGCCGCCGTCCGGCGGCGACTCCACCTCCTGGGCGCAGGCCGGCGCAGCAGGCCCCGCAGCAAGGTGCGGCGGCGGCTGCGGCGGCGAGCAGCGGCAAGGTTGCTCCTGGGCTTCACCGGCTCGAACTCCTCCCGAGCCTCAGCCCCCAAGGCTCTTCGTGCTTCCCCGTGCCACCTGCCCTCCAGGGGTGTGAGCGGGTCGCCCCAAGGCCTGCCCTTGCGGGCGGGCCCAAGATCCTCCCTTGAACGGGCGGATCAGACGGATCAGCGAGGGATCAGACGGATCAGCGAGGGACAGAGTATATTTCTGGACGGGCGGGTCACTTGCCCGGCAAGCCAGCCCGCCACCTGGCGGGCCCACTTGTCCCAAATAGCCGGTCATGTAATGCCAACAGAGCCATGTGGCTTAACCAAACGGCTGGATCATTACATACCTCCCCACTCTGGTGTTCACGTCCTCGGGAACAACGAGAAAACAGCCGACAGGTATTAATATGCCCGACGGCTGCTGCCTCTACCAAGCCCAGGAGTATTACCACCCTTGGCCAGGTATTCCCTGAGAGCATCTGGACAATTTGCCAAATTGGCCGCAGGCTCCCACGTGTTGTGCTCAGGCCCATACCCGAGGCACTTCACCAGATACTCACGGGTCTTACGCCCTCGAGGCTTGTCCCTGTGAGACAAGATCTCTTCCACCTCAAACTCAAGATCATCCTCGATGACTAGTGGAGGTGGGGGCCGTTGGACACGACCATCCGAAAGGAAGGCCCGCAGTTGAGACACATGGAAGACGTAATGGACCTTCCAATGCACCGGTGTCTTCAACTCGTAGGACACCTTGCCCACGAGGCGTACTACTGCAAATGGTCCAACCCATTTGGGCAGCAACTTGCGCGTACCCACAGCCCGCAAGGATAAGTGCTTCGTGCTCAGCAGCACTTGCGCACCTACATCGAAGGACACGTCCTTCCGATGTTTGTCAGCATAAGCCTTCTGGCGACTCTGGGCAATTTCCAAGAAATGTCGAGCTCGTCTCTGAGCCTCCAAGAGGGTCCCAGTAGAGGCTACCGCGGCGGGAACTCATTCCGGCCTCCCCACCTGAAGTGGAGCTCGGGGATGCTGACCATAGTTGAGGAAGAATGGAGTCTCTTTGGTGGACACATGATAGGCATTGTTCACAGCATATTCAGCTGGAGCCAAATAGTCATCCCAGTCAGTCTGGCTAGAATTGACAAAGTGCCTCAACATGTCCTCAAGAACTCGATTCATTCGCTCAGTTTGGCCATCCGTTTGTGGATGAAAGGCTGTGGACATGGACTGCTTCGTGCCAATGAGCTTGCAGACTTCTTTCCAGAAGTGACCTGTAGAGCGAGGATCGCGGTCCGAGACCAGCCTCTCAGGTATTCCATGTAGCTTCCACACCTTAACCACAAAGATGCCAGCGAAATCCTTCGCCGATGCCCGCGTAGTAGTGAGAGCAAAATGCACCATTTTACTCAGGCGATCCACAAAGACGACAATGGCATCATAGCCGTTCCGCGTCTTAGGCAATTGTGTGATAAACTCCACACTTACATCAGACCAATTCCGATCCGGAATCTGCAAGGGCTGAAGTAATCCGGCAGGCTTGCCAAAGATTGCCTTACTACGCTGGCATGTGGCACAGCTTGCCACAAAAGCGCGCACCTGGGCTGAAAGCCCTTCCACCAAAAGAGGCGTCGCACAGCCTGTTTGGTTTTGCTCACTCTCAAATGACCACTGTAAGGCGTATCATGCAGCTCCTGCATTATGTCTGTGCGCAAGGCATTGCAGTTCGGGACCGCAATAGCGTCACCTTGCCACCAGAAGCCTTTGTCATCAGTGAGGGTGCTTACGTTGGTGGCTTCCGCAAACCATGGGTCTGTGTCATACCTTTTACGGATACGCACGTAGAGCTCAGAGAGCTCAGCCGTGGTGTGCTGAGAAGCTTGACGAGTCGGACGCAATCCTGCAGCCCGCACTCCAGAAGCATTCAAGGAAGCCAACGCATCAGCGCCGCGAATGTTGCGACTCACAGGGTCTGCAACATTAAGACGTCCAGGGCGATAAACCCACTGGAAATCGAATTTTGCCATGCACTCAGCCCGTCGAGCTTGACGCCTAGTCAAATGCTGCTGCGTGTGGAAATATGTCAACGGGCAATGATCCGTGACAACCGTAAATGCCACACCTTCCAGGTAGCAACGCCAGACGCGTAAGGCGTGCACCACAGCCAGCAATTCCTGCTCGTCCGTAGTGTAATTTCGCTCTGCAGGAATCAGCAGGCGACTCTCAAACGCTAACGGGTGACCCTCTTGCAAGAGCACGGCACCAATGCCGGTCAAAGAGGCAGCGCAGACGAGTTCATATGGCACGCCTTCACGAGGAAGGCCAGCACAGGCGGAGATGTCAACGCCTGCTGTATTCCCTCAAATGCCCTCTGGCATTCGGACGACCAATCCCAAGGTACGTCCTTACGAGTCAGCTTCGTAAGAGGAAGTGCCAAGTTCACATAGCCTTGTAGGAAATTTCGGAAATAATTTGCGAATCCCAAAAAGGAGCGCAATTGAGGCACAGTGGCACAGGCCAATCCCGTACGACCGAAGTCTTTTTGGGGTCGACACGTATGCCGTCTTTGCCCACGACATGCCCGAGGTATGTCAGCTCTGGCTGGTTAAATGTGCACTTGGACCGCTTGGCAAACAATCGATTTTCACGCAGCAACTGCAGCACTTGGCGCAGGTGCTTCACGTGATCCTCAGGCGTTTTGCTGAACACCAGTATGTCATCCAAGTAAACCAGCACAAAATGGTAGAGCAGGGGGCCAAAGACCCTCGACATCACCGCCTGGAACGTAGCCGGTGCGTTGGTCAAACCAAAGCTCAGCACCTTGAATTGAAAATGTCCAATCGGCGTACGGAACGCCGACTTCGGAACATCCGCAGGCGTGATTCGAATTTGGTGATACCCACTTGCCAGGTCCAGGGAGCTAAACACCGTAGCCCCTGCAAGCCAATCGAACAGATCATCTATCCGAGGCAATGGGTATCGGTTCTTGATAGTAAGCTTATTCAGAGCCCGATAATCAATGCACATCCGTAGAGTGCCATCCTTCTTTTTGACAAAGAGGATAGGTGCTCCATATGGCGACTGAGATGGCTCAATGTAGCCCTTCGCCAGCAGGTCCTCGACCTGGGATTGCATTTCTCGAAATTCGAGAGGGCTCAGCCGGTACATGGGACGGAAAGGCGGGTTGGCGCCTGGCTCCAATGGGATTGTATGAGCCACACCTCGGTGAGGAGGTAGACCGTCCGGAAGAGAGTCGGGAAACACATCCGCAAATTCTTCCAGCAGCTTATCAAGAACCCCGCCATGTGAATCCGCAGCATTCACACATAAGTCAGGCTTAGACTCGTCGTTAAACGCCACCATAACAAGAAATGCCATCTGGACAGTGTTCTTATGAATCAATCGCTTCATCTGCATGGCGGACGGCAGATTGGAAGCCCCTGCCGCCAGCGGCGGTGCATAGGGAAGCTGCTTGCAAAGGACAAAGCGCCGTGCGCCACGTTGTACCGTGCAAGTATGGCGTTCGAAATCAAGACATGCTGATGTGGCGCAAAGCCAGTCATCTCCCAATATCACATCAAAGGCGACAGTCAACGCAATGGCATAGCAAGGCACCTCGGCTTTGTATTGCTCGATGCGAATGGGAACCTTGCACAGGCCTGACACATCAGTTGGGTGGCCATCGGCTAATGTCACTCTAGGCAGGCCATCTGCTTGCAAATGCAAGCCAGTGGAGCACACCAAATCCCTTTTGACGAAGGACACTGAGGCCCCTGAGTCTATGAGGATCCTAGCTGGTGCCGCAGCAACCAGCCCCTCAATAAGCATTGTGTGTCCCCCATGGACACTGCCAAGGAATGGGGTGCGAGCGACATATACCCTGACCGCTGTCGGGTAAGGCCTCAGCCGAGTGGCATCAACACTGCGCCCAAGGAGCCTGTGTCCCGCCTCGTGCGAGCACAGCAGCGACATCCCCAGCGGAGCTTGATCAATCACGCCGCGCTTCTGTGGCACAATGAAGAACAGCATTTCTTCAGGCCGACGGCACTCAGGCCAGCTCAGATAGACATCTGCAGCCTCTTGCAAGTCATTGTGGGCAACCCACACAAATAGAGGCCCTCCGGCCTCCAGACCTTGCAGTAAAGCAGAAATGGAGCGCACAACCGGTATGTTGGTTGACGGGCCAGCAATGCCAGCAAGATCAAACAGCTCAAGTGCGTCTGGCTGAATGAGATGGCTTGCAGAGGCAGGGGTCAAGCACTCACGCTTGCCCTTGGAATTGCCCTGGTCCCGGCCCATAGGGCGCTGTGGACGTGGCCGTGAGGAAGAGGGACCTGCCGCCGGGCAGTCCCTGAGCTGATGGCTCTTGGCACCGCACTTGAAGCAGCCAGCGCCTTCCACCCGCGGCTTGGGGAAGTCGCCTTGAGGTCGAGCGTTCAAGCCGTGCCTCGGGTCGAACCGCTTCTTGCTTCGTTCTGCATCAAAGCCGCCTGCCTCCAGCAGGGGACGCTTGCTTGGACCGCAATGTCCGGCGTGCTGAGCACCTTGCGGGCGTGCTCCACCATCTTGGTGAAGTCCGTGACCGGTTGTGCCGTTGCGGAATCCACCGCGACCCAATTGCGAAAACGAGAAGGCAGTCCAGCCTTAAATCGCTGGCATTGGTCGATTGGCTTCATCGGCTCGCTGCGTAGCTTGGACAGCAGCAGCCGGAATCGCCGCACATAGGGCTCAAAGCCCTCGCTTCCCTCGCCCCTCATGCGGAGAGCATCCAGCTCATCGCGGGCGCGCAGCTCTGCGTGTGGGTCGCCATACGCCGACATAAGCGAGCTGCAGAAGAAGTCCCAGCCACCGGACTCCTCGGGCGTAGCGCTCTTCCTCAACGTGTTCCACCACTCCCGGGGCTCCCCTGAGAGGTAAGTGGCAGCGAGGCGCACGCGTGCCCCCGCGTCCGTGTTGGAGCAGACGAACCATTCGTCCATCTCGTCCAGCCATGGCTGCAACCCTCCCCGATCATCGTGACCGGAGAATTGGCGGGGTGCATGGGCCCTAGCAAGTCCATGCTCAGGGTTGCCACTGCTCTTGCGCATCAAGTGCAACGAGGCATCCACCTCTTGCATGCGCCGCTCTTCAGCGCGCTGCCGGACGAGGAGGGCGCGCTGCTCCGCGCAGATCCTCGCAAGAAGGCGATGTTGAGCTGGGTCCGTCGTTGACTGGGCTGCTGCCAGATCCCGAGTGAGGAGTGCAACGCGTTGCAAGTCCCCAGCCGACAAGCCCTCCTGGCCTCCGGCTCCCAGCTCGACGTGCCCCTCGTGGGCGTGCCCCTCGTGGGCGTGCCCCTCGTGGGCGTGCCCCTCGTGGGCGTGCTCTGCAGCAGCCACTGCCACAGCAGCTGGCCCTGCAGCAGCCGCTGCCCCAGCAGCCGACCGCTCTACCTCCCAAGGAGTCCGGTGGCTGGGACTTCTTCTGCAGCTCGCTTATGTCGGCGTATGGTGACCCACACGCAGAGCTGCGCGCCCGCGATGAGCTGGATGCTCTCCGCATGAGGGGCGAGGGAAGCGAGGGCTTTGAGCCCTACGTGCGGCGATTCCGGCTGCTGCTGTCCAAGCTACGCAGCGAGCCGATGAAGCCAATCGACCAATGCCAGCTATTAAGGCTGGACTGCCTTCTCGATTTCGCAATTGGGTCGCGGTGGATTCCGCAACGGCACAACCGGTCACGGACTTCACCAAGATGGTGGAGCACGCCCGCAAGGTGCTCAGCACGCCGGACATTGCCGGTCCGAGCAAGCGCCCCCTGCTGGAGGCAGGCGGCTTTGATGCAGAGCGAAGCAAGAAGCGGTTCGACCCACGACACGGCTCGAACGCTCGCCCTCAAGGCGACTTCCCCAAGCCGCGGGTGGAAGGCGCTGGCTGCTTCAAGTGCGGTGCCAAGAGCCATCAGCTCAGGGACTGCCCGGCGGCAGGTCCCTCACGGCCACGTCCACAGCGCCCTATGGGCCGGGACCAGGGCAATTCCAAGGGCAAGCGTGAGTGCTTGACCCCTGCCTCTGCAAGGCATCTCATTCAGCCAGACGCACTTGAGCTGTTTGATCTTGCTGGCATTGCTGGCCCGTCAACCAACATACCGGTTGTGCGCTCCATTTCTGCTTTATTGCAAGGTCTGGAGGCCGGAGGGCCTCTGTTTGTGTGGGTTGCCCACAATGACTTGCAAGAGGCTGCAGATATCTATCTGAGCTGGCCTGAGTGCCGTCGGCCTGAAGAAATGCTGTTCTTCATTGTGCCACAGAAGCGCGGCGTGGTTGATCAAGCTCCGCTGGGGATGTCGCTGTTGTGCTCGCACGAGGCGGGACACAGGCTCCTTAGGCGTAGTGTTGATGCCACTCGGCTTAGGCCTTACCCGACAGCGGTCAGGGTATATGTCGCTCGCACCCCATTCCTTGGCAGTGTCCATGGGGGACACACTATGCTTTTTGAGGGGCTGGTTGCTGCGGCACCAGCGAGGATCCTCATAGACACAGGGGCCTCAGTGTCTTTCGTCAAAAGGGATTTGGTGTGCTCCGCTGGCTTGCATTTGCAAGCAGATGGCCTGCCTAGAGTGACATTGGCCGATGGTCACCCAACCGCTGTGTTGGGCCTGTGCAAGGTTCCCATTCGCATCCAGCAATACAAAGCCGAGGTGCCTTGTTATGCCATTGCGTTGACTGTCGCCTTTGATGTGATATTGGGAGATGATTGGCTTTGCGCCACATCAGCATGCCTTGATTTTAAACGCCATACTTGCACGGTACAACGTGGCGCACGGCGCTTTGTCCTTTGCAAGCAGCTTCCCTGTGCACCGCCGCTGGCGGCAGGGGCTTCCATTCTGCTATCCGCCATGCAGATGAAGCGATTGATTCACAAGAGCACTGTCCAGATGGCATTTCTTGTGATGGTGGCGTTGAAAGACGAGTCTAAGCCTGACTTGTGTGTGAATGCTGCGAATTCACATGGCGGGGTTCTTGATAAACTGCTGGAAGAGTTTGCGGATGTGTTTCCCGACTCTCTTCCGGACGGTCTACCTCCTCACCGAGGTGTGGCTCATACAATTCCATTGGAGCCAGGCGCCAACCCGCCTTTCCGTCCCATGTACCGGCTGAGCCCTCTCGAATTTCGAGAAATGCAATCCCAGGTCGAGGACCTGCTGGCGAAGGGCTACATTGAGCCATCTCAGTCGCCATACGGAGCACCCATCCTCTTTGTCAAAAAGAAGGATGGCACTCTACGGATGTGCATTGATTATCGGGCTTTGAATAAGCTGACTATCAAGAACCGATACCCATTGCCTCGGATAGATGATCTATTCGATTGGCTCGCAGGGGCTACGGTGTTTAGCTCCCTGGACCTCGCAAGTGGGTATCACCAAATTCGAATCACGCCTGCGGATGTTCCAAAGTCGGCATTTCGTACGCCGCTTGGACATTTTCAGTTCAAGGTGCTGAGCTTTGGTTTGACCAATGCACCGGCTACGTTCCAGGCGGTGATGTCGAGGGTCTTTGGCCCCCTGCTCTACCATTTTGTGCTGGTTTACTTGGATGACATACTGGTGTTCAGCAAAACGCCTGAAGATCACGTGAAGCACCTGCGCCAAGTGCTGCAGTTGCTGCGTGAAAATCAATTGTATGCCAAGCGGTCCAAGTGCGCAATTAACCAGCCAGAGCTGACATACCTCGGGCATGTCGTGGGCAAAGACGGCATACGTGTCGACCCCAAGAAGACTTCGGTCGTACGGGATTGGCCTGTGCCACAAACTGTGCCTCAATTGCGCTCCTTTTTGGGATTCGCAAATTATTTCCGAAAGTTCCTACAAGGCTATGGGAACTTGGCACTTCCTCTTACGAAGCTGACTCGTAAGGACGTACCTTGGGATTGGTCGTCCGAATGCCGGACGGCATTTGAGGGAATACAGCAGGCGTTGACATCTCCGCCTGTGCTGGCCTTTCCTCGTGAAGGCGTGCCATATGAACTCGTCTGCGATGCCTCTTTGACCGGCATTGGTGCCGTGCTCTTGCAAGAGGGTCACCCGTTAGCGTTTGAGAGCCGCCTGCTGATCCCTGCAGAGCGAAATTACACTACGGGCGAGCAGGAATTGCTGGCTGTGGTGCACGCCTTACGTGTCTGGCGTTGCTACCTGGAAGGTGTGGCATTTACGGTTGTCACGGATCATTGCCCGTTGACATATTTCCACACGCAGCAGCATTTGACTAGGCGTCAAGCTCGATGGGCTGAGTGCATGGCACAATTCGATTTCCAGTGGGTTTATCGCCCTGGACGTCTTAATGTTGCAGACCCTGTGAGTCGCAACATTCGCGGCGCTGATGCGTTGGCTTCCTTGAATGCTTCTGGAGTGCGGGCTACAGGACTGCGTCCGACTCGTCAAGCTTCTCGGCACACCACGGCTGAGCTCTCTGAGCTCTATGTGCGTATCCGTAAAGGGTATGGCACAGACCCATGGTTTGCTGACGCCGCCAACGTACGCACCCTCACCGATGACAAAGGCTTCTGGTGGCAAGGTGACGCTATTGTGGTCCCCGACTGCAATGCCTTGCGCACAGACATTATGCAGGAGCTGCATGATACGCCTTACAGTGGTCATTTGGGAGTGAGCAAAACCAAACAGGCTGTGCGACGCCTCTTTTGGTGGAAGGGCTTGTCCGCCCAGGTGCGCGCTTTTGTGGCAAGCTGTGCCACATGCCAGCGTAGTAAGGCAATCTCTCACAAACCTGCCGGATGACTTCAGGCCTTGCAGATTACGGAGCGGAATTGGTCTGATGTGAATAAAGCACAATTGCCTAAGACGCGGAACGGCTATGATGCCATATTTCCACACGCAGCAGCATTTGACTAGGCGTCAAGCTCGATGGGCTGAGTGCATGGCACAATTCGATTTCCAGTGGGTTTACCGCCGTGGACGTCTTAATGTTGCAGACCCTGTGAGTTGCAACATTCGCGGCGCTGATGCGTTGGCTTCCTTGAATGCTTCTGGAGTGCGGGCTGCAGGACTGCGTCCGACTCGCCAAGCTTCTCGGCACACCACGGCTGATCTCTCTGAGCTCTACGTGCGTATCCGTAAAGAGTATGGCACAGACCCCTGGTTTGCTGAAGCCGCCAACGTAAGCACCCTCACTGATGACAAAGGCTTCTGGTGGCAAGGCGACGCTATTGTGGTCCCGAACTGCAATGCCGTGCGCACAGACATAATGCAGGAGCTGCATGATACGCCTTACAGTGGTCATTTGGGAGTGAGCAAAACCAAACAGGCTGTGCGACGCCTCTTTTGGTGGAAGGGCTTGTCCGCCCAGGTGCGCGCTTTTGTGGCAAGCTGTGCCACATGCCAGCGTAATAAGGCAATCTCTCACAAACCTGCCGGATGACTTCAGGCCTTGCAGATTACGGAGCGGAATTGGTCTGATGTGAATAAAACACAATTGCCTAAGACGCGGAACGGCTATGATGCCATTGTCGTCTCTGTGGATCGCCTGAGTTAAATGGTGCATTTTGCTCCCACTACTATGCGGGCATCGGCGAATGATTTCGCTGGCATCTTTGTGGATAAGGTGTGGAAGCTACATGGGGTACCTGAGAGGCTGGTCTCGGACCGCGATCCGCGATCCGCTTTACAGGTCACTTCTGGAAAGAAGTCTGCAAGCTCATTGGCACGAAGCAGTCCATGTCCACAGCCTTCCATCCACAAACGGATGGCCAAAATGAGCGAATGAATCGAGTTCTTGAGGACATGTTGAGGCACTTTGTCAATTCCAGCCAAACTGACTGGGATGACTATTTGGCTCCAGCTGAATATGCTGTGAACAATGCCCATCATGCGTCCAAGTGGGTTGGACCATTTGCAGTAGTACGCCTTGTGGGCAAGGTGTCCTACGAGTTGAAGACACCGGTGCATCGGAAGGTCCATAACGTCTTCCATGTGTCTCAGCTTTAAAGCCTTCCTTTCGGATGGTCGTGTCCAACCGCCCACCACCTCCACTAGTCATCGAGGATGATCTTGATTTTGAGGTGGAAGAGATCTTGTCTCACAGGGACAAGCCTCGAGGGCGTAAGACCCGTGAGTATCTGGTGAAGTGCCTCGGGTATGGGCCTGAGCACAACACGTGGGAGCCTGCGGCCGATTTGGCAAATTGTCCAGATGTTCTCAGGGAATACCTGGCCAAGGGTGGTAGTTCTCCTAGGCTTGGTAGAGGCAGCAGCCGTCGGGCATCTTAATACTTGTCGGCTGTTTTCTCGTTGTTCCCGAGGACGTGAACACCAGAGTGGGGAGGTATGTAATGAACCAGCCGTTTGGTAAAACAAAGCACATGGCTCTGTTGGCATTACATGACCGGCTATTTGGGACAAGTGGCCCGGCCAGGTGGCGGGCTGGCTTGCCGGGCAAGTGGCCCGCCCAGAGGCGGGCCCGCCCGTCCAGAAATACCCCTCGCCAAGTCACCCTGCCAAGGGGGGACCTTGGGCCCGCCGCAAGGGCAGGCCTTGGGGCGACCCGCTCACACCCCTGGAGGGGGGGTGGCAAGGTGCCGCACCTTGCTGCGGGGCCTGCTGCGCCGGCCTGCGCCCAGGAGGTGGAGTCGCCGCCGGACGGCGGCGGCACGGGGCCTGTCTTCCGCTGCGCTCATGCGCTAGTGCTTTGCCTGTGTAGTGGGTTGGTCCCTAAACCCCCTACAGCCGAACTCAAGGACTGCTCACCCTGACTGCGTGTGTAGGGCGAGGTTCCTTACAGTAGCGATGATGTCTCGAGTTGACAAGACCACCTTTCAGCCCGTGACCACTTTGGAGAAATTCGTAAAACAACCTCGTCAGTCGTACTCGATGTACCCAACGCGCAAGCGAGTCTGGAGGAAGATGGGGACAAGTCGGGGCCTTCATCCCAGAAGCGCTTCTCGCTTCGCTTCTCGCTTCGCTTCGCGCTTCTCAAGCCCAAACATGGGTTCAAGCCAGGTGGTAGGTCTGGGCCACTATCGCGGTCGGCGCCAGCCAAGGGTCCAGCGAAGTTCGTCCCAGAAGAGGACAGCGCCTGCTACCGATGTGGCCAAATGGCTCACCGAATTCGGGAGTGCCCGCAGCCGTCAACGACCCAACCTACCAAGCCCGCATCGACGCGCCCGAAGGGCTCGTATAAGGGAAAATGCAAAATTGAGTGCCCCTCCCTGTCACCTTTGTGGGTGTTTCATCGGCATCATGTGGCAATGCTTAGAACCAGTGTGTTCACTGTCTATATGCCAGTAGTGCGCTCTGTGCATGGGCTTAAGCAAGCACTGGTGAACCGAAGTCCCCTAATTGTGTGAGTTCCAATCAGGTGCAGAAGCTGCGAGCACGTACTTGAGCTGGATCAGTTTCCATGGTGCTAAAGAATCGGTGTTCTTCATTGTGCCGTGCAGTCGAGGATTAATCCCTCGACCTCCGTCGGGGCTTGTCTTGTTGTGTCGCAACATGGCAAAGCGCCCCCAGGTGAAGTCGGGAGTTGATAACGTATTACGCCCCTCAAGGAGACTGTTAGTACATGTAGCTCGAAAGTTTAGTCTTACTGCTGTAAGTGCCTCGGCAGTTGCTGCCGTAGCGCCGAAAATTATGTTCTCTGGACTGGTGGCCGATCAGCCGGTCCAGATCCTTATAGATACGGGGGTTACTGTCTCCTGCGTCAGCAGGAATTTTGTGAGCAACAAGGGTTTTGAAAGTCCATTGGTGTCTCTTAAGCTACATTGGCTAATGGACATACTGCCAAAGTCATGGGTTTCTGTCGAGTCCCCAAACGCTTTCAAAGTTATGAGACGGTTGTGTCTTGCCTTGTCATTGCATTGGCACCGGGCTTTCATGTATATATAGGCGATGATTGGCTATGTTCCACTGCGGCCCTGCTTGACTTCAATACGCGGACTTGCTCCGGTAAACGCGGTGCTCGTCTTTTGTATTGCACAAAGACGTTCCCCGCGCCCCACCATCCGTGAATGGTTCCTCTATTCAGCTGGCGGCTGTGCAGTTCAAGAAGCTCCTTCACGCAGAACCGGCTTCGCCCGTGTGTCTGTTGGTGGTAAGGAGTTCTGAGTCTCCCCTTGACTCAGGAGTAGTGAGTGATGTGGCCTCACGTTGTGCGGCTCTTGACAAGTTGTTGGCAAATTTTCAGATGTAATCCCCGATGTTTTACCCAGACGGTCTGCCTCCTCACCGAGGCGTGGCTCATACAATTTTATTCCCTTGCAGCCCGCCGCTGCGCCGCCGTACCGTCCCATGTATCGACTAAGTCTTTCGAATTCGCGAGATGCAATCCCAAGTGGAGGATTGCTAAAGAAAGGGCATATTGAGCCTTTCCAGTCGCCGCACAGTGTACTGATCCTCTTCGTTAAGAAGAAAGATGGTAGTTTTCGGATGTGCATCGACTATCGAGCTGAACAAGCTCACAGTCAAGAATCGATACCCGTTGCCGCACATTGATGATCTGTTCGATCGTCTCGCGGAAGCTAATGTGTTCAGCTACCTCGATTTGCCAAGCGGATATCACCAAATTCGTATTACACCTGAGGATGTATCGAATTCGGCGTTCCGTACGCCATTCGATCACTTCCAATTCAAGGTGCAGAGTTTTGGGTTGACCAATGCACCTGCCACATTTCAGGCTGTAATGACGAAGGTCCCCCCTACTGTACGATTTCGTGCTGGATTACTTGGATGACATACTGGTGTTCAGTGAAACGCCAGAAGATCACGTGCGGCACCTCGGCAAGTATGCAGTTGCTCCGTGCAAGCAAGTTGTATGCCAAAAAATCCAAGTGTGTCTTCCACCAGCCCGAACTGACATACTTAAGTATGTCGCGCCGACCCCAAAACGACTGCAGTAGTGAAGGACTGGCCGGTGCCGCGGAATGTGCCACAGTTGCGTTCCTTCTTGGGATTCGCGAATTACTTCCGTAAGTTCCTGCAAGGATGCGGATGTGCGGCATCTCCTCTTACGAAGCTCACTCGTAAGGACGTGTCCTGGGGGTGAACGTCCGAGTGCCAGAAGGCATTCAAGGATAAAGAACGGGTCCTAATATATCAACTCATTTCAGCCTTGCCTCGAGAAGGCGTGCCATTTGAAGCAATCCGTGACGCCTCATTGATCGGTATTGGTGCCGTTAACTGCAGGAGGGCCACCCCGTAGCATTTGAGAGTCGCCTGCTTCGTCCGGCAGAGCGTGACTACACTACGGGGGAGCAAGAGCTCCTTGCTGTTGTGCACGCCCTACGTGTGTGGCGATGCTAACTCGAGGGTGTCGAAATCACGGTCGTATATTGCCCGTTGACCTACTTTCATACACAACAGCATTTGAGCAGGCGTCAAACAATGTGGGCAGAGTTGTTGGCCATAGTCCATTTCCAGTGGGTGTACCGCCCTGGAAGCATCAATGAGGCGGACCAGGTGAGCCGCAACATTGTAAAGGCTGATGTGGCGGCTGTCTTGCACGCTTCAGGGGTTCGGACCGCAGACTTACGGCCTACTCGTGGAGCTGCGCGACAGTCCATCGCCAACCTCTCTGAGCTGTATACGCGTACTCGTGATGGGTATAGCCTGACCCGTGGTTTGCAGATGCAACCAAATACACGCACACTTGTGTCTGACCAAGGGGTTTGGTGGCAAGGGGACGCCATTGTAGTTCCTGATTGCAATGTCCAACGAAGTACTATCATGCAAGAGATGCATGAGCCACCTAATAGTGGTCATTTGGGTGTGGGGAAAAGAAAGAAAGCTATTCAGCTTCTCTTTTGGTGGCCCGGCTTGAAAGCCCAGATACAGTCTTTTGTGAAGACTTGCGCCACCTGCCAGCGTAATAAGGCACGCTCTCACAAGCCTGCCGGATTGCTCCAACCTTTGGAGATTACACCGCGGAACTGGTCTGATGTCAGTGTGGATTTCATTACCCAACTCCCCAAGACGCGCAAAGGCTATGATGCCATTGTCGTGTTTGTGGATCGTCTAAGTAAACTGGTGCATTTTGCGCTTACGACCACCACAGTGTCCGCTCAGGTATTGCCTGGTATATTCGTGGACCGTGTATGGAAATTGCACGGAGTGCCCGAGCGAATCGTGTCTGATTGCGACCATTGCTTCACCGATTACTTCTGGCGTGAAGTGTGCAGGCTTATTGGCACTAACAATCCTCATCCACGGCATTCCACCTCCAGACCGATGTCAGACTGAAAGGATGAATCGGGTTTCGAAGGACATGTTACGGCATTTTGTAAACCCCAGCCAGACTGACTGGGATAAGTATCTTGCTCCAGCGGAATATGCTGTGAACAATGCCTTCATTAGTCCACCAAGAACACCCCTTTCTTCCTCAACTACGGTCAGCATCCCCGGGCTTTTACAGGTGGGGAGGCCGGAATGCGTGCCGGCCGCAGGGATCTTTACCGGTCACCTCCTGGAAGCTCAGCGGAGGGCTAGGCAATGCTTGGAGATTGCCCAGCAACGGCAAAAGGCGTAGCGTCGAGATATATCCTTGGACGTGGGTGCTCAAGTGCTATGAGCACAAAGCACCTCTCCATTCGGGCTGTAGGTACGCCTAAATTGCTGCCAAAGTGAGTTCCAAGTGAGTTCCCTTTCGTTTGATGCGCAATATCGGTCCGGTCGCATATGAGCTGGATACACCGGTACACTGGAAAATCCACAAGGTATTCCACGTGTACCAGCTCGAACCCTTCTATTCGGATGGTCGTGTCCAACCGCCCCCACCTCCCCTCGTCGTTGCGAACGAGGAAGACTTTCAGGTGGAGGAGATATCGTCTCACTGCGAGAAACTCCGTGGCGACGTAAGTCCCGAGAGTACCTTGTCGAGTGGCTCGGTCATGGACATGAGCGCAAAAAAGTGGAAACCAACGGCTAATCTTGCCCATTGTCGCGCCGTTCTCCGTAAGTATCTTGCCAAAGGGCATTCCCCTTTGCGTCGTAGTACCACAGGCCCCCGTCAAACTTAACCTCTTCGGGATTGTGCCCTCCTATCCTTGTTCCCGAGGACGTGAACATCGAAGTGGGGAGGATTGTAACGTCCCCGCCGTTACGGGACGCTTAACTTCGAATTTAGCGCTAACCACTGACGCGCACGTTACTGACGCGTGCGACGCGCGTGCGACGCACAAGAGCGCCGCACAAGGTGTCGTGCGGTGTGACGCGCCTGCTGACGATATGACGTTCAGGCGCGCCGCCTCCAGCAGAGGCGGCAAATCCTGAACTTCCAGAACGGAGCTCCTCGGCATATTCCTGAATCTGCCGCCGTGCTCGCAATGACGTGTATGTGACACGTGTGGCGCGCCCGTGACGCCGCGCCACATCCGTGACCCACTGGCGGCGCCGCAAGCCGGCTCCGCGGGGCGCCGCTGCAAGGCGGCGCCGCAGGGCGCCGCTCGGTGGCGCCGCAGAACGGCCGCCGCCTTCAGAAGGGAGCCGCGTGGCCTGCCCTCGCACTAGATTCCCCTTGTGGAGCCCGCCTTCCCGAAAATGGGCCCTGAGACGAGCCTCCCAGGGACCCCTGGGGAGGGTGGCGCATGAAGCACTACAAGTAGGGCTGAGAGCAGACTCGGGGGACACCCGGTCAACATGCCTGCTGCTGCACCCCGTCGCCGCATCCCGTTGTCGCGGATCTTCATCGGCTATTTTTGAGTAAGACTGTGACTGCTTCCTTTGAGGACAGTCTCTGACCCGTAACTGAGAGGTGAATCGCCGCCCGTCGGCGGCGCCTCAGGCAAGGTATTCCGCTGCGTAGTACACGTGTGCTTCACTGTGCCGGGGGTTTGTCTCTGAACCCCAGCGACCGAAACCAATAAGAATATACTAATCCCTGACTTTACTCTTCAGGGTCAGGGTCATGACTTGGCACAACTCAGATTCCAGTGGATTTGCACCGCCCTGAAAGGATCAACGTTGCGGACCCCGGTGAGCCGCAACATTGTAGGCGCTGCTGTGGCGCCTGTCCTGTGTGCCACAACGGTTCAGACTGCAGACGTGCGGCCTACCCGTGGGGCCGCAGGGCAAAGCACCACCAACCTCTCTTGAGCTGTATGTACGTTATTCGTGATGGGTATGGCACAGACCCTTGGTTTGCACTTGCAACCGATACACGCACAGTAGTATATGACCAAGGCTTCTGGTGGCGAGGTGACGCCATTGTGGTGCCCAACTGCAATGCCTTGCGCAATAGTATCACACAAGAGACCCATGAGACTCCGTACAGTGGACATTTGGGTAAGGAAAGACAAAGAAAGCTATTCAACTTCTCTTTTGGTGGCCCCCCTTGCAAGGCCACGTACGGTCTTTTGTCAAGACGTGTGCCACCTGCCAGCGTAGTAAGGCACGCTCTTACAAGCCTGCCGGGTTGCTTCAACCTTTAAAGATCTTTCGCGGAATGGTACTGGTCTGATGTCAGGGTGGATTTGATCACCCATTTGCCTAAGACGCGCAACGGCTATGACGCCATTGTCGTGTTTGTGGCTCGTGTAAGTAAGACGGTGCATTTTGTCCTGACGACCACACGGGTGTCCGCTCGGGAATTTGCTGGCATGTTTGTGGACCGAGTATGGGAACAGCACGGAGTACCCGAGCGCATCGTGTCTGACCGTGATCCTAGCTTCACGGGTCACTTCTGAAGAGAAGTGTGCAGGACTCTTGGCACGAAGCACTTTCGTGATCTACCAAAAACACACCGTTCTTCCTAGATTAAGGTCAGCGTCCCCGATCACCTTCGCAGGTGGGGAGGCCGGAGCGCGTTCCGGCCACAGTAAGCTTCACCGGTACCCTCTTTTGGAAGCTCAGCGGAGGGCTAAGCAATTTCTTGACAACTGCTCAGAATCGGCAAAAGCAGTATGCTGATCTACGTCGCAGGGACGTGTCCTTCGACGTGGGTACCCAAGTGCTGTTGAGCACCAACACTTACGCTTGCGGGCTGTAGGTACGCACAAAGTTGCTGCCAAAGCGGGTTGGACCCTTTTGTGCGCCTGATCGGCAAGGTCGCATACGAGCTTGATACGCCGGTACAATGGAAAATCCACAAAGTTTTGCATGTGTCTCAGCTCGAGCCATACCATACGGATTGCCGTGTCCAACCGCCCCCATCTCCCCTCGTTATTGATGGCGAGAAAGAGTTTCAAGTGGAGGAGATTCTGTCGCACTAAAACAAACTCTGTGGGCGTCGTAAATCCCATGAGTACTTATCGAGTGGCTCGGCAATGGGCCGGAGCACAATATATGGGAATTTGCGGACAATCTTGCCCATGTCCTTCCCGCGTCCAGAAGCTTATCTGACAGGAGGCACGGGCTCTTCTCACCGTCGTCCAGTCTCTTCCCGCCGGGGTTGATCTCCCTGGGTTGAACTCCCTGCAGTTCTTCTTCTTGTTCCCGAGGACGTGAACAGCTAAGTGGGGAGGTATGTAACATTTCCCCGTTTGGGCGTGCCAACGGTGCCGGTAACCTCGTATCGTGTCTACCGTTTGGAGTCCCAAACGGTGCAGGTAAGCACCCCGTGTAGCTAAGTACGACTTTGTACCGCACGTGCAGGCGGCCTCACCCGCCAGGTTGTCCGAGAGGCGCTGCTTCGCTCGCGCGCAGCATCGTCCGGGAGTTGTCGTACTCCTTTTGGCGGACGCTGCTTCGCTCGCGCGCGGCATCGTCCGGGACTTTAACTCCATTTGCCAGGCGCCGCTTCCTTCGCTCGCGAGAGCGTCTGGCAAATCCGTCGTGTTCCCTGGAGTTTCCCTCCAGCCGTCAGGCGCTGCTTTGCTCGCGCGGGGCAGCGTCCGGCAGATCCGTCGTGTTCCCTGGACTCTCACTCCAGCCGCCATACGCTGCTTTCCCGCGCGCGGCAGCGTCCGGCTTATTCGTCGTTTCCCTTGTCTGGCCCGCCCCTCCAGGGGAGGGCCATGGGGGCGTCGTCACGCCCTCTGGGTAAGGGTGGCAGGAGAAATGCTACAAGTAGTGGGCCTTGGCCGGGACCCCTCAGTCCGACCAACGCCGAGAGGGACACAGCTTTGCTGCTGCCCAGCCAGCCCCGCTGCTGCCTGCTGCCGCCGCCGCCGCCACAGCTCTGCTGCTGTCGCCTGCTGGCCAGCCCGTCGCCGCAGCTCGTTGCTGCGGGCCCCGCCGGCTCTCTGTAAGTCTATTGATAGAGTCACCGCCCTAGGGATGCCTCAGGGTAAGACTTCCGCTGCGCTCCGTGCGCGTATGTGCGTTGGCGTTCTGTATGAGGTTGTCTCCAATACACCCTATGTTCGAACCCAAACCGGGATATTCTGACCCTGTGTGATTAAGGCAAGGGATGTTACAGACCTGGTCTGGCCAGGTGGTCCCGCACGGAGGCCTTAATGGCTCCGTGTCCACCCTGGCGCCTCATTCGGGTCTGCCCATAGGGGTGGTGGGACTTCCGACAGGTCCGCCCCTCGGGGTGGGCCTCGTGCGGCCTGCCCTTCGGGTGAGCCTTCCCTCGTCAGGTCCGCCCCTCGGGGTCGGCCTCGTGCGGCCCGCCCTTTGGGGTGGGCCTTGCGGCGGACCCCACAACCCCGGGAGGGAGGCACGGAGAAGCACAGAATAAGATGCGGCTGCTGATATTAAGGAGCGCCTGTCAAACCCAGCCAGATACGTACAGAAGGTGTTCATGACAGAGCCACAGGCCTAGGCAGAAGTCTGGGGCCGAGACCGGACGGGGACGTCGGATCAGTAAATCCCAGAGAGAGTGGCGCAGCCCTGCTGCTGCCTGCTGCCGCAGCCTGTCGCCGGCAGATCGCCGCCTGGCTGCGAAGCGTCCGTGGCTGGCCCTTAGTGGGCTAGCTGCTGACCACCAGCCCAGGAGGAGACGCCGCCTGACGGCGGCGCCACAGGGTAGATTTTCGCTGCGCTGCTTCACTGTGTAGAGGGTTGGGATTTCAACCCCCCACAGCCAAAGCAACAAGGACAACTTTTGCTAACTGCGTGTGTAGGGGCAGGTTGTCACATGGACAATGGGACTTTCAAAAGTCTCATCTTGTTCAGCTCGATACCATGTAGACTCGTGTAGTCTTGGCCTTGGCTAGCCATGTCGATTGTGAGGAGAGCTTTGCGGCAAAAGAGCTTTGCGGCAAGAGTGATGGAGAGACCCGCTTCGGCAATCAGCAGCGGCGGCGGTGGCGGCGGCACGGTGCAGAGGCAGAAGAGCGCGCAACCTCAGGTTAAAATTTCAGCCGGTCGATACAAGAGGTCGCGGTCGGCTCAGATAAGCTAGTGTGACCGCTGGGCCAAACGCGTCCATGCATAAATCTGATGCTCTGGCATCTCCTTTAACACTCTCTCCTGCCAATGTCAGATTATGCAGTGACATTACTACTCTGATACAGTGTTGTGTTGTGAGTAGTGGAGCATGCAAGCACATCTACTACACATGCAACCCACAAGAGAGAATTGGCCTAGTTGGCCTTGGTTTAGGGTGATTCTTACCCTCCATCTCAGGAACTTTACATACACTGTGTTCACCCCTTTTGAGTATTCTAGGGCTGACCTGCTTCTAGCGGATGATCAATGTCTGCTCACTACTTCACTCCTCTGACAAATAAGCATGTGTTTGTCACGTTTGCCATTCCCTTGGTCAAGCAGTCTGCTACCATCTTCTGTGTGACGCAGTATGTAGACTGCACTCTACACCGGCCCGTACTTCACGCACCTTGCATATTATGTGCGTGGTTGTCTATATAACGGATGAGCGCCAGACTGCTGGTGCTGTCAGTGCTGATAGTGGTAGGATTGACCTGCATTTGCAGAAGCTCTGCTAGCAATTTCTCTCCCACGCGGGCTCACTGGCTACGCTGAATGCGGCAGTGTATTCGGCCTCGCAGTTAGATAGTCGCAAATGCTCGCTGCAATTTTGACATCCATGAGACGGCCCTCCTGCTTTGGAACACGTACCCCGTTGTCGATCGACACTTCTCTCCTCCTGCAAAGCAGGCAACCACGATGCATAGGTGCTGAACCTTTGTTCGACATGCTTGCTGTGACGTCCTGATCCATATACACGCAGATAGGGGTTAGTACGTCCTGATTGGGTTCGGTCAGTGGGGATTGAGAAGCAAATCCCCTATAAAGCAGAAGCACTACTACAACACCCAGCGGAAGTCTTACCCAGAGGCACCACCAAAAGGCGGCAACTCTACAGAGGGTCTGGCTTGTAAGCTGTCCCCGCATGGGGCGCAGCCATGACACTTCCGGAGAACCGGCGATGTCCGCAGCGACGAGCTGCGGAGACGGGCTGAGCAGCAGACGACGGCAGCAAAGCTGTGGCGGATGCTGCGGCAGCAAGCAAGCAGGGCTATGCCTCTCTCTGCCTCACTGATCGAACTACCGAGTCCGCTCTCGGTCGACTACTTGTGATGCTTCAATGCCACCCCCCCTCCAGGGTGTGTGGGAGCCGCTTCAAGGCCCACCCCGTCAGGGGCGGGCCTCACGAGGGTCGGTCGCGGGGACATGTCACGCCCACGGGAAGACCTCGAGGGAACTGTAAGGTGGACAGGCATTTGCCACGGGCAGACCGCAAAGGACCCGTAGGACATGTGACGTCCTCGCGCGGACCTCGAGGATACCGCAAGACAGGGGTCACCCAAGCGGTACATCGCTGGCGGGAGAAGACAATCGCGCGGGAGAAACCACCAAAACGGCCCGCGCCGCAGATGCCACATGTACACGTCGACGGGAGGGTACGGCGCCCAGACTGGCGTAACGCTACACTTGCTACCCTTCCGGGTCGCAACAGAGCATGAAGCAGAGAACGATGACGACCCACGCAGGCCTTATCAACACTTGCCTGAGACCGTGACAGAGGGGCCTGGATGTTGGCGGCCGCGTATGAAGGCAGGGTGACGACGGCCTCCTGAGCCGCGTACTCCAAGCACCAGTCCATTGAGTGCTAGACATAACGCAGAAGTTGTTTAGTGTGCCACACGGTGCTGTTAGCGGTACATGCCCGTTAATTCCACGGACCCAAGTGGCCCGCCAGGCGGCGGGCTGACTTGCCGGGCAGGTGGGCCGCCAGGTGCGGGCCCCACCCGTCCTAAAATACCCCTCGCCAGGATCCATCCGTCCAAGGAAGGATCATTGGCCCGCCGCAAGGAAGGCCACGGGGCGACCCGCTCACACCCCAGGATGGGGGGTGGCACGGGGGAAGCACTGCGAGCCTTGGGCTGAGACCCGACATCGCTTTGGACTGTGAAGCTCAAGAGCAGCCTTACTGCTGCCTGCCGCCGCAGCCGCCGCCACAGCCCGCTGCGGGACTTGTTGCGGGGAGTCCGTGGCTGCGCCCTTTGGGGGACAGCTGCTGGCTTGCGGCCAGGAGGTGGGGTCGCTGCCGGACGGCGGCGCCACAGGGCCTGTGTTCCGCCTATGCGCTAGTGCTTCACCGTGTAGTGGGTTCGCTTCTAACCCCCTACAGCCGAACATAAAAAGGACGACTCACCCTAATTGCTTGTATAGGGGCGAGGTTACTTACATTCACCGCTGCTCAGTGTCTCGGGCCAGGATCCTGCGGATGCGAAGCTAACATGTGAATCGCCAGCGCCAAGTCAGGCCTGGTCCCCATTGCTGCGTACATGATGCTTCCTATGGGCTTCTCCTACGGCTCTATCTGCATCAGTTCCCTATCGTGCTGACTCTTGGGAGTGTCTTCTGTGCTAAGCTTGAATCTTCTTTCCAGAGGCGTAGATGTTGGCTTGCTGTCCTCCATGTTGAATCTTTTGAGCACTCCCTTGAGGTACTGCTGTTGTCCTATCCACAGCCTGCCTTTCTGCCTGTCCCTGTTCACTTGGAACCCAACAAGTAAGAAAATTCACCTATACCCTCAATCTTAAACGTCTGGATAGCATTTGAATTTACCTCCTTCAGTCGCTCTGTAGACTTGCTCAGCAACAGTAGAACATCCACATAGACTGATACAAATAAGTGCTTCCCCGATCACCTCGTAAATTGTAGAGGCTCTCATTGTTGCTGCTTTTGTCTAATCTGCCTCCTGCAGAGCTGCATTAGGTCGTATATTTCACGCCCTTGGCGCCTATTTTAAGGAATACAAGCTTTTCTTCAAGTTACATACATAGTTGGCGTACTGTCTTTGTCTGTATCCTTCAGGCTGCTCTATGTATACTTCCTCCAGTAAGTTGCCATTATATAATGCGGTCTTTCCGTCCATCTGATGACGCTGATAGTCTTCAACTGCTTCAATGGCTGACAGATTTCTGATTGTAGTGAAATTGTAGTGGAATTTTGTTACCGGAGCAAAAGTCTCTGCACAAATTAAACCGCTATCTGACTGTACGCCTTAGCTACCAGTCTGGCCTTAAATAACTCGACATTCCCTTTCGCATCACTCTTCACCTTCAGGACCCACTTACAGCCCACCACTTTTACACCCTTTGGTAATTGGACCAACTCCCATGTGTCGTCTTTCTCAATAGACTGTATTTCATCCTTGGCAGCTTGCTCCTATGCGCTGCTTCAGAACTGGCCTCAGCAAGCGTGCGGGGCTCCTGAGACTCCTTAGTCTTTAAAGCAGACTGTCAACTTGATATCTGAACCCTAAACCCATGTAAGGCGGATGGCTGTGTGAAGTCGCCCCCACTTACCCTTCATATCACAACGAAGATTCTTCAAAGGAAATGTCTCCACACAGGGACAATTTCGATGGGCGTCGTACATATCATTATCTACATGGCCGGAATGTCAATGAAGCAGTAATGGGTTGACAAATACCTGGAAACTAGACACCTGGCAATATTGACTGTCAGTATCGCAGGAAAGGCTTGACAGATGCCTGGAGGAAGATATTTCACAAGGTCGACTAAATATTCGGTATACTCTTTGAGCTGAGGGTGGTGCAATTTGCAATCGTGACGAGCGAGACTGCGTGATTGTAACGTCCCCGCGTTCACGGTATACTTAACCTCGATTTTAACCATATAGTATCGGTGTCGCGGATTAGTATCGATGTACTCCCGCGCCCCATTGACGCTCGGGTGACGGCGCGCGACTGACGCGCGTGAAATGCCCCGCGCCTCAGTGACGCGCGGATGACGCGCGCAAACCTGACGCGCTTGCGACGCACGGGTGAATCGCGAGGTCACGACGGTGTGACGCGCCTACCGGCGATGTCATGCACAGGCGCGCCGCTTCCAGAAAATGGCGCCGCTTCAGAAGTGGAGCTGCTCGGCGGGTCCTCACGATCCGGCCTCCGTACTCATGGTGAAATGCATGTGATGCCCTATGACGCGCCTGCGACGCGTGCGACGCACCTGCGACGCGCATGTGACGCGCAGGGCGCGCCGCTTCCAGAGGGAAGCCGCTTGGCCGGCTTCTCGTTGTGACGTACTGATCCATATACACGCAGTTAGGGGTTAGTACGTCCTTATTGAGTTAAGACCTAGGGGGTTTAGGAAGTACACCATACACAGTCGAACGCCAGCGCACAGGGCGCACACACTGCATCACATAGCACGGCAGCAATCTTACCCTGAGGCACCGCCAGAAGGCGGCGACTCTACTGAGGGTCTAATTTAGTAGCTGTTTCCAAATGGGGCGCAACCACGGCACTTAAGGAGAGCCGGCGATGTCCGCAGCGACAATTTGCGGCGACGGGCTGGCAGCAGACGGCAGCAGCAGGGCTGGGGCGGCGGCTGCGGCAGCAGGCAAGCAGGGCTGTGCCTCTCTCTGGGCGTCAATGGTCCGACTTACGAGTCTGGCCTCGGCCTGCTACTATGGCGTTCCACCTGCCACCTCTTCCCCGAGGGTGTGACGAGGGTAGCCCCAAGGTGCGGCCCCTGGAGGAGGAGCGGACCCGCACAATGGGGATACGACTGGCGCGTGACGTGCAAGGTGCGGGCTCGCGTGGCGCGAGTCTGACGAATGGTACACGAGTCTTGAGGACTCGCGCGTGCCGCGCGTGACTGGCGCGTGCCGCGCGTGACTGATGCGTGAAGCGCGTGACTGGCGTGTGGCACGCGTGAAGCCGCTTGTGAAGCCGCTAACCGGTACCGTTGATTCTCCCAAACAGGGGGAAACGTTCCATTCCTCCCCACTTAGATGTTCACGTCCTCGGGAACATGGACACGGTATGGAGGAAACAATTCGAAGAGATTACTTCCGACGGGTGCGTCCAATACTACGACGCAAGGGGGTGACATGCCCCTGTAGAAGATACTTACGTAGAACGATGGACAATTGGCTAGATTGGCCGAAGGTTCCCACGTGTTGCATTCAGGCCCATAGCCTAACCACTATACAAGATACTTTCGGGACTTACGTCGTCCACGGAGATTGTCGCGGTGATACAAGATCTCCTCCACCTCATACTCTTCCTTTTCCTCAACGACAGGGGGAGGTGGGGGCGGTTGGACACGACCATCCGCATGGAACGGCTGCGGAGATGTTAACGCCTGCTGTATGCCCTCAAATGTCCTCTGGCATTCGGACGACCACTCCCAGGGTACGTCCTTACGAGTCAATTTCGTGAAAGGAAGTGCCAAGTTCCGCAGCATTGTAGGAACTTATTGGAATTTGCAAATCCCATAAATGAGCGCGATTGAGGTACATTCCGTGGCTCAGGCCAATCCCGTACGACCGAAGTCCGCATGCCGTCTTTGCCCACGACATGCCCAAGTTAGGTCAGCTCTGGCTGGTAGAATGCGCACTTGGACCTCTTGGCATAGATTTGATTCTCACGCAGCAGCTGCAGCACTCGGCGCAGGTGGCCGACGTGATCTTCCGGCATTTTTCTGAACACCAGTATATCGTCCAAGTAACTCACACAAGATCACAGAGCAGGCGGCCAAAGACCCTCGTCATCAAAGCCTAAAACGTAGACGGTACATTGGTCAGACCAAAAGCTCAGCACCTTGAATTGAGAATGTCCAGGCGGCATGCGGAACGGCGACTTTGGCAAATCCGCAGGCTCAAATGCGAATCTGATGATACCCACCTGCAGGTCCAGGGAGCTAAGCACAGTAGCCCCTGCGAGCCAATCGAACAGATCATCTTTCCAAGGCAACGGGTATCGGGTCTTGATAGTGAGCTTGTTTCAAGCCCGATAATCAATGCACAGCCGACGACTGCCATCCTTTTTTTTGACAAAGAGGATAGGTGCACCGTCCGGCGACTGAGATGATGGCTTAATGTAGCCCTTCCCCAGCAGATCCTCAACCTGGGATTGCACTTTCTCGAGATTCGAGACGGCTCAGCCGGTACTTGGGACGGTACGGCGGATTAGCGCCTGGCAACAATGGAATGGTATTAGCCACACCTCGAGGAGTAGGCAGACCGTCCGGACGAGAGTCTGGAAGCACAGCCGCAAACTCTTCCAGCAACTTATTAAGAACCCCGCCATGTGAAATCGCAGCATTCACGCACAAGTCTGGCTGAGACTCGTCACTCGACGCCACCATCACAAGATATGCCATCTGCACAGTATTCTTGTGAATCAATCGCTTCATCTGCATGGCAGATAGAAGACCCAGCACCCGGACCCAGCACCCTGTCGTGCCTGCCCATATAGCGCCCACTACGCATCGACGTGCCACACCCGAAGCTCCGCCTACAGGCCAGGACTCTGCTGGCCAGCAGCAGCCTGCCCTGCATGGCCTCACTACCAAGTAAGCAGACATACAAAGGATGTGGCAAGAAGCATCACCACACTACAAGTCACGAGGCGGATCACAAGCTACCTCCTCAAGTAAGTTGCGTCTCCTCGCCTTCTTCACACTCTCGTGCGCCTCCTGCGCCGCTGCGTGGTCACCCCCGCCTGGGGATCTCTCACCGCTTCGGCCCCCTGGCCACCCTGACGTGGAGCGCTGGCCTACTGGGGACGCGCTCCGGACCCTCCGGAACCTTCTCGGCGGCTGGGCGGCGGCGACGCTAGGTTGCTCTCCAACGGGGGGGGTTTTGAGGAGAGATGGCCCCTCTCCGCCGTCCGATCTCTCAGGAGCCCACCCCGCGAGGTGGGGTCAAGCCAGTAGGTACAGGGACTTAGCTCCGGCGCCCGGGGCTCTCCGGCCCGCCCATACGGGTTGCACCCTTCCCAGCGAGGCACCTCATGGGTTACCGCTGCTGAGGATACATATACCACCTTCCTACCTGAGATGTCTGACCAGGGTTAGCCCTGCTCGGTTCCGCCCAACCGCCCTCCAGCCGACGCTACGACGACGCTACGCGCCCGGGCATGACAACCCACACCCAGACCCAGGACATCAATTGGGTGGCCATCAGCCAATGTTACTCTAGGCAAATCATCTGCTTGCAAATCCAAATCAGTGGAGCATACCAAATTCTTGTTGACGAAGGACACTGAGGCCCCAGAGTCCATGAGGATCTTGCCCGGTGCATCAGCAACCAGCCCCTCAAAAAGCATCGTGTCTTCCCCGCGTACACTTCTACCGAGAATTGGGGTTGTGGTGGGGGTTCGCTTCGAGACCCCCACTGACCAAATCCAACAAGGACGATCTGACCCTGACTATGTTATAGGGGTTGGGTTCTTACAGTGGTGCTGGCGCTGGAACGGCGACAGGAGGCGGCAGCTGTGTAGCTTCAAACAGCATCTCGAGCTTGCTACCGGTGTGGCCAAAAGGGCCACCGTATCCGGGATTGCACCCAGGCTTCCAAGCACCCCTCATCAAGCAAGTCCGCTCCACCCGGCCCCAAGGGGCAGTACAAGGGCAAGGGTAAACGTGAGTGCCTTTCATAAAGTTCTGTGTGGAGTCCTCAACTGCATGATTTGCAAATGCTGTTTGAACGTGTAGGACATGCTTGTCTGCAGTCTCCTATTCCGGTAGTGCGCTCCCTGCATATGCATATCCTCTTTGATGAATGGTGGTTCCCCTGTTGTCTCGGTCCCTCCAACCAAGTGCAATCAGCTGCTCAGATGTATCTGAATTGGGTGAACCATCATGGGCCTGACGACCCTGTGTTTTTCATTGTGCGATGCAGGCGAGGACTGAATCCTCCACCACCACTGGGACTGTCCCTGCTCTGTCCTACACAGCAGGCCACCCCCACGTCGTACCTGGTACTGCTGGATCACCTAGGAAAGTGCTGATATATGTAGTTCGCAGATTTTGTCTTGCTTCAGTTGGCGACTTAGCACTTTGTGCTCAACGCCTAGTATGCTATTTACCAGCATAGCGGCTGGTCAGCTAGCCCAGATCCTCGTAGACACGGGTGCCTCGGTATCCTGTGTTAGTAAAACATTCGTGTATAACAATGGCTTGCCTGTGCAACGCATTCATGTACTGCAAGCTACATTGGCCAATGGTCATCATCTTGAAACATTGGGCCTTTGCAAAGTGCCCCTTCGCATCCAAAGCTACAAGATGGTTGTGTCTTGTCATGTCATTAATTTGGCGTCTACCTTTGATGTGATCTTAGGCGATGATTGGCTCTGTGCCTCTGCGTCCGTGCTTGATTATACATAGCGCACATGTGTCGGCCGACGTGGTACTCGTCGTTTCAAATTGCACGACGTCGACATTTCAGTGTATCACTGTAACGATCCAGCCGTTTGACTATGCCACACGGTGCTGTTAGCATTACATGACCGGTAGCCGCTTGATGGACAAGTGGGCCCGCCCAGGTGCGGGCAACTCCCGCCCGTCCTGGACTAAGCCTCGCCAGGTTCCACCCTGCCAAGGGGGGACCTTGGGCCTGCCGCAAGGGCAGGCCTTGGAGCGACCCGCTCACACCCCCTGGGGAGGGGTGGTCACGGGGGAAGCACTACGAGCCTTGAGCCGAGACCCGACATCACTTCGGACCGGCGAAGCTCAGGAGCAGCCTTGCCGCTGCTCGCCGCCGCAGCAGCCGCCGCAGCCTGCTGCGGGGCTCGCTGCGGAGAGTCCGTGGCTGCGCCCGTTGGGGGCCAGTTGCTGGCTCGCGCCCAGGAGGTGGGGTCGCCGCCGGACGGCGGCGCCACAGGGCCTGTCTTCCGCTGCGCTATGCGCTAGTGCTTTGCCGTGTAGTGGTTTGGTCCCTAAACCCCTCACAGCCGAACTTAACAAGGACGACTCACCCTAACTGCGTGTGTAGGGGCGAGTTCACTACAACCACCCCCCAGGCAACACTCTTCTTTGCAGCTTCCAGCTGTGCGGTTGAAGAAGCTCCTCCGCTATGAACCAGCTTCGGCTGCGTATTTGGGTGTTGTGATGAGTGCTGATTTTCCCCCTGACTCTGATGTGAGTATCGTGGCCTTACGTAGTACGGCTCTTGACAAGTTGTCGTGAGAGTATCCGGATGTGCTCCCGGATGCACTTCCAGACGGTTTGCCTCCGGATCGAGGCGTGGCTCATACAACGCCATTGGAGCCTGGCGCTGTACCGCCGTACCGTCCTATGTATCGACTGAGTCCTCTTGAAATTGCGAGAAATGCAATTTCAGGTGACGGAGTGCTCCGTAGAGGGCACATTGAGCTTTCTCAGTCCCCGGATGGTGCACCTATCCTCTTCGTCAAGAAGAAAGATGGTAGTCTCCGGATGTGCATAGATCACCGAGCCCTAAACAAACTTACTGTCAAGTATCGTTACCCCTTGCCTCGTACAGACGATCTGTTCGATCGTCTCGCGGAAGCTAAAGTGTTCAGCTCCCTCGACGTGCATGTTGGGTATCACCAAATTCATATCACACCTGAGGATGTTCCGAAGTCATCGTATCGTACGCCGGTCGGACACTTCCAGGTGCTGAGCTTTGGTCTGACCAACACACCTGCCACGTTTCGGGCTGTGATGACGAAGGTCTTTGGGCCCCCTCTTGTATGACTTCGTGCTGGTCTACTTCGATGACATACTGGTGTCCAGTAAACTGCCTGAGGATCATGTACGCCACCTGCGGAAAGTTCTGCAGTTGCTACGTGAAACTCATTCGTATGCCAAAACTTCCAGGTGTGTATTCAACCGGGCCGATTGGACAAGTTAGGGCATGTGGTGGGCAAAGACGGGGTGCGCGTCGACCCCAGAAAGACAGTAGCAGTATAGGACTGGCCAGTGCCGTAGAATGTGCCGCAGTTGCGTTCCTTTCCGGGATTCGCAAACTATTTCCGCATAATTGTTAGGAGTTGCTTTCTTGGTATTAGCTGAGCGCAAGATAATGGCCTCTATGCAACGAAGAAAGGGGCCTAATGTCGTAGATTTGTTCGGATTATTACACCTCTAGCAGATGGTTTTAAATTAATGATTAATAAACCTATTTAGCCTAGTAGTGCAAATCTCTTTATCTTTGTAATGGCTCCTGTTCTTACATTTATGTTAAGTTTAGTAGCCTGGGCAGTGATTCCTTTTTATTACGGTATGGTATTATCTGATTGTAATGTAGGAGTACTCTACTTATTTGCTATCTCCTCTTTAGGCGTATATGGCATAATAACAGCAGGTTGGTCTAGTAATTCAAAGTATGCCTTTCTGGGGGCATTACGATCCGCCGCACAAATGGTATCCTATGAAGTTGCTATTGGTTTAATCATTATTACTGTATTATTTTGTGCAGGTTCATGCAATTTTAGTGCAATAGTGTTAGCACAAAAACAAGTATGATACTGAATTCCTTTATTTCCTTTGCTGCTTCTATTCTTTATCTCATGTATAGCGGAAAGTAATCGAGCTCCTTTTGATTTACCAGAAGCAGAAGCGGAATTAGTAGCGGGTTATAACGTAGGGTACCCTGCTATGGGTTTTGCTCTTTTCTTTTTAGGAGAGTATGCAAATATGATACTTATGAGTAGTCTATGTACTATTTTCTTTTGTGGAGGATGGTTACCACCTCTACATATTGCAATTTTCACCTGGAATCCAGGTCCTTTTTGGTTTTCTATTAAACTGCCTTTTTTTCTCTTGTCTACGTTTGGGTTCGTGCAGCTTTTCCAAGATATCGATATTCCTTAAAGGATACGGAAGCATGGCATCTCCTCCGGCGAAGCTCACCCGTGAAGACGTACAGTGGGGGTGGACGTCCGAATGCCAGAGGCGTTCGAGGATAGACAACGGGTATTCATATCCCCACCCGTTTTGGCTTTGCCTCGAGAAGGCGTGCCATTTGAAGTAGTCTGTAACGCCTCTTTGATCGACATTGGTGCCGTTCTCCTGCAGGAGAGTCATCGCGTAGCATTTGAAGGTCGCCTTCTTGGTCCTGCAGAGCGAATTATACTACAGGGGAGCAGGAGCTCCTTGCTGTTGTGCACGCCCTCCGTGTGTGGAGATGCTATCTCGAGGGTATTAAATTCACGGTCGTAATGGATCATTGCCCGTTGACCTACTTTTTCACACAGCAGCAATTAAGCAGGCGTCAAGCTAGGTGGGCTGAGTGAATGGCACAGTTCCGTTTGCAGTGCTTGTACCGCGTTTGAAGAATCAATGTGGCGGATCCGGTGAGCCGCAACATTGTAGGGGCTGCTGTGGCGCTTGTCTGGTGTGCCACAAGGTTTCAAATTGCAGACGTGCGGCCTTCTGTGGGGCGGCTCCACAGAGCACCACCAACCTCTCTGAGCCGTATGTGCGTATTCGTGATGTGTATGGCACAGACCCTTGGTGTGCAGTTGCAACCAATACACGCACAGTAGTATATGACCAAGGCTTCTGGTGGCGAGGTGACGCCATTGTGGTGCCCAACTGCAATGCCGTGCGCACTAGTATCATGCAAGAGATGCATGAGCCTCCGTACAGTATTCATTTGGGTATAGGAAAGACAAAGAGAGCTATTCAGCTTCGCTTTTGGTGGCCGCGCTTGCAAGTCCACATACGGTCTTGTGTTGAAGACGTGTGCCACCTGCCAGCGTTGTAAGGCACGCTCTCACAAGCCTGCCGGGTCGATCCAAGTGGTCTGATGTTAGGGTAGATTTCATCACCCAGTTGCCCAAGACGCGCAACGGCTATGACGCCATTGTCGTGTTTGTGGATCGTGTGAATAAAAGGTGCATTTTGTCCCGACGACCACGCGGGTGTCCGCTCGGAAATTTGCTGGCATACTTGTGTACCGAGCGTGGAAACTGCACGGAGTACCTGTGCGCATCGTGTCTGACCGTGATCCTCGCTTCACGGGTCACTTCTTGAAAAAGAGGTGCGCAGGACTTTTGGCACGACGCAATTCATTTCCATTGCTTTCCACCCGCAAACCGATGGTCAGACTGAGAGGATTAATCGGCTTTTGGAAGACATGTCAAGGCATTTCGTAAACCCCAGTCAGACTGATTGGAACGAGTATCTTGCTCCAGCGGAATCTGCTGTGAACAACGCCTTCATGACTCTACCAGAATCACACCCTTCTCCGGAATATTAGTCAGCATCCCCGGTCACCTTTGCAGGTGGGGAGGCCGGAGCGCCTTCCAGGCGTAGTAAGCTTCACCGGTACCCTCTTGGAAGCTCAGCGGAGGGCTGAGCAATTTTTTGACAATTGCTCAGAACCGGCAAAAGCAGTATACTGATCTGCGTCGCAGGACGTGTCCTTCGACGCGGGTGCCCAAATTCTGTTGAGCACTAAGCACTTCACCTTGCGAGCAGTCGGTATGCACAAGTGGCTGCCAAAGTGGGTTGGACCCTTTTGTGTCGTGCGCCTGATCGGCAAGGTCGCATACGAGCTTGATACGCCGTACAATGGCAAATCAACAAGGTTTTCCATGTGTCTCAGCTCGAGCCATACCATACGGATGGCCGTGTCCAACAGCCCCTACCTCCCCTCGTTATTGATGGCGAGAAAGAGTTTGAAGTGGAGGAGACTTTGTCGCACCAGGAGAAGTCCCGTGGGCGTCGCAAGTCCCGTGAGTACCTTATCAAGTGGCTCGGCTATGGGGCGGAGCACAATACATGGCAACCTACGAACAATCTCGCCCATTGTCCTTCCCGCGTCCAGAAGTATCTGACAGGCGGTAACGCCCCTACTCTCCATCGTCCCGTAACTCCCCGTCGGGCTTAATTCCCATGGGTAAAATTTCTGTCGTGCTTCCTACTTGTTCCCGAAGGGCGTGAACATCTAAGTGGGGAGGTATGTAACGTTTCCCCCGTTTAAGAGTGCCAAACGCGCCGGCAACAATACATATCGTATCGTATCTACCGTCAAGGAGTCCCGAATGGTACGGGTAACATCGCTGCACAACGTGTGGCTAAGTGTGGGCTGAGACCCTGGGCACGCGCGGCACGCGCCCCGCGACACGCACTGCACGCGCCACGTGCGGCGCGCGCCACGCGCAGCACGCGCTACGCGACTCGGCTTCTATTCGTCAGGCTCGTGCCACGAGCAGCACGCGCCACGCGGCACGCGCTGCATGCGCCACGCGCGGCACGTGCCAGTCCCCTAGATTTGTATTTCTGTATCCCCAATCGTCAGGCCCGCCCCTCCGGTGGGAGGACCTTGGGGGCTACCCTCGTCACACCCTCTGGGAGGGGCGGCAGGAGAAACGCTACAAGCAGTGGGCCGTGGCCAGACTCCTCAGTCCGACCAACGCCGAGAGAGACACAGCTCTGCTGCTGCCTAGCCAGCCCCGCTGCTGCCTGCTGCGCCGCCATCACAGCTGTGCTGCTGCCGCCTGCTCCCAGCCCGTCGTTGCAGCTCGTCGCTGCGGGCCCCGCTGGCTATTATAAGTCTATTGGTAGAGTCACCGCCCTAGGGCGGTGCCTCAGAGTAGGACTTCCGCTGCGCTCTGTGCGCGTATGTGCGTTTGGCGTTCTCCTGTATGAGGGTTGTCTCCAAAACACCCTATGTTCGATTTCAAAGCAGGACATTCTGACCCTAACTGTGTGATTAAGGGCAGGGATGTTATCGTCCTCGTCTTTGACTTAAAAACAGCCAAAGAACTCCCTGCCCCCCACAACAACGCAGATGGCGAGCCATACATGCAGCGGCAGTGAGGGAGGAGGGTGGGAAAGTACTGCCTCAGCTGCTCGGCAGTGATCTGCCAGATCACGGAGTTGAAGGCAATCTGTAAGTCCACGCTCAATGCCAGCCAATGAGGGTTGACATCATTGCCGCTCGTACCCCGTGCATCAGGGTCTCAGCGCCAGCACGCACCCCAGCCCCAAATTGGTGGGGATGAGAGTGCGCCTGAGCATCTCCTGTATCTGCATGATTAGGGTGCGCCCCACGAGGCGCGACAGAACCTCCCCCATCGAATTAGGACGCACTCCCCCGTTGTCCTTCTGCAAAACAATGAAGTTACTTGTGGAGAGGGTTGCCCACACGATGGGTGAGGTGTCTACGCGCAACATATTTGTGCAGCAGCAGATTAAAATCTCCGCGTCGTCCTCCCCATACAGCTCCCGCAAGTGCTAAGAGAGCATGCCAGATGGACCCCCGGCGCCTGCCTTAAGGCTACTCACAATCGCCCGATGGAAGACAGCCGGGTCCAGGTCCCCCGGTCGAGCAGGCGTGAACTGTATCTAATTTCTCAAAGGGGCCGGAATGGAGCTGCTCAAGTGCGGCCAAGCTTGCCGCATTATGCGGTGTGGAGGGCTCCAAGGCTTGGGCAGCCCTTGCAAGGTCGCCGGCTCGTCCGAATCGGATGGCATGTCGCTTCCCCGCCTCCTTGATTTCAAATTCGACGTGGTGGGCCGATAGTTGGCTTGCAGAGTTGCGCAGCCGCTTGTTGCTGTGCAAGTAGCAGCTGCCACTCCCCACCTTCAAACAGGTGTAGGCGCAGCAGCAGCTCCTTGCGACCCGCCTTCCCGCGCAAGGACTGTGGAAAGCCAGCCCGAGAAGAATGAAAAGATGGCTCTTCAAAAAAGGGTACTCGGGCTGTGAACAGCCAATCCCAAGAATTGACAAGGTCCAAAGGGGCCGAAAAGCGCTGAAAGACATCAATAAGCAAGAGCATTTAGATAATCAGTTAGAAATCTCTCCTAGTACCCGTACGTCAGAAGAAAGAAAGTGGCTCTCTCAGAGGGAAACAGCTCTTCCAAATTGGCAGCTGTGGCTTTGAGAGGCCAGCCCAGAGGAATGGACAAGGACTGAACGGGCCGCACGGCGCAAAAGCAGGATACTCGTTTATAAGACGTCAGCAAGTGGGCTATCAGTGACTTCTTAGTCAGTAAATTCTAAGCGTGGATAGGTAGAGGCGGAAAAGCGTCGCCCTGACGGAACGGGAGGCAGCAGCCAAGGCGCGGCCGCCACGCAAGTGGACGGCAAAGGGGCGAGGGCTGTGACCAGCGAGCCCGAATGGTTCTGACAAGGTCCGAAGGGACAGAGAAGCGCTGTCCCAAAGCTTTTCCTGTAGGTTATCACCTAATAATCTCTAGTCTGGAGCCGCAAGCCAGGAAGACTAGCCGTCGGAAAGATGGTATGACACCAAAAGCAGTCCCCTTGACTGCTGCAGAAGCTTGGGGAGAGCTGGTGGCATATTGTGAACCAACAGGCCAACAGAAGATGCTGGCGGTGCAGCAGAGGCTTCTGAACTTCCAGATGCAGGAGGGAGCAAAGCTGGCAGAGCATCTTACAGAGTTCAAGCGCCTCGTAGATGAGATGGAGGCAATTGGAGCAAAGCATGGAGGCAAGTCTGAAGAGCTTCCAGGTGGCGATCCTCCTCAACAGCTTGAAGCACATCCCCAGGTTCAACACTGTTATCACCCTCCTGGACAGTGTGGAGGACGAGAAGCGCAGCTTGGAGTTCTTGCGGGGAAGATAGTTGCAGGAGGAGAAGAGGGCCCAAGAGAGAGGAGAGGAGACTGAGGCCAAGGCATCAGCAATGCTGGATCAACTGAATATAGGTCTGGGTCACAGGACTGGCTTTCAGGGTCAGGACGGAGGACAGGGAGCTGTTTGCGCCAGCAGAGGTGCCTGCCATTTCTGCAGAAAGCAGGGTCATTGGAAGGCTCAGTGTCCAGCTCTACAAGCGAAGCTGCAAAGGGACAGGTCACACGCTGCCCAAGGGGAGCACACCAGCATTTCCTACTCCGCAGCCACAGGTAAACACATTCAGAAACTCCGTGAATACCACTCGTGGTTGGTTGACTCGGGAGCAAGTGCCCACATGACTTGCAGAAGGGAGTGGCTGCAGTAGTAAGAAGGTCAAGATATGCCGTGTTTTGTTTGGGAACAATACTGCCGCAGTTGCTGTGGGGAAGGGCTCGGTGGACATAGTTGCTCAAGTTGCTGGCAAGACCTTGAAGATCACTTTGCAGGATGTCCTCCATGTTCCTCATTTGGCTAGAAATCTCTTGTTTGAGAACAGCCTCAACAGCCAGAAGCTTCGACTTGTGTTCAATCCACAGGCCTGCACGATCCTCAGTAGAGATGGAGAGGTGGCTGCCGTGGGGGAGAGGAGTGGTGGACTCTGCTGGCTTGTGGGTGAGGCCTTGATGTCGGTCAATGCAACGTGGCGGTGGCAAACAAGAATGACAACCTGCAGTTATGGCATCGCAGGCTGGGACATCTGAATGGTGAAGCTCTCAAGGAGATGATTAAACAACAGCTCGTGAGTGCTTGACGCTTGGAGTTGATGATCAGCTGAATTCTTGTGAAGGGTGTGTGCTTAGAAAGCAGCATCGAGGTCCCCTTCCTGCAGGGGGAGGCAAGAGAGCAAGCAGTCTTTTGGAGTCGGTGCACACAGATGAATGGGGTCCAGCGCCAGTTCCATCACTTGGAGGTGGGAAGTACTTTGTGACCTTCATCGACAACATGTCACGGAAATGTTGGTGCTACATATTCAAGGAGAGGTCGAGTGTGTTTCAGATCTTCCAGAGATGGCGTGCTGGAGTAGAAAAGCAAGTGGGAAGACCGGTGAAGGTGCTTCGCTCCGACAACGGTGGGGAGTACGTGTCTAACGAGTTCGAGAACTTCCTGACTCGAGAAGGCATCAAGCATCAGCGGACGGTATCATATACTCCCCCAGCAAAATGACGTTGCTGAGCGCATGAACAGGACCTTGCTGGAGGCTGCAAGGTGTATGCTTCAGGAGAATAGACGACCTGATAGCCATTGGGGTGAAGCTTACTCAAATTGGGTTTTTCAAAACATTTCATTTTTCTTTCATTTTCCATGGCCAAGTAACATAAAGGTAATGTATTGGATTGCAAATCCATAAATGATGGTTCGATTCCGTCCTTGGCCTAGTTATGGCAAATCTTGTTTATCGCGCCTCTTGCTGATGTCGAATCTTGTTATCTTGTTATCTTGTTATCTTGTTATCTTGTTATCTTGTTATCTTCTTGATGGCGCGATGACATTATCTGTGTGTACGGCGGCGTATCTGCGGGCCAGATGTCCAACGAGGGCAGCGCAGGGGACAACGCCAGAAGATCTGTGGACGGGTAGGAAGCCAGACATCTCACATCTGAGAGTCTTCGGGTGCAATGCATATGTGCACAGGCTCACAGAATTGCGCAGCAGACTGGATCCCAAGAGCACAAAGGCCATCTTTGTGGGGTACGATGCAGACACGAAGGGGGTACAGAATGTTGGATCCTGCAAGCAAGCGCATTGTGCTCAGCAGAGATGTCATCTTTGATGAAAGTTGGCGTAGAAGTGAGAATGCTGCAGCAGAGGAGAGAATCACGTTGCAGTGGGAGCAAATGCCTGCTATGCTTGACTCTGAAGAGCCTGTCTTGTGTGGAGATGAAGATGAAGACTCAGAGGATGTCGATGGGCAAGAGCAGACACTGATGCTGTCGCAGGACTTCGAGGAGGAGGAGGAGGAGGCGCAGCAACAGCAGGCTGGAAAGGAAGAAAAGCTAGAAGAAGAGCAGCCGCAACTGCAACCGCAGCAGCAGCTTAGAAGGAGCACAAGAACGCGACAGGTTAGGGAGGATCCTGGATACTTCCTTGGTTTTGCAGCTACCGTAGACGAACCCCTGACCAAGGCGCAGGCAAGGCAGAGGGTGGATGCTGCGGAGTGGGAGATAGCCGCGGCTGAAGAGATGCAGAAGAAGGAAGAAAACAAACGTGGAAACTTGTTGACTTGCCACAGGGCCGGAAGGCAATTGGCTGCAAATGGGTGCTCCGGCGGAAGAGAGGTGCAGGTGGGGAAGTTGTTAGATACAAGGCAAGACTGGTGGCAAAGGGGATTTCACAGGTCGAAGGAATTGACTACCATGAAACATTTGCACCGGTCAATAAATATACTTCCATCCGGGTGTTGCTGAGTCTAGCCTCAGCCAGGGATTTCGAAGTCAACCAGATGGATGTGAAGACAGCGTTCCTCAATGGGGATCTGGAGGAAGAAATTTGCATGATGCAGCCTGAGGGTTTCGCTGACTCAGAGCAGCCAAGCAAAGTCTGTCTCCTGAAGAAGTCTCTGTACGGGCTAAAGCAAGCGCCCAGAATGTGGAACTACAAGATCAATGACGTATTGAAGGAGGCAGGATTTGTGCAATGAACCAGCAACACCAGCGTCTATTTGCTGCGGGAGTCAGCAAAGCCTGTGGTGCTGTTGGCTCTGTACGTGGATGATCTGCTCATACTCAGCCCTAGTTTGGAGAGTGTCGACAGGGTGAAGGGTTTGCTGTGCAGCAAATTCAAGATGTCAGATCTTGGGGAGGTGTCCTACCTGCTGGGTAATGCAGGTGCTTAGGGATAGAAGGCGGAGGAGCATCAAGCTCGGACAGGTCAAATTTGCTGAGCAGGTGCTGCAACGCTTTGGGATGGAGACATGCAAGCCAGTTTCAACTCCAATGGAGTTCAAGCAGGCTCTATCAAAGGTGCAAGAACCACAAACAGTGCAGGAAGAGGAGGAGATGGCAGGGGTTCCATACAAGCAGTGGGGAGTCTTATGTATCTCATGACAGGAACCAGGCCAGATCTTGCAGCAGCAGTGGGAGCAGTGAGCCAGGTCATGCAGCGGCCTGGGGTGGCTCATTGGCAAGCAGTGAAACGGATCTTCAGGTACTTGGCTGGGACAATCAATACATGGCTCGCGTTCGGCGGAGAGAGTGATCTGCTGCAACACTCTCCAGCGACCAAAAGAACGCGGGCCCTGAAATCCCTCCCAAAGGATAGAGGCCCTCCCAGGTCGTCTCGTTCCGTGCCACCTGCTCTGGCTGCCTCATCTGCTTCTGCGTCTGCTTCGAGTGGAAATTGGACCCCGACTCTCTCACAGGATAGGGGCCCTCCCAGGTCGTCTCGTTCTATGCCATCTTCTCTGGCTGCTCCACCTGCTTCTTCATCTGCTTCGCATGGAAACTGGGCCCCAACTCTCTTACAGGATAGGGGCCCTCCCAGGTCGTCTCATTTCGACTTGCTCGCTCTGAATGCATCTGTACATAATGAGGGGCCTGCAGAAGGAAGTGTCGAGCTGCTTTCCACCCTCTATGGGTACGTTGACGCAGACTGGGGTGGAGACATGGTGACTCGAAGGTCAACCTCAGGCTACGTCTTCATGCTAGGAGGAGCAGCGGTTTCGTGGAGCAGCAAGCGACAGAGATCGTTTGCGCTGTCTACCATGGAGGCAGAATACATGGCTGCAACACAGGCAAGTAAGGAGGCAGTCTGGTTGAGAAGGCTGCTTGGGGAGTTGGGGTTCTCACAACACGCTCCGACTCTCATCTACAGCGACAACCAAGGAAGTCTGGCGTTAATGAAGAACCCTGTCCATCATAGTCGGAGCGAGCACATGACATCCAGTGGGGAAGCGCTTCCCCTGGCCCCCTTTCTCGTACTTTGTTCCTTGGTTTTTTGGGCTGGTTTTTCCAGTCCCTATCCTCAATGGATGACTGGGCTTACTTCCGCGAGCGCGGCCGGGCACGGAGAGAAGTGCGCGCCCATAGAGAAGAGGGACTGGCAAAGCCAGCCCAAAAAAGAATGGACAATGTTCAAAGCCAAAGAAAGAGGAGCCGGAAAAAGGACTACACGACAAAATACTGCAGAACACATAGACGATGCAGAGGGAAGCTCAGTACCCACGAGTGAGCAACATCAGGTCTGAGTAGCTCGCTGCAGGGAAAGAGGCACTCCGCCGAGAACCAGAGGCGGCGGCCATAGCACGGCCTGCCCGCGTGTGGACGGCATGGGCAAGGGAGCGTTAAAGCGATACGGCCAGGCGCATGCGGAAGACGTGTGCGAGCGAACCGGCGGCGTTGAAGCCGGGCACGGACGAGGGGTAGGGAGTGATCTGGGCGGGGGGGGAGTGGGACGGGCGACACCATGGCCGCGAGCGTGCCTCCGACACGCGGCGGCTGTCCGAAAAGCCGAAAGCCCGGGCCCCACTGGCCCCCGGCTCCGGGCGACCAGATGCGCCGGCCACGGGCCCCCCCCCGGCCCCGGAATGTGCGGACCACTGTGCCGGCGACGGATCCGTTGTCGCGCTGGCCACCAACGCCCACGGGCCGCTGGCTCGGAGAGGGTCTAGTCGGTGGCTAGACCCTCTCCGCCGCAGCAGCAGGCATGTTTTGCAGTGGCATCATGACCCTCTGAAGGAGACATGGAGATGCACCGTTAAGGAACAAAGTGACGGGGCAGCTACAAGGAACTGCAATGTGCTATGGCACACTGTTGAGACTTCTCTTTGTACTTTACCAAGCGAGGGTATCCTGATGAGCTCGACCAGCTTCTTCCTTCATATCGCCAGGCAATAATCATGTCTCACTCCTAGCATGCTTCCAGCCAGTGCATAGAACGTGCGTCAGCTCTGCGTCACACTTAAAAGTCCTCCACAGTAATCTATGTCTCTGGTGCAATAGAGCCCATTGAATGGGGCCGAGGGCTGTAAGAGGCCATCCTGAAAAGACTGGCCGAACCGAGAACCGAGGGGCCCGGGAAGCGCTAAAACACACAGCTATACAAGTACCACGAAGGATGGTCACTTGATAACCCCCCAGTAAGCAGCCGCAAGTCAGAAACACTAGCAGCTGGAAAGCAGTCCCCTTGACGTTAGCCAGAGGCGGCAGCTAGGGCACGGCCAGCGCGTAGGTGCAAGGCGTGGGCCAAAGACCGCAGTAAAAACAACAGCGCTTCCAAATTGACTGGTGGCTGTACGTGGCCAGCCCAAAAGAATGGACACGGTCTGGAGGGGCCTGATGTCAGAACCCAAAGAGGCGCGTTCGAATCACCTGCGCTTGCGAGCCAGCGGCCTTGAAGTCAGCTTGCTCGCCGTTCTGCCGGCGGGACACGGCATGGCACGCAAGCCGGGTCAAGAGGTCCAGCCACTGAAATGCAAGGTGGTGGAACTCGGCGCACCGCCACCCTCCCCTTCGCCTCGCTGGCCTAGTAGCCGACGTGAGGGTCGACTCCTCCCCATTGCAAGCGCAACTGCGGAGCATTTGCCACGCGGCACTCTGTTCCTTCCCCTCCCTACAACCCCTGCTCACCCTAATCTTCTCCCATGCCCAGACGCCGGACAGATGGGCACAGGCTAGGCTAGTGGCTGTATTTGAACACGAGCGTCACAGGACCTCCACCCTTGATCCCCAAGGCTAGTGAACCAGCCACCCGTCAGTTTGGCCGCGCTTTCTTCTTAGTGTAGCCTGGGACCGCTGATTCCCCCACCTGTCTACCTTTATCCGCCGCTAGTTTGGCCGGTACCCGCCAGCACTAGTCAAGGTGGGTCATCCATCAAGCGGGCTTTAGGGCTTTTCGGCTTCTCTCGGGGCTAATTTGAGCGGTTCGGGCGGTAGGATGGGGTGGGCCCTCCGATGCTAGATCGACGGCTCAGCGGCAGATAACGCACTTCATTTTGAGCGGTTCAGGTGGCAGGGTTGCCTGTCGATGCCAGATCGACGGCTCAGCGGCAGATACGCATCTCTCTCCTGACTGTACAGTTTTGAGCTCTGCCTTCTGTGCTGGTGTTAGAAGACGAAGCGCACAGGGAATGGCTGCAAGCTGCAGCCGCCACTGTCACGCCTTGCGGGGATTTGCTGCAGCTCCCGTGTGGAGCTGCTGCCCCCGCCGCCGCTGCCGCCGCTGCCGCTGTGGCTGCTGCTGGCAACCTCACTACGCGACCCCCGTACTGCCGCGCTTGCGCGCGCTCTGCTGGGCCGGCGGGGATCGGTGGCGTACGCCCTAGTGAGTGCAAGGGAGCAAGCCCCTCCAGCCCCTCAAACCCTAAACCCGGCGGCACGCCCTAGCGCTGCCAGCCTGGATCTCACGGGTCGGCGCCAACCCCAACGGTGGAGATCCAATCGATCCACCAACCGCTGAGACCACCGGCCTTCCTAGCTCAGGGATAGACCCTGAGCCCCTCAGTACCCCGCCGACCATCCACTGTGTGTGGGCCTCATTATGCGCGCCTGGACGTGGCACCACGCGGCTCTCCACACAGTTCTGGAACCTAGATCATACGAGCTAGCAAGAGTCTCATAGATTTCTCACAACACTCCCACTCTAGCAAGTATGATCCTAACAAGACAACAAGCCAAACTATGCTCAATAATTGGACTTCCTGCTGCTTGCTCAATAATTGGACTTCTTGATAGACAACATGCACCCCCCACGCTGACCTATAAATGACTTGGTCTTGTGCAGTTGTACAAGCGCATCAAAGTAACTTCGGGCTGCATTCACAACGTCACACAAATTGCATGCTCTTGACACCACAATCTTTTGATGTCATTGGTTATGAATGCCTTCCAAACCGTGCCCATGAATTTGACTACTTTACAAGGGGTACGCAGTGACCAATGGCCGTAGAAAGGCAAGCGGGGGAGGGCGAGCAAGGCTTCTACTTTTCTGAGAGCCAGAAGTGTGCCAGTTGCTGCCGGAGGCACAGCTACGGCGTGACGTGTCCAGCTATCTCCACCTGTCACATCGGTGAGGAAGGCAGATATTGGCAACTTGAGTGGTGACCTCAATGCCTGGCTAGTAGAGGATGGTGTGGCTTGCTCGGTGCGTCAAAGCCTCCGCATCTTGAGTGGGAATTGTAGCCACCTGGTTCGTGGAGGAACCTGCCAGTGGCAAGATCCAGTAAGCAGTCATCCACTCCAAGGATTCATGGAGCCTGTGATTTCTGTACGCGCTTATTGACTAGTATGCTTGAAGTGGTGTCATTGACTCGACACATCAATGAATGTGCACAACAATGCGCTGCTTGACGTTGAAGGCTGTCTTTGCTCCCGTCTTGACAATTGATCTGTCTTTGCTCCCGTCAATCTTGTCTTCATTTGGCGCTTGTTTGTCAAGGAGATGCTCTGTGTACAACAGCTATTTGCTGTGCTGCTGTTGAGCACCGGCTGCCCAGGATTCACTTGTCTCGTGAGACTTGGGCCCTGGTTCTATGATATCCAACTCAAGCTGGCCTAACTGTGGCTTTGTGACCCTGGAGATCGTGGAATCAGTTGTGAGATCGGCGTCGTGTGATGCCTCGGCATGGGTGGTCCCCGCTTCGATGATGACCTCGCTGTACCTAGTGTTGGCGGCTGATTTTCTCTCACCCTGGTCTGTGCTGGTGCGCAATCCAACCTGGTCTGTGCTGTGCACAATCCAGATACTGATTTGGTGTTTGACACTGTAGCGTGATCAGGAAGGTGCTGTCCGCCAACATCATTGACCTAGAGGCCTGGAGTCAGTAGCAAATTGTTTTGACTTCCACTTTAAGGTCTCGGGCTCTTGCAGCTGCTAATGGTGTCATCACAACTACGGCCTGTCTCAGCAAGCCCACGGCTTGGTGAGACAGGGTTGGCCAGACATTGTCAATGCCACCTATGGCAGTAATTGCCTTGTCATTCCATCGCCTGTATTTCCCTTGTGGTGCTAACATGTCAAGCCATGTATATCGCTTGTGGATTACATAGCATGAATCTTTGTCTCCTGCCCGAGTGGCCTGCATTATAGGCCACCTTATTGGGTGGTGAAGGGTGAGTCATCACCCAAGCTGAGTCCTAAGCATTTTTTGCAGTCGGAGCTGGAAGGCTGCTGGCACTGGATGTGCCTGCAGCTGACTAGTGCATTATAGTGTAATCTGGGGAGTGATCGTCTCCGTATTTGATTCTCAGTGCGATTGTTTTGAAAGCATGTTTGCATGTTGAGCCGGAAGGCTGTGTTTGATGAAGTCTATTTACAGGCAACCGGTTTGGGCTGTGCAACTGACTGTGACGATGAGAATGTAAAGTCACTCTGACTCTATAAGGAGTGTGGTAGTCTCACCTGGTGCGGCTTTCGGCGACTATTCAAAGGAGATTATGGTTGCATACTCCATGCTTGTTCCGGACGGGTAACCTCATCACCAATGTGGCTCACTGAAGCCCCGACGCTCTGCCGCCGTACTGTCCCATGTATCGCCTGAGTAATCTCGTGTGTAAAGAGATGCAATTCCATTGGGCGACTTGCTAAAGAAGGGCATGTTGAGCATCCTCAGTCGCCAAGATGGTGCACAAAAACTCGTCCTTGAGAAACAAGATGGTTTGTGTTTGGTTGTGCATCCAGTATCGAGCTTTAAACAAGCTCCTGTCAAATAGCTGGTGCCTATGCCCCTGTCAAATAGCTGGTGCCTATGCCTAACGTTGATGATCTGTGAGATTGTTTTGAGGGAGCCACTGTACGGAGCTCCTTCGGCTCGCAAAGTGATCATCACCACTTTTCTTATCTGCCTAAAGAGGTCCCCAGTTGGTGTTCATGGCTGGCACCTCCACTTCAACGTTTGCTCGATTTTGGATGGACCCCTGACACGTGGCAGACACTAATATAAGAAGTTTGGCTTTGTATGACGTTGAGGTCTACCAAAGAGCACCGGTCCTCGCAAAGCACCCGAGATTCACATTAGCAAGTGCAAGAAGTTTTCATCACGTGCCGGTCACTTCTATGCCAAACGCGTCTCCAGAAGGATGCATCGTGCTTATTGCAAATTGTGAGCAAAGGCGGGCTCAGCGTCGATCTCCAGAAATATTAGACATGTCATGGTTGACGGAAGGACTGGCTAGTTGCACGGACTGTGCTGCTATTATTCTCTGCAAGGGTCCAACCGTATGGCATGTCCTCTTACAACGCTCGTGAGGCTATTTTCTAGGGTGGACGTCAGATGGCACAGGACATTAGGGGAAAGAAGCACGGAATCTGGTTTTTCCACCTCATTTTGGCCTTGCCTTGAGACCGCGCGTCATGACATACATGCGATGCGTCTGTGATCAGCACTGTGCTACCAACTTGCAGGAAGGTCAATCAGTAGAATTCAAGTCTGCAGCTCAGTCTCAATAGCGAAGCTCAACCACAGGAGGTGTAATTTTCGGCCCCTAACACGCAGGTAAGAGCGGAATGCGTCCTTCGTAAGTGGGTGCTTAGGGGAAGAAGGGACATCCAGCGGAATGTTTGCCCTGTGACGTCGCCGCTAGGCAGCGGCTCCGTCTCCTGGGCACTCGCCGCAGACTTTTAACAAGCGAAACGCTGCTACTAGTCTTCACAACGAGCCTGCAACGACGGAGTGCCTCTTTCCCTGCAGCGAGCTACTCAGACCTGATATTGCTCACTCGTGGGTACTGAGCTTCCCTCTGCATCGTTTCTGTGTTCTGCAGTGTTTTGTAGTGTAGTCCTTTTTCCGGCTCCTTTCTTTGGCTTTGGACATTGTCCATTCTTTTTTGGGCTGGCTTTGCCAGCCCCTCTTCTCTATGGGCGCGCACTTCTCGCAACGAGCCCCACAGGAGCAGTCTGCTCCTCTGTGCCACTCTCCCTCCACTGTGCACCTCCAACTTTGGGTCTTGTGTCCTGCTACCGCATGCGTTTGTCTATGTCGCTACAGCGTTCCCAAGCGCTTGCTTTGCATCGCCGCGCTGGTCGCGCCCTTGCAGCAGCCTCTGGCTTGCGCAGCGGGGTTGCTCTTCCTCCCCTCAGCTCATCTGACTTCCTACTGCTGACACGGGGTTACTAAGAGCGCCCTGGCTGCCTAGCCTGTGGCTCCGTCATGAACACCTGTATCATCTGGCTGGCTTTCACAGCCGCTCTTCTGACATCAGCAGCCGCTCTTCTACTGTGCATGGGGTCACCCCAAGGCCCGCACATTGGACCGAGCCTGACCCACGGGCTGTCTCGACAGGCGCCATGCCGTCGAGCATGGCCGAGGCCAAAGATGCCGCTGAGAATAACCAGGCCGAGCATGCTGCCAAGGGCGTCCAAGCCCGAGCGTGCCGCCGAGCATGTCCGAGGCCGAGCATGCTGGGAGCAAGCGAGGCCACCCGGTCCAACTTGGCCGGAACAGATCGAATGAGAACAGCACTACTGCCAGGGCGGCATGAACCGCCCGAGACGAGACTAACGGCCATATCAGCAGGGTAGATTTTTACGATTTGTCGACACTGATTTGAACGCCATAGGCTTTAGCAGCCATTTCTGGCGCTCACAACGCGTGGGTAATTACATCGGAGCAAGAGCTCCTCTCTTGTGCAAGCCCTCCATGTATGACGACTATATTTCGAGGAACGTTTTTTTATTTGTGAAACAAACGAAGGCCAAAATGGCCAAGTACAAAAGAAGGCAAGCTCTTTCAATGACGTATATTACCCAATGCAGACTGACACGCTCAGTAATCACGCGTCAATACATAAAGGTCGATAATCGATGCCTAAATACCATCTGGCAGATTCTAAGCCCTTCTGCCACCAGCTAGAGCTTGCCCAGCTTTCTGGTGCAAAGCATGAGCCTGAGCACGTTGTAGACAGGCTGACACTCGTCGTCGCAAGAACGACAGATATGCAGCTGGCAGACCCATCTCAGCCGGAAGTACATCTACACGACGCGCATAACCTACATTGGCAATATTCTAGAATGTGGAAACGTGTACCGAAATAATAAAAGTCATCAACTGCAGCTGGCAGGAGCTGATCGCATTTGGGGTAATCGAAGTAATGCTGCAGCTTTTTGTGTTTCGCACTTCCCACTGCGTGGTCAGTGATGTGCGTCGATACTGGACCTCTATAAGCCTCCGTGACAACATCAACCAAGGCCCATGGTTTCCCACCAGGTTGCACGCCCACAATGTCAAGGGTGCGGCGATGACGACGTCCCTGGGCATCCGTGGTGATAGGCTACCAAGAAGAGTTTACCAATCCAAATAGAAGCAGCGAGTCAAACAACATTCTTATTACGCCATCTACGAAAGTGAGTAATTTTGATGTTAAGAGAAGGTGTAAAAGCTTTCGAGCCAGGTCTACTAGGTCGAGGGTGGAATCTACTATTACGGACCGCTGTCCGACTCACCTATTTTCAAGCACAACAGGTCTTGAGCAGGCATCGTCATGCTGAGTGAGCTAATTGTGTGGCACAAAGTGAATAGGGAGTACCGCCTTGCAAGTAGCAAAACTGCGGATGTGGTGAAGCGCAACACTGTATCGGCTGCTTTGACGGCTGCAGTGCCAGCTGCCAGAAGTGGGCCGCGACCAGACTCGGAATCTGGGCAGTGACGTTCAGAGAGAGACGCAGCTCCGCTGCTGCCTTCTGCCGCAACACATCGCTTTAGCTCACTGCCGGCATTCACTGAAGCTTGACTGCGCGCCCTTGCAGAATATGTGCCCCATATGCAGAGCCACCTCCTGCTAACGGTGCTTCAGGGCAAGACTACGGCTGTGCAGTTTGCGCTGGCGCTTTGAAGTATGGGAGAATTGCTGCTGTACCCCTCCTATGACCGGGCAAATACAGAACACCCTGACCCCTCGACTGCGCTTGCAGAAATAGAGACGAACTCTCCCAGCAGAAGTGACCCGTTGATGTAAAGTATCGCAGTCAGAGACCATTCTCTCGAGTGCACCAACTTTCCACCACAACTGTCCAAGGACACTGGTCCAGTATAGGGCGATGGCTGTGATTGGCCAGCTCGAGAGAAAAGTCTCTGACCGCGATACTTTACATCAACGGGTCACTTCTGCTGGGAGTATGCAAGCATATTGGCACCAGGCGAGCTATGTCCACAGCCTTGCCTATACAGAGTGGTGGCTACACAAAAAAAATCAATTGGCTTCGGATGGATATGCTTGGCACTTTGTCAACCCCAGCCAGACTGACTTGCTCTACATAGTATGCTGGTAATGCATGCCATAAGTCTGCCGTAAATGCACCCATCTTCGTATGAATCTGCCTAGCACCGCTGCAGGTGGGGGGTGGGTACTGAAACCCAGAGCCGGTACTGGAACCCTTCTGGCTAATAGATGAGACCTGCTTTGTTTGATATTTGCCCAGCGACGGCAAACGGCTAATGCTGACCGACGTCATATAGATGTTGCTTTTGACGTAGGTCAAGAGCTGCTGGAAATCTTCCTGAACTATCCTCAATTACCTTGCGGGGCTGTGGGTGTTACCCAAGTGGGGTCGAACCTTTCCCCGTGGTACACCTTGTTGGCAAAGTGGCCTATGAGCTTGAAGCACAGGAACACTTGTCGACTTCGATATCTTCCGATGTGTCTCAGCTGCGGATCCTTGGTTCGCATTGCAGTCTTCAACCGCCCCCACTTCTACTCCTGATTGGAAATCGGCTTAGATTGAAGTTAGAATTGAGATATTATGACCCTACAGGCACGGAGTCAAGGACCAGTGCGCTCCTTTTAGGGCTTCGTCATAGGAGGTGTCAGGAGCAATATACCCTCCTACGCAGTGAGGCGCCAGCACTCTATGGGGCTGCTATGCTGAACTAAGCAACGATTACTGGAGGGGCAAGGTCCAGGGGTCCGAGGGTGGGGGAGGACCTCACCACCCTTCAGGATTCGGGTGCCCGTTTACTCCTTTCTGGGCTGGCCTCTCACAACCCTTGCCGCCCCGCCGGTCGTCACGTCCGGCAGCTGCCTCGGCGTCGTCAGGCAGCGGTGGGGCCGTCGGCCGCAAGTCCTCAGTGACCTCCGGGGCGGGAAGGGCCGTCGGGCGGCTGCCAAAGCAGCGGCGCGCCGGCAGGCCGGGGGCTGTCGCAGACCTCGCAGGCGGCCAGGAAAGGCGAGTTGGGAAACGTGCAGGCCGCGCACGTCCAGACGTAGTCGCCGCCGCCGCCGCCGCCGCAATCGGGTGCCTCGTCGTCCAAGTCTTGCCCTCCCAAGCCATATCTATTTTCCTCATGACCTTCCAGGGAGAGATCTTGCAAAAGCGGGCAACAGATGATGATGGTACCCAACACATCTGCCTCCTCTTGGGATCTAAGAAATACCAGAAACAAAGATACTACCTCCAGGTGCGCCAGACCAGGCAGCTGTTCGACTCGTTGCGCAAAGTGCTTGACCCAGAATTGGTCACTGGCCAGCTTGGTGAGGAAGGGGCGCTCTGCCAACATTCTCAGCGGCCAATCTGTGGACAGCCCTGAGCAACTGCTCAACTGTACACTCTGAAGCTGGCGGTAATTGGCTGCAGTCTGACAGACCCCAGAGGCCGTGATGGTGCTGAGGTTTGCGAGCTCGAGAACCCGAAGCTGCTGTGAGTTTTCCGCCACATGTCGCAAGCCCTCATCTGATATTGAGGTTTCACGTTTGTATCCACCATATCATCCACATGCGAGAGCTTCAGACACGTCAATTGGCGGCAGAGTGACGTGTGATACGCACGTCCTCGTCCGGCAGCACGTCATGTTGCATTGTCAGGAGGCCGAAGGTCAGGGCACTGCTGTCAACATCCGGCAATGCCCTTCTGCAGCACTGATTGCAGCTCCTGCCTATTCACATTCTATGCTTGCAATGCGCATGCGCATGGAATTAGAGCCGCGCAGTCAGGAGAGCGGCGGAGAGGGTTGGCGCTGTCGCTCACCTCGCACCTGCGGGCAGTACATGGCCAGGCTCTCTAGTGCCGTGAGCCGAGCAAGGCTGCGGACGGCCGCGAATTCGAAGCTCTGCAGGGTCAGCCGCCGGAGGCGCGGCGTGTGCTCAAGGGCAGCAAGGCCTGCCGCGCCTTGGCTTGATTCCTTGGACAGAATCATGTGCAGGTCGGTGAGGCCCGGGAAGGCCGCCAGGAAGCCCGGGTCCTCGCCGGGCGGGCGGCGGGCGAGGCCGAGGCGCTNCGCCAGGCTGCGGCGGGGTCCGCACACGACGGCGCGCCAGCGGCGGCAGACGGCGGAGAGGTCGCGCCAGGCCGGCGCCTCGGCGAAGCAGGCCACGCCGCCAGAGGCGGGGCGGCCGATCGTCGCCCGCCGCATCACGCGCTCCAGCAGCTCGTCCGGCAGGAGCTCGATTGCTTCCCTCGCTGCGGCGGACATTGCGGCGGCGGCGGCCGCGGCGGCGGAGGGGAGGTGCAGCTCGAGACTTCTTGGCAAGGAAGGAAGTGTCTATCCTCTGATGGGAGGGCCTGAGTGGCCAAAGGAAGCGGCTGCTGACATTAAAAGAGCGGCTGTGAAAGCCAGCCAGATGCATACAGGTGTTCATGACGGAGCCACAGGCTAGACAGCCAGGGCGCTCTTAGTAACCCCGTGTCAGCAGTAGGAAGTCAGATGAGCTGAGGGGAGGAAGAGCAACCCCGCTGCGCAAGCCAGAGGCTGCTGCAAGGGCACGACCAACGCGGCGATGCAAAGCAAGCGCTTGGGAACGCTGTAGCGACATAGACAAACGCATACGGTAGCAGGACACAAGACCCAAAGGCACCGAGCCACCGGGAAGGGCTGCACCCTGTTCGCGGCGCCGCTGGTCAGCTTGAGATGCCAGCAGCGAAAGTAACGAGGACCACCGACCCCCGTAACACCCATGGATGTCCATGGCCAGGGGGTAAAAGGTATCACCCGCCGGGTGGTCCTTGTACTTGTGCAACTTCTTCTGTTCGGCCACCTTCACGGCATAGCCGGTCCCAGAAGGGAAGGCGCGGAGGGCCAGACCTCCGTCCCCGGAAGGAAACGAGCTCGTTCCGCTGGCCGTTGATGTGCACGGGGCTTTTGGGTCTCAGTGGCTACACCTACTGGCCCGGCTTGCGCGACGCGCTGTGTCCCGCAGGCGGGGCGAGCAGGCCGACTTCGACGCCGCTGGCTCGCTAGCGCAGGTGTCTCGCATGCGCCTGTCCACATCCCTCCGGCAGATGGGACCCTGCCCTTCCAGACCTCCCTCTCTGACGTTCGCAGGGACCTCCTCCGCTCCTTCCCACCACTCGCGGAAGATCAGGTCGAACTCGTAGCGTGGGCGCGATGCTCTGACACGAAGGCTCAAGCTCGTCATTCACGCGCAACCAATGAGCAAGCCATGAGCCACCTCAAAGCTCTGCTCAAGAAAATGGCCGTGGGCTCTCTCGTCTACACACAATAAGCTCTCCGGGGGCGTCAGAGTGGCTTGACGCTTTGTCGATCTACGAGTCCCTTCGGCTGTCCGACGACCTCTTCCGGACGGCCGTCCCCCACCATCTCGGCCTCCCGCACTGTGTTTGGCTGTCCTTCGACACTGTGAAAATGCCATAATTCGAAGGACGAATCACGTTGGCAGCCCACATGCTTCGATGTGTTGACGGGGATGAACATAATGCCTCCCACGATCCTCTTAGAGACGCTAAGTATGGCTTTGTGCGCGAAGCAGGTTACCATGCGGCCATAGAGGTGCCGGGCATCATGCCGGTACTCCAAGCGCGGCAGACCTTACATCAGGCCTCTGGATGTGGTTGCTATTCTTTGGAGCGGTGGGCCTTGTCTCTCCCTCGATGTCGTTCTTCTCGTCGCATTCCAACCAGGGGCACCCACGCCGACTGTGCCAAGCTGGGCGACACATCGTGCGTAGAGGAAGAAGGAGATACATTATAAGGACCACCCCCCGGGGCGACCACTTCTTCCCATGCGCCACGGACATGTACGGCGGCTACGAAACGAAGTGGTGTTCCCTCTTCCATCGCCTGGCACAACACGTCGATGCCCGCCGACGTAGTCGGGCGGGTAGCTTAGGGCATTCTAGCGTCCCGCAAGCCATCGTTGCTTGCTACAAAGTATATTGTGCGGCTATCATTGAGTCTACAGGGCTCCCAGCCACTCGCGATACACCAGCGTGCTGGGCGTGATTAGGCCAGGCTGATGGCTTCCGTCGTGGTGGTCTCGCTACTCAGCTCAGCTTGTCAATTATGTATGTGCTCACTCGAGGACACTGGTGTCCCCATCAGCCAGCTCATTGCACCATTACCAGGACTTTTGTAAGGCTCGAATTGGCCTCCCTTCATCTTCATGCGCACCTGGCGCCTTCTCTCCAGCGGTCCATTGCCAACGCCTTGCAACTACGTGCTGGCCGTTGTCATGCCACACCGTGTCGATTGCTAGGTGACGTCGTTACGGCAGATTTGTGTAGAGTGCAGGTGACACGTCAGATTCCACGTGGCCAGCGACGCGAAATATTGTGAAGAAAATTAGAAAATAGATTATCCCATGGTTTGACATTAGGAACATGTACACGTAGTTACATTAGAAACGAAGTGAAAACATGACTGGAGCTTGTGATGGATGCTTTCCAATTACACCCCCCCCAAATGTGAGTCCTGACCAGGTCGAAGAGTTGGTTCAGCATCCACACAAGCATTGCAGAACCAATGTTCAGAGGGTTGCTTGTGAGTGGTGGCGTCAAACAGGGCATATGCCCACCCCTTGTTGCAAGCAGAACACAACAGCATCGGGGCTGATTGGTCACCCTGATGGCAGACTTCGCATGGGAGGTGAGCAGAGACCCCCCACTGTCTGGTAGGATCCATTGTGGGGGTCAATGTGTAACAGTATTTACATAGGCTGGAATGTCAATGCAGCAGTGATGCATTGAGAGACGCCTGGAGACTAGACACCTCATCCGGCTGACAATAGATTGACTGTCAGTGCCGCAGGAAAGGCTTGTAAGATGCCTAGAGACGGACATTATACCAGGCTGACGACTGGGAAGCGTGGATTCAACCTTGAGCTGAGAGCGGCGCAACCCGGAGTCCTGACGCGCGATACATCATGGTGCTGGCACTGGAACAGCGACGGGAGGCGGCAGCGCTGTAGACTACCTTGACAGCGGCATTAGCGTTTGGTAGTTGTTGACGTGAATGATAGCCCGAGGATTGTAGACCGTCAGTTGCTGTTGACGGGGCATTGACGGGGGACCGTCCGATGGTGGTCGTGGCCAATGGATCGGTAGATTGTCGGTGGTAGCCCGTTGATAGCTGTCGACAGGTCGTGGACGGGTCGTCAAAGAGGGACTGGGTGCCAATTATCCCACCTGGGCCCGTATGGCCGGGCTCGCAGTCCGTCGGGCATATATAGTGGGAACCCGAGACGGAGAGGGGGCTGAGTTCCTCACCCATCCCTCGGACCCCAGGACCCTTGCCTCTGCAGTAACCGTTGCTAATGTTTCACCGTTGCAGGCCCATTCCAATGCCTTCCCCGCTTTTCCTCGCTCCGCCGGCAGCCCGGGCTTGGCGATCCACAGCATTCCTTAAACATTGTGTGGGAGTTGACAGGGTGTGACATTCTGAACGTGATCAGAAATTTCCATGACACGTGAGCCTTGGAGGCGGACATCACCTGAAGATATTTTGCCAACAACTTTGTATTTAAAAGGACCTGTATTGGCATCTAGTGCATTTTGAGGTTCCACTTTCTGGTATACATAGTCGTGTTCCACTTTCTGGTATACATAGTCGTTGACAACAATCGCCAGACGTTTGGGTTGATATTCGCCACTATAGATTGTAGCATAACGTCGCGTGTCGCGATGTTGAGCGATCCGCAAACTTTCAAAAGCAATGGCCATATGCCATTTTAACACGTGGCCCCTCTCATTACAAACTTTGAGCCACATACTTAAATTTCCAAGATCAATCACCTCTACTATGACAGCACCGAGACTTACAGGAATGACTGGATGACGTCCATGAAGAAGCAATCTGGACTACAAGCTGACATAGAAATTTGTTTGGACATCCGATACCCCATGAAAAGCTATGACAAAATGTCCCACCTTTCAAGGCCTTTTCGGAGAGTGTAGTTGATGAGGCCTCGCTTGATGGTTTGGACCATGCGTTCTGCTAACCCATCAGCTTGTGAAAGGTCGCTTGATGTAAGCCGATCATCAGTAAGGGTTTGGTCTAGCAGACGCTGGAATTCACATTGGATGTCAGTTTCTTGGTCAGTGAGTACTTCGGCACAAGCTCAGCATCAAGACAACACCTGTTCTAAGAAAGCCTCTCTGACATATGTGCTGGACTTGCCAGGGGTGATGACCACTTCAACCCAAACACAGAAGTGCTCTATCACTATGAGTACGTGAGGTCGTTGATCACCTCTACAGAGGGGACCAGCCAAGTCCAAAATCCACCGATGGAACATGCCTTGGATAGGCAAGGGATGGGGCATTGAATCACACTGAGGTGATTTAGTTAAAAAGTACTTCAAATCGATCACACTCTTCGCAAGTAGACAGAAAATGTATCACCAGCTTTGTAATGCCAGACCACCAGTACTGAGTGGCCAACAGACTGATAGTGCGCTTAACGCCAAAATGCCCTGAGGAGGCATGAACACTTTGCACTTTTCGTATTTATACTGCAGGAGGTGGAACTATCTGATTGCCGTATTCAGCATCACATTTGATAAGTCGTGTATCAGTCAGACAGAACAACGTGCTCGCTTCTTGATTCGATCCTTTTGCATGGTGGTGGAGTCAGCAGGTTATATGCCAGTCCGTAGGTACTGTAAAATTGGTGCATCCAACCAGACATCTTTGGAAAGAAGGCATCATCCGGTACTTCAAGAGCGTGTATTGAAAAGTCATAAAGTGTGGATGGAATTAGAGCATGAGCTAGTCGACAGGAAAACATATGCCAAATGGTCATGTGAGCAAGTGATTGGAAACAGCACCAGCGACTGAGAGCATCGGCGGCCAGTTTTTGTGTACCGGGACGATGATAAATAATTCTGACATCATACTCTTGTAGTTGAAGAGCCCAGCGTCGTAGCTTTCCTGTGAGATTTTGAGTGGTCAGCAACCATTGCAATGACTGACGATTAGTGATCGATCGGAAGGAGCGACCATACAGGTATGTCTGCGGCAGCGACAACGACAGCAGCGATGGCGGCAGCGGCGGCGGCGGCAAATCTGCCTAAAGGAAGAGACTGTACCGAGTCGAACTGCTGGGTCCCAGCCCTCCCGTCGCTTATCCTTGGGTGGAAGAATGCATTTGCTTTGTTGGAGCAGGCTCTTTGGGGGCCCCCTTTGGTCCCCGCGCGCTGCACCAGCGTGCAGGCAGAGCCCTCGCTGCTGCCTCTGGCTCTGGCCAGGGGACCCGCTTCCAGGAACCCAGTCTCTCAGACCTGAGGCTGCTTAGCCGGGGTTACCGAGTGCTTCGTAGCTGCTTCGTTTCTATTCTGTGCTTGTTGTTCTTCGTACTTCCCCTGGCCCCTTCTCCTTTGTTCTTTTTTTTGGGCAGGCTTTTCCAGCCCCTATCCTCAATTGGCGAGCCCTTCCTCCACTTGGTCCCCCCTCGAGGACGATGGCGGTGATGGAGAAAAATGTGAGAAGCTTGGCAAGACTCTCCTCTATTGCCACACCTGGCGCTCCTGACTGGGTCACCTCGAACACATAATGCGTTGCCCCACTAGACCTGAAGTGGCTGGCATTCACAACCTCCTTTGTGATGCCCTGACGGGCTTGGTGCGTGACAAAGCTTACTGCGCAACAGTGGAGGTGAACAACAAACTGCCAGTTACTAGACGACGCCCTGCCCGGCGACCCTACACATGGGCGTACAACATGGCGGAGGACCCCGTGCCATGGTTGATGTGGTTGCTGTGGAGGCTTACATAGGTCCAGCGTTGCAGTGGGTCGTGCAGACTACTTCGACTACCTCCTCTGCAATCATCCCCTACCAGCCGCAGTTGATATCTTCGGTTGCACAAGTCCTCGTATCTATACTCAGATCACTGCTAGTTTGGAACATGTACAACATGAAGATGTGCTTCTGGCTGAGATGGCTTGCCGGCAGCCTTTTCGTACTTGATGTTGTCGTCTGTCAGCCTGTTGGCAGCGAGCACAGGCTCATGCTTAGCACCCTGGTGTTGACCGGGCTGTGATTATCAGCAGAAGGGCTTGCTATTTGTCGTCCAGTATTCGGGCGTTAACCTCTACGTGCTGACCCGTGGTTCAAAGCGGGTCCGCTTAGCAGGTGATGTACATCTGTGAAAGGGCTTGCCATTGTACTCGGCCACTCAGGCTCTTCGTCACTCACCACAAGCTTTGCCTCCCCTGCTTCGTTGACCAATCCTTTTGCGCCATCCTTTGTTATATTCTCCTTTGTTAGTTCCTCGCGTTCTATCTGCTGTCCGTGTCCTCTGGACCTTGTTGTTCTTATATGGGCTGGCCTTCGCAGTCCTTGGCCCCTTCGGAAGAGATCTTCTTCTTCCTCAACTGGGCTGGCCTTCCACAGCGACAGCCCCCTTTCGTAGGAGTTTCTTCCCTCCTTTTGGGCTGCATCGTTTCTGTGTTCTGCAGTGTTTTGTAGTTTCTCCGGCTCCTCTTTCTTTGGCTTTGGACATTGTGCATTCTTTGTTGGGCTTGCTTTGCCAGCCCCTCTTCTCTATGGGCGCGCATTTTTCTTTTTTTTGGGCTGGCCTTTCACAGCCATCGCCCCCTTCTGAAAGAGGTTCTTCTCTTTCTTATCTCCGCTTCCACGCCCCTCCAGCAGCGCTTCTTTCAACCACCCGCGGTGCCTGCAGGCAGACGCTGACCCAGAGCGTCGTGCCTTCAGTCCCATTTGCAGTACTTGCGCAGTCAGCGTGTCAAGATACTACTTGCTGCTGGCATTGTCTGCATATGGAATAACAAATGCAGCACGGCATACGACAGGCTCGTACCATGAAAGCCCAGCGGGACACTGCTCTCAGCTGACTCTCTTTCATCGGACGTCGAAGGGCCTGTAGACTATGATAAGCTTCCTCCTCGGAGATAGTGCCTAAAGCAGGTACAGGCAAGGACAGCACACGAAGAGAATGCTTGAAGGTGATGTTTCGACGGAAAACAACCTTTCGTTACATGTAAGCACTTGCTTCATGCTGACGGCTAGTTCTCCTGCTGGCACAGGCCACCATATGTATCTGCCATCTAGTTTTCAGGAATCGATTAGCGACCCTTATGTATTGACCCGTGGTTATTGAGCGGGTCAATCTGCCATAGGTTATGTACGTGATGTGCTTGCCTCTTCTACTTGGCAATTTGGCCTTGGTTTGTTTCAAATACAAGTAAATTTCCACATGTTGATCAATGCCGTACTGATGGGTGCGGACAGCAACTACGTCATCTCGTTTCCGACCTGTGTCGAAGCTAATGAGACGCACAGAGGACGAGTATGCAGCGCTGGGGCAGTCATAAGGGCCTTAAGCGCTTATAAGGTTAGATCCTCTTGCCCTTCAACGCCAAGCAACTGCTTCTTGATGGACTTCAAGAGAGTCTTGCGTTGAAGCTAAAGTTTCAAATGATCCGGTGCATAGCGTACCTAGCCATGCTCACCAAGGACATCAGTAGTATTTTCCACCATTGTGGGTGCTTAACTCTCGTGTTGACGCCTATATGCAGTAGCTGTAGTGCGGGCCGGGCCTCTGACGCCACCATGTCAGGGCACCCTCACAGCTGGAATCCCTTCACCTGTATCAGATGGTCTCCCAGATGCTGCAGCACATATTTAGTTCTCCAGACCCCGGCTGCCTCATCCCCAAACCAGTGTTCGACTACTCTAATTGATACTAGTGGTCCCAATGGGGCCTGTTGTGCTTCCAGGTGTAACCCCTGCGGGTGGTCTTCTGTGGCCCGTCAGGTGTACCACGTCATCATACCCTCGTGAGGCCCCTCCCTTATGGTACTGGGCCTTCGGCGACCTTCACACACCCTGGAGCAACGTTGGCTCGGAGTAGCACTGCAATTTTTGGGCCGAGACGCGCTGCAGGAGGTCGATCAAGTGAGGCCTATGCAGCTTGCTGCTGCAGCCCGTCGCTGTGGCTCACTGCCCACTTTCCATGGCAGTCTATAGCAGTTGTGGCTGCTTCCCAGCGGGTGGGAACAACTGCTAGGTTGCACCTGAGAGACAGATTGTGCCGCCTGTCGGCGGGGCCTTGAAGCAAGATATTCTGCTGCGGAAGTGAACGTGCTGCTGCTGCTACGTAAAAGGTTCGCTTGTACATGCTCCTGGACCTAAGCCAAACCAGGACGTATTGACCCCTTATCGTTTGTGCCGGGGTAGGCTCGTTACAACATCAAGACTGACAGTCATTCGTGCAGGCACGTAACAATCCGTGGTACGATGCTTGCAGATGGTCAGTTGTCCGACAGATGGTGATCTGACTGTGAAGGAGTTTAACAGATTTGCGAATGCTTGGGCAATTGAAGATATCCGTCCGCTTGCAAGGCAGCATGATCAGCACTTGCACTTAAGAGCACTGCTGAGAATATTGCTCAAGTACTTGGAGGCTATCTCTACGACTTAGGACAGAGCACTTTATTAGAGCAAGTCCCATACGCACGGAATGGGAATGGAGGGGAGCCTTTCGGACAGCCGTCCACGCCTCCGCGGCCTTGCTCAACCCTTCCTCCTCGGCGTGACACAGGGCCAGTATAGAAAGCGCAGGCTCGGGCGGAGGTAGCGGCACATGTACTCTGGTATCCGCATGAAGGGGAGCGGGCGGCAACCCATGAACTCCTGCATTTCAACAAGCGAGTTGCTCATTGTCGGACTTGAACCGATAACCAACAGGAAGAGAATTTAAGTCTGTCCTATTAATCAATTCTCACCAAGCAAGCCAACGCGATACGGCGATCGCACGATCAGGCGATGCGATAACAGGAACAAAAAGATGTTTTTCGAAACGTGTCTCTCTAATTGTTGCTTTGCCTCTTTTGGGCAGTTTGCAGGTGTCGTCGGTCGTTTACTTGGTTACCCAACATGCAATGATCAGCATCATTCTGTAGGCCAAAACCAGATTGTGATGATACGTGAGTTCAGTATGCCCAGTCAGATCTGGATCGACGGCTCCTACAAGGCGCGTTGAAGTGGTGACCAATACACCCGGCAGCGGCCCCGCATGTCAACAACAGTGATCACCACACTGACGCTTTCGACCACATAATATCTGGTCCCTTCAGCCTTGAAAGTAGGGCACGCGACACCAACATAAGAATTTGAAAGTACGTTGACCATCCTGCTGGAGATTGAATCTGTCGACGTGGCGTTGACATGGCGTTGGCTTGACATTCTGCACCGGCTGGCCTTACACAGCCATCGACCCTTTTGAACAGCTTCTCTCCGGATGAGCTCCGTCCGGTGGTGCTGCTCACCCGACTGTGTGCACTTGCCTGGGTTGGCCTCTCTCAGTCGCCTCCGTACCCTTCGCATGCGCCTCTCTGCCGCAGTCACAGGAAGTTGCCTTGCATCTGCATGCTGAGCGAAGCGTTGCTTGGAGCCGGTGGTCAGGCAATGTGTGGCGGTCGTGCGGCGCTCAAGCCTGCCACAAAACATCGTTGCACATGAGTCTGAGCATTTCTAATCTATCTGGAGGTGCTGAGCAAGTGTTGCTTCAGCATGAGTTTCGCAGCATGTGGATGGCGCTTCGAAAGCATGATATGATTGACGTAGAGACCACCTGAGATACTTTCTGAAACTATACACTGTAGATTTCATGCCTTTTGGAGACAATCCAAATATGGCAGTCCGCGCATCATAGAAAGGCCGCTATGAGTATGAGTTGGAAGGAGGCCAAGCCGAGCCAGAACATTGCTTATGCAAAATGCAAAGGGCAAAGGGCATGCAAATGGTGCTGTTTAGTGTGACAAAAACCGTCATGCCACAACAGCGACAGCGGCGGCGGCAATGGCGGCTGCAGCTGCGGTGACTAAGCCGGCGGCAATTGGGGAGAAACCGGACTAGGCAGCTCGGAGGTGTTGAGGAGTGCAAGAGCTGCCTCCCTCCCAGTGTCTCATGACCTCGGACCAGAGCGCGTGTACACAGCATGGATGCGCGTGGACACAGCGCGGGGGGGCCGTGCTGGGTCGAGCAGGTCGGCAGCTGCTATACCCCGCCTCCAGGGAAATGCCAAATATGGCATCGGTGAGTAGATCGTGCGCTGCTGTTCGATTATCCTCGTCCTTTTGAAGCTCTCCTCCCTTCCTTCAGTCTGCTGGAAAGAGTAAGTCAAGAGACCCTTGTCTGCTAGCTTCATGTGGTCTAGGTCTAGTTGCTCTGCGTGTAGCTGCGCTGTGGCGCTTCGTGAAGCCCATCACACAGAGGCTCAGACGAGTTATGGGGATCAGAAGCCACGAAGTCGGTGGTGCCGGCGTGGATGGATGCCATGGGTTCTTCACGTTGGCTGCAAGGTCGCAGTCGCCACTGATTTATGTTCCTGATACCTGTTATTGCTGTGGCCATGAGCCAAAAAACCAGCATATGGCAAGTCCCAGCTTAACACACTAGACTGCCATGAAGACCCTCTACAGGTACCTCAGGGGCACAGACTTCCATCTGGTCTACAAGGGAGACACTGAGCAGGCAAGTACTTTCAAAGGGTAAAGTGATGCTGACTGGGGAGGTGAGCCAATTATGAGGAGAAGTACCACAGAATATGTCTTCCTGCTTTAAGGTGGAGCCATCTCATGGGGGTCGAAGCTCCAGAAGACTGTGGCTCCCTCTAGCACCGAGGCCGAGTACATGGCGCTCACTCAAGCCACCAAGGAGGCAGTGTGGCTGAGAAGGCTTCTCCAAGAGCTCAACTACCAGCAGAGGGAGGTGACAGAGATCTACTCTGATAACCTCAGTGCAATCTCTCTGTCCAAGTATGCTATCTTCCATGCTAATACCAAGCATGTGGATGTACATTATCACTTCGTGAGAGAGGCTGTAGAAAGTGGGCATGTACTGTTTCACTATATTTCCACTAGTGAGCAAGTGGCAGATATTCTCACCAAGGTGGTCACGGCAGGTTACACGAGAGATTTGTCCCTCTTCTTGGCCAGGCCAAATGTGGCTGACTGCCCTACCCCTATAGAGGAGGGAGGATGACAATGCTGCTAGCCTTAGCCTAGGCTGGTCTGAGGTAGTGTTCTCAGTCAGTCAAGTCTTAGGTGGAGTGTTGTCCTTAAGCGAGAAATCGTTAAGGGGAAGCCTTGGCTGACTGGAGGTTAGCTAGAAGGCGGCAGAAGCTGCGAGTAGTTTCCCGTCCCCTCCCTTCCAGAATAAATTAGGGACGATAAGTGCTTTTGCGAAGGCGGAGCACCACCTGCGTCACCTACTTGGTGGACGGCGGCTAAACCGCGTTCACCCCACAAGCAACTCTGTCAGACACTTGGGGCGTCGCCCTCCCGGGCTCTCGACATCTATATAACCAGGGCACCAGCCCAGCCCCAAGTGCGGGGTCATTTTCAGCATACTGGCCCAAACCCTGCCTCTCTGCCCGCTCAACGCTCCATCACCCCTCACCTCTCAGTGGGTTCTGCCCAGCCGCTGGCACGCCGTTCAGCCTTCAACAATCTTCCGCTTTTAACGGTAGCCCGCCATGGCTGCTGTTAACCAATCTGTCCATCATGCTATCAGAGGCGCCGGCGAAGCCATGGCCGTTGAGAGGTTCAAAGGAACCGACTTCCCTCTGTGGAAGTGGAGAATGGAGGTATAAGCTGTTCTCTGGGAGAGCCAATACTTCTCATAACAGGAAAGAAGCAGCGCTTACAGCCATCAGAGAAGGGCTCGCTCATTGAGGATAGGGGCTGGAAAAGCCAGCCCAGAAAAGAATGAACAAAGGACGAGAAGGGGCCAGGGGAAGTACGAAGAACAACAAGCACAGAAAAGAAACGAAGCAGCTACGAAGCACTCAGTAACCCCTGCTAAGCAGCCTCAGGTCAGAGAGACTGGGTTCCTGGAAGCGGGTCCCCTGGCCAGAGCCAGAGGCAGCAGCGAGGGCTCTGCCTGCACGCAGGTGCAGCGCGCGGGCCATAGACCTCTGCAGCGAGACGGCCAAGCGCATGCGGTACACCTGCGCTGGCGACCCTGCTGCATGGAAGTCCACCGGCTCCCCATGGAAGCGGCGGACAATGGCGTGGCGTGAGAGCTGCTTGAGCAGCTCGAGCCACCGAGCGCCCAGCGCCCCGTGCGTATCGATGGCGAGCGGGAAGAAGTCGTCTTCCCGCGGGTGATCTGCGTATTTTAGCTCCTTGGCCCGAGCGGCGCAGGCTACCGCATACCCAGCCTTGGTGGCACACTGGGTTGGGTGTGAGCGGTCATATGGAGTCAGTGGTCCGTGTGGACCCTGCCGAGGATCGATGGCCTCCCGGGTCGACTGGAGGAGCTCTTCCTCTTAGTTTCTCGTTGTGCTTGTTTCTCAGTGCTTTCCCTGGCGCCTTCTCGTCCTTTGTTCATTCTTATTTGGGCTGGCTTTTTCCAGCCCCTATCCTCACTGGGCGGGCCCTTCTCCTTTTTCTCCCACTGGAAACGTCTTCTCTCTTTTCCTTCTACTCCTCCCTCGTGGTCTCCCCCACCCAGCCAGCTGCCCGCCGCGGCTGCGCTCTGGTCCTGCACGCTGCCCTCTACCTCTCTTGACTTCCAGCCACTTTCCTGTGACTTTGTGAAGGACTTCTCCCATCTTCTCCACACACCCCGAGCGCCACCGCCGCCGCCAAAGAGTGGCTCTCGCGGCCCGCCTGGGCACGCCGCCGCTGGAGCCTCTGCCTCGCTTCTTGCCGTTGTACTCGGCCACTCCGCCCCTCCATAATCTCTTTATACACATTCCTTCTTTCGCCTGTGACCAGCACGGCCCGCCCAGCCCCCCGCCCTGTCACGCATGACAGCCGCCGCAGGTAGCGCCGCGGCCGCAGCGCTCGCCGCCGTCGCGCTGCTCACTTGCGTTGTCGGCTCCGCCGTCGGTAACCTCGGGTGAGCAGCTGCCCACCACTGCACTTTCAGTCCTGAGCCGCGAGCGGATTGCGCCTGCCAGTCCTCTTTCTTTCTGTGTTCACTCTTTCTTTCTGTATTCATTATTTTGTCTGGGGCTGGCCACTTACATCCATCGCCCTCTACTGGAAGCGTCTTTCTCACTTTCTTTATGATGCAATTCGCCGCTGGGCTCCTCCGGTGGCACGCACTTCAGCGCCCAATGCTTGGCCACTCCGTATGGCCGCCCTCGCGCGCTGACGGCAATCTTTACGCTGGCACGCAGCTCCGACAAGGTGGCGCTGCTGGCCTTCAAGGCCGGTATCACCAGCGACCCCTTTGGCGCGCTCGACAACTGGCACTCTGCCGATCGCACACCGTGCGGCTGGTTCGGCATTGAGTGCAACGCCACGGCGCCTGGTGGCCCCAGGCAAGAGCAAGAGCTTTGCGCCGAGCCTGGCCTTCGCCGGCTGCTGCAACGCTTCATACGACCAGCACAAGCATCGGCGTCCGAAGTGGCAGCCGGTGTTCGCCTCCTCGGCAGCCTTCCGTCAGGACCAATGGCAGTGGCTGCCTGCAGCAGCTCAGCAGAGGCCCTCTTGACCAGCAGCATTCTTGCGAGCTCCTGAAGGTGCGGCGGGTGGTCAAGGATTGAATCAAATCAGCTTCCTCCGCCACTGATCGCTGCTTACTGCTTGCAGGCAAGTAATTGGGCTCTATTTGTCCGGGACGCTTTTGGAAGGTGTGCTGGCACCGGAGCTCGGCAAGATCAGCAGCCTGCTCTACATAATATTGAACAACAATCTGCTCTCGGGCCCCATCCCCATGGAGCTGGGTAGCATCACTAATCTTCGTACCCTCCTCCTTGGTAGCAACAGGTCAGCATGCTTCAGTTGCTTGTCAGTTATTTCAGTGAACGCTAAGACAACTGTGATCCTTTGCAAATTCTCGACCTTACGACGTTCTCCTGGGGGGCCTGCATGCACACGATATGCACATGGTCTTCAGAAAAGTGCCGCAACTTTCCAGGTCTTACGGTCAGCTGGTGAGGCGGCATCAGTCATGAGTGCACTCTTCATTACGAAGCTGATGCAAATCTGCAAATCTAAGTGAAACATATTGGTCAATCTTCTTGTACATGGCAGGTTGTCAGGTCTTATCCCAGAGGAGCTCGGGAGACTCTCTGCCCTCCAGGGCCTCTATCTCTACAACAACACGTACTCACCTTACCTACGCACTCTTAATTGCTGATGTTCGCCCTCCCGAGATGTATATTGTGTAAAGAAATTGCAGCTGACATTGTCACTTAGTGGCTGACATATAAATGCTTGGCAGGTTAAGTGGCCACCTGCCCCCCCAGTTGGGACAACTAGTGCTGCTCACCCAACTCTGGCTCTCTGGCAACAACCTCTCTGGACCAATTCCATCGACACTCTCCAGTCTCCAGAACTTGCAAGTGCTGATGATGGACAGCAACCAATTTTCCGGCCCATTTCCAGAGTGGCTTGGCAACCTGAGCAGTGCACTGACTATCTTCCTAGGTCAAAACAATTTGACTGGAGGAGTACCTGCAAGCATCCAATATTTGCAGAGAATCCAAGTTTTTGACATCTCCAGCAACCACCTGACAGGCAGTCTCCCCCAGGAAATTGGAGACTTAAGCAAGCTGACTACATTTTCGGCTGCAAGCAACTCATTCAGCAGGCCTATACCAGTTAGCATTGGCAGTCTGCCGTCGCTGATCTATCTCGACCTTTCGGAGAATGACCTCAGTGGCAGCATCCCAGCATCCTTCGCAAATTTGAATCTCACTCAATTCTTTAACATCTCCAATAACAACCTCAGTGGGCCTATTCCTGGTGGTTCTATTGGTCAATACGACAGCAGCTCCTTTGCTGGCAATGCAGCATTGTGTGGCGGCCCTTATCTGGCCTGCAAGGCAGCTCCCCCACCACCTCGCTCTCTTCCTCCTTTTACAACACCACCTCCAGAGCACAAGTCTCCAAGCTTATCGTGTAGGGCAATTGGCGGCATTGTCGTTGGGGGTATTGTTGTCCTTCTCCTCCTGTTGCTGGGACCGCTCCTGCTGTGTTGCTTAGCTTTGAAAAAGGACAAGACTATGACAGACAAGGAGCAAAACTTATGCTTATGCTCCAAGATGTCCATCACTAAGGACAGACTCCAAGGTCCCTTCACCTTTGAGGAGCTCATGGATGCAACTGAGAACTTCAACGACAATCATATTATTAGTTTGGGCGGCGTTGGGAAAGTGTATAGGTACGTACATGATGGAAGCACAAGCTATGCATATGCCGGCCCTGCTTGCAGTTGTGTTCATTTCCTTCTTCCCTTGGTGTGTCTTCTCGGTGCTTGTTGCCCCGATCTTTACAATGTCCTATGGCTTGCATAAGTACATAGGCCACTCAGATGAAGATGCTGAGCAGTGCGCAGAAGAAGGATGGCAAAATTTATGTAGTGAGGAGGCTAGCACCAGACAGCAGACAAGACATGAGCAAGGTACAAGCTGAGGTTGAGTTGCTGAGTCGCAATGTCAATCATTGCAATGTGGTTCCGCTACGGGGCTGGTACATCCCCAAGCACAACAACGTGGACATGCTGCTCATCTATCCATTCTTGCCTGGCGGGAATCTTGACCAACTGGTGCACGGGGGAGAGGGTGTGCCTTCTAAGCCAGATGGGTTTGACCACTGGTCTGCACGATGTAAAGTCATTCTGGGTGCGGCCGTTGGGCTTAAGTACTTGCATGATGAGTTCCATTCTGGGTTGGTGCATAAGGACATCAAGCCGAGCAAGATCTTATTGGATGAGCAAGGTCAAGGTTATGTGGCGTTATGTGCACGAGGTTTGCTTGACACGCACGTGTCAATCACGGCTGCAGGTGACTTCTTCGAGCACTCCAGTGGCATCTGTTCTCTGTCGTGGGCCTCTTGACATCATGTCAGAAAGATGAGTTGCTCACTGCATGTATTCCGACATGCTGGTTGCGGCTTCTCAAAGTAAACCCCTCGCTAACAAGGAGTCAGAATTTCTGCAACTCTTGAATGCAATGCCATGATTGCTGCATTTTCGCAGGCACAATTGGATATCTGGCTCCAGATGGCATTCTGGGCCAAAGGACTAAGCGCACCGATGTCTTCAGTTTTGGAGTCATGATTCTGGAGACCGTCACTGGCAAGCGGCCTGTTGATCCAATATTTCAATGCGAAACTGCAACTGGGGGCAGCTTGACTGAGTGGGTGCAGTCATGCCTTCGCAGTGGGGAGCCTATGGAGTGCATCGATATGGCGCTAGCTCCATTTGTCCCCCAGAAGCTTGATGAGATGAAGGGAGCCTTAAAAGCAGGGGTGCTTTGCTGCTCCGGTGTTCCAAGTCGAAGGCCATCAATGAAAGACGTTGTTTTAATTTTCCAATATCTTCAAGCTTTTGGTGCTGGTTCCCCATTTCCTGGAGTGCTGAGTTGACATTTTCAGAGAGACTGTTGGCCACCCAATTGATTTGATTATCTCGTCATTTTTTATTCTTAAGCTGAGTACCTTGGCAAAAACGATAACTCAGATGAGACTCTTGACAGTAGAGATCCGATGCTGCAAAGTTAGTGATAATCATTACCAGGGGTACTAGGGGTACGTGCATGGCTCCCTGGCTTTGCCCTGTTGACCGTGTGTGTAACGTACCCACTGTCTGTGAGCACCAATCAGCGATGTTACCGCTTACATGATTGGGATAATTGCGGACAAGTTTTACCCCGAAATACAAGGCAGTCAGCCTCGAGATGCACAGCACGTTCCTGTTCCGTTCCGACACTCGTCCCGTCATCGCCCTTAATCGACCTGCCTTGTGTGACGGCTACGGCACTTAGCAGCTATAGCTAGTCTAACAGTTTGTTAGCTAGAGGTTACCATAGAGACGATGGGCTAGCTTAGCAGACACTTAGAGTGGCACGTGTCGACACGGCCTGGCGGCATGCTGGCTATGGCGGGCATGCCGGCTATGGCGGGCCTGGCCGTGTAGCCTCTGGGGCTCCTGCCCCGGGCTCGCCCCTCGAAGGCCTGACCTCGGCGCCCTGCCGGATAGACGCTCAGACGAGCTAAGGGGAGGGCTCGCCGTCGCAAAAGAGGGGCTAGCAAAGCCAGCCCAGAAAAGAATGGACACTGTCCGCAGGCCTCAAAAGGCCACAAAACAGTGCCAGGAAAGACAAAACTACACACCAAGACACGAAATGATGCAGATGGATGCTCAGCAACCACGAGTGAGCAACAGCAAATCAGAATAACTCGAAGCAGGAAAAGCGGCACTCTGCCGAGACCCTGAGGCAGCAGCCATAGCGCGGCCAGCGTGCCTGTGGACCGCATGAGCCTGAGCTAGGGCAGTCTCCAGAGCCAGACTAACGCGGCAGCTAAGCGCGGCCATCAGCGCCCGGGTTCGCTGCACTTGCCGGGTGACCCTCGGTGGGCCCGGACAGTACAGGGGCTCCCGATGGGTCCACCCTGGGAGGCATCAACCTCGTGCACTTTGTCACTTTTTTGGGCTGGCTGTTCACAGCCCTTGCCCCCTTTGGCAGAGCCACTTCCTTTCTCTGGAAGCGTCTTTCTCTTCTGGAAGCGCTTACTCTCTTCCCGACCCACTCATTGTATTTTCTCAGACTTTCGAGGCTCCCCTCTAGAATAAATTGCGCGCCCGTAAAGAAGAGGGGCTGAGGCCAGCCCCAAATGAATGGACAAAATGAACTTATTATTGGACATAGACAGACTGGGAAAACTGCAATTGCTATTGATACTATTTCAAATCAGAAAGAGATCAATACAAATACCAAAAAGAATGATTACACAGCTCTAGCGCAGCGGCCTGGCTCTCCGCCCTTCCTATCGACGACGCACTGCGGATGCCAGACGTGATCTTCCGCACGGTCCCCCGCCCTGTCTTGTGGGAGTGCTGCAGTGCGAGTGCGGGGAACGTCGGCGGATCCAGCGGAGCTGGCGGCGCACGTCCTTTGCTGCGCTCCTCCGGAGGCGAGCGCACCGCTGCCCATGACCTCCTCAGAACTGCCATGTTCGGCATTCTCCTGGAGGCTGGGCACACTGTGGCGCTGGAGAATACGTGCATCGTGCCTATCCTGCAGAAGGCGGATGGACTACACACTCGGCGGGTCAATCTGGTGGCCACCACGCCGGACGGCGGCCCGAGCGGCATTGCCGACGTTGCCTCTGATGTGGTGGACCGTTCCAGTCCGGGGCTTTCTACCTCTGGCCATGCTGCGGCGACGGCCGCTCGCAGCACGGCGACGAAGCACGCAGATCACCCGGGAGGGGACGAATTCGTACCCCTGGCCGCGGAGTGCACGGGGCTCTCGCAACCCAGTGGCTCGACCTATTGGCCTGGCTTGCGCAACGCGCTGCGTCCCACAGGCAAGGTGAGCAGGCTGACTTTAACGCCACTGGCTCGCTAGCTCAGGTCTACCATATGCGCCTCTCTATCTCCTCCAGCTATCCATGGCCCACGCCTTGCATCTGCGTGCCGGCCGTGCTCTAGCTGCAGCCTCTGACTTCCGTCAGGGGGATTGCGGCTGCTAGTTTTCCGGATGTGCGGCTCCTCACTCGTCGTTTCTAAGTAGTTCGTCCCACCCAAAGTCTGAGACAGCGCTTCTGGCCTCTTCGGACCTTGTGAGTGCTTTTCGGGCTGGCTGTATGACTTCCGTGGAGGTGGTCTGGCTCCTCAACCTAGCTTGTCAAGCTGTACGTGCTCACTCGAGGATATTACGTCCCCCTTGGCCAGCTCAGTGCCCCCTTACCAGGACTTTGTGAAGCTCGGATTGGCCTCCCTTTCATTTTCATGAGCACCGCGCGCCTTCTTCACAGCCCTTGCCGCCTTGCCTTTGGACTTGGCCATACAGGCCCTCCGTCACTCAATACACACTCCATTGCTTTTGTTTTGGGAGGGCCACTTTCCTTCCTTTCCCCCTAGTTCGTCTCCGACTTTTTGACTCACGCCTTGTCTCGACTCTGATTGGGAAGCACCGCGGCGGCGAGCAGCAGGCCTGGGCGGCGGGCGCGCTGCGGGGCGGCCATGGCGGCGGCGGCGGCCTGCCTGGTCTGATCAAACGAGAGCAGATGCGGCTGCTGATGTTACAGGATCAGGGTGGAGGGGGGGCGGGCGTGGGAGAGTTTTGTTTTGTTTTGTTTTTTGGCCTCTTTCCCTGCAGCGAGCTACTCAGACCTGATGTTGCTCACTCGTGGGTACTGAGCATCCTCTGCATCGTCTACGTCTTTTGCATTGTTTTGGAGTGCAGTCCTTTTTGCGGCTCCAAAGCCAAAGCCAAAGAGAGAAACTTTCTTTGGCTTTGGCCATTGTCCATTCTTTTTTGGGCTGGCTTTTTCCAGCCCACCTTCTCTACGGGCGAGCCCTAGTTTGTTTCTGTTGAGGAGGGGGGGGAGGGCGCGCGCGGGCGAGTGGCCTCACTGTCGCGGGAGCCCCCGACACGCGGCGTCCCGGGGGCGGCCACGGGCCCAGGCACGCCAGCCCGGCCGCGCCGGCTGCCGTCGCTTGCCGTCGACGGCTTGAGCCCGGGGCCGCGGGCTGCCGATCCGACGGATCACCGAGGCTGCGGCCCGGCGAGGCAGCAACGCCCCCGGGCGCCCCCTGCGCCGCCTGCTGCCTCCCCCTTAGGCGCTCAGGATGAGTACGCACTGCTTAATTGTATAAGAGATTTAGTGTACAGTTTAGCGCCATTGGTCACGAAAGAATGTGCTCGCCCATAGAACAGAGGGGCTGGCAGAAGCCAGCCAAAAAAAACAATGGACAAAAATGAAAGAGCCACAACAGGTGCCGAAAAGAAGGGAAACACACAATTTAGCGCCATTGGTTACGGGTGCAGGAAAATTCGTGTATTTGAAACAAACGAAGGCCAAATGGCCAAGTACAAAGGCAAGCACATCTAAGACCTATATAACCTGCGGGTGCAGGGGGCTTGACGTGCAGCACCTGCGCACGGGGCAAAAGACTGATGCTGTTGGTTTCCGAGTACAGTCCAACCAACCCTGTCTCAGGTTATCCTCCACTAGCTCGTACCCTCTATAACGTCATCAAATTCTGGCAGACCGAGTCGGTTTGCCAGCATAAGGATTATAGCCTCCTATACTTCCATACTTTGTACATGTTTCTCAACATATAAGGTTATACCTATGGACGGACCGTGCAGACGGACCGTGCGGGGGACCGTGCGACGGCGTGCGACTGACGGACCGTGCGACGGACCGTGCAACGGCCCGTGCGACGGACCGTGCGGCCTGTACCGTTCGTTATATGTCTATCGTTATACAAACCTCCCCAACCGACCGTAGAACCTTAGGGCCGGGTTACACCGGGGCGGTCGGCCAGAAGCGTTGTGACCGCCGGGTCAAGGCGGTGTCACTGCCACGGAGGCCGAGGCCGCCTGCCCGTGCCGATGCGTATTTGACTTTCCGTGTATTTGGAGGGGGTTGGTGCCAGCTGTCCCTTCTCGGGCGGGGCCGGGGTGGGGGGGTGGGGTGGTCGGAATCCAGACCACCTCGGGAGGTGGTCTGGATTCCGGCCGCCAGCGTGGCAAACGCGCGCGTTTCTTCCTTCAACGCGCCCGAAAGGCGTCCTGGTCAGCGTCCGCTGTGGCGCCTCCGTGGCGTGCGACCACGACCGGGCTGTCCCCCTTGATGACCTCCAAATCTTCAGTGTTATGCTCCTTCCACTTTACTGCCTGCTGTGTGTAGCCCCTCTTTTTGTCAACAAATACTAGGCCATCTATTGCATAAGATCTCTTTAAGGTCCTATACATGCAGCTCAGATCTTCCAGCGTTACACCGGCGACGGTCATTTCATTCAACGCGCGACACGTACCCTCGGCGCGGCCGACCGCCCCGGTGTAACCCGGCCCTTGGACAGGGTTGACTGTACTAACATAGGGCCCTCCCTTCTCAAGCATTTGGGCCTTTCTCATAGTTTTTGAGGTCGTGTTCACTATGTGCGGGACTGCTTTCCTCCATACAGCTGTGGAAGAAAGAAAGAGCTCGCCCATAGGAAAGAGGGGCTGGCTTTGCCAGCCCAAAAAGAATGGACAATGTCCAAAGGCAAAGAAAGAGGTGCCGAAAAAGGACTACACTACCAAGCACAACAATGCACTAGGGAAGCTCAGTACCCGCGAGTGAGCAGAAGAGACTACTTTCCTAAATTTGATGGAAGTGCTGTTTGTTTAGTTACTTCTGAGCAGGCACCTTTGATGGTCGGCACCATTCACCGTCTCCAATTTCTTGTTCATACTTTTGTGGGCTGGCGTGCTGTGTCCCGCCGCCAAGGGCAGCAGAGCGAGCGGCCCGGCTTCAATACCGTCGGGTTGCTTGCTCAAGTGCACATGATGCGCCTTGCCATTTCCCTGCAGTTGGTAATGTACGTCATCAGGAATGCTTGCCGATGTACTTGGCCACTTTGGCCTTCAAGTTTTCAATACACGCAAGCTTTTTTTGAAAGAGCTTACCACTTTTTCTTGCAGCCATCGCTTTTATTCTGGAAGAGCAAGGAAAAGTACGGACCTCGTCTTTTCTTAGGACCTTGTCAATCTCTTTCTAGCGTCACTGACAGCCGACCCTTATTTCCGGAAGATGGTGTGCATGATCTTCATGGCCCCTGCCTCAGACGCTACATTGCTTCATTCATCCTTGTTGGGCTGGCCTTTCACAGCCACTGTACACTGGAAGAGCTGTTGTTATATTTGTACTCTGCGCGAGACGGGGCCGGACAGCAAGCGAGCGCGATCGGTGGAGGGTAGGGCCGATCGCTGTGCTCGCCAGCGACGGCGCGCCTCGGCATGGTGGGCGAGGCGAGGACAAGGCGAAGGCCCCATCATCTCCGATGCCCGCTTCTTGGGTTGGACGAGACGAGTCTGTTGTGCAGAGGTGGTCCATTGAATCCTGCGCTTAGCATTGCGACCTGGGCCGCCACGGGGCTCACTCACATTCGACGACTCGCATTGCCTTGCAGCTGTCGCGGCTGCTGCCGGCAGTGTCGGTAGCGATGCTGCAGTGGCTGCCTCTGGCTGGACCTGCCAGCAGGAGGGCAGGTCCTGGGATCACTGGCTGGCCGATCACACCTGGCTTTCGCACCAACTGTGCGCGTTCTACACAGCAGTTCCGCTCGATAAGGCCGAGCACTCCTTTGCTGGAGTCATCTCACGCAGTTCTGCAGCCAGATGGGTCAGCAGCTTCATCTCATATCAGGCTCAATCTCAAAGTGGGTGGCTTAGGTAGTGGATCTGGTGCCATCACACGGCCATGCACGCAAGTATGTGGGCTATGAGATGACATGACCCATCACTGATTGGCTGGCTCAGGTACTGCTCAGCAGTTTTCAATCCACGACTCATACTGCTATTGATGTGCACAAACCAGCACGTAGACAATGATAAGGGTGGTGATATAACCAGCGGCTCTTGCTAGGTCACATATCCAGGCATCTGAATTGCAGCCCAACAAAGTGGCTGTCAGGCTCTTGTCCAGCCACAGCCAGCTCACTATCCTCCTAACGCTGCCTTCTTGCAGTTGCTACTGCTTGACTACGCGCGTGACACAAGGAGCATTTGAGCATTAAGTAAACAGCACACGTTCGGAAGCCAACTGGAGCAGCTTGTTACAATGAGGTGTATGAAACACTTGGCACTCTGCTGATGCAGGATAACACGCGTTGCAGCATATAGGAAACCTAAGCGAAGGTCGCCAGGTGGAGGTCGCAGCACTCAGTAAGGGGCCATGGCAGCGGGACCAGCAACTCATGTCCGACGGGCTTTACTGTGCACCATTGCGACATCGTTGGCACAGCCAAACCCCAGAGCAGCAGGAACTCTTACTAGCCACTCAAGGTTGACAGAGGAAGACTGGGCTAGCTGGACTTGACTGCTTCGACAAGCAATGCACAATTATGCAGAGATACAGCAGATCTGCAACCCACATCCTAAGGAACCAGAAGTATGCTAGCTGAACCTGTCCACTTGTAATGTCCACACCCACCACAGCACACACAATACCCCACTGTCAGCAAGAAAAGAATATGCGCTCGCCTGTGTAGCAGCGCCTCCACAAGAGCCAGGCCGAAATGAATAAGCTGCACGAGGAGATAACAAGCGTGCCCAGATCTGGGCGGGCATGGCGCCTTCCTTTTTCAATCGACACCATTCTCGCCCTTTTTATTCCTGAACGAATCTCGCAGTGCTACAAATCGCTTGTAGCACTGGTTCTTGTTCTTCCCAGGAACAGCTGCAGCTATCCGCTCCCATCTAGCAGTCNGCCTTTGGGTCTTGTGTCCTGCTACCGTATGCGTTTGTCTATGTCGCTACAGCGTTCCCAAGCGCTTGCTTTGCATCGCCGCGCTGGTCGTGCCCTTGCAGCAGCCTCTGGCTTGCGCAGCGGGGTTGCTCTTCCTCCCCTCAGCTCATCTGACTTCCTACTGCTGACACGGGGTTACTAAGAGCGCCCTGGCTGCCTAGCCTGTGGCTCCGTCATGAACACCTGTATGCATCTGGCTGGCTTTCACAGCCGCTCTTTCAATATCAGCAGCCGCATTCATTTGGGTGAGTACGTACAAAATTGGAGGTTAGCTGGCCAATTTAGCTTGCAGATTAGCGCCTTCGGTTACGGGGTGCAGGAAATTGCTCGCCCACACAGAAGAGGGGCTGGCAAAGCCAACCCAAACAGCATGGACAAAATCCAAAGAGCCAAGAGCCAGCAGCCGGCAGCTGGTCAGAGGCGCTGCCGGAGGCTCGCCATGGCGGGCCGGGACTGGCCCTCCCAGGCGGCGGCGAGGGATTGGGTGGCGGCGAACGCGGCGTAAGACTCGAAGGACCGACAGCATGGCTCGTTTGCCCCGTGCGCAGGGCTGTACGTCACGCCCCTGGCTTTTTCCAGCCCCTATCCTCAATGGGCGAGCCCTTCTCTGGAGGATGGGCATGCTGAAAAAGCAGGGGCGTGACGTACAGCCCTGCGCACGGGGCAAACGAGCCATGCTGTCGGTCCTTCGAGTCTTACGCCGCGTTCGCCGCCACCCAATCCCTCGCCGCCGCCTGGGAGGGCCAGTCCCGGCCCGCCATGGCGAGCCTCCGGCAGCGCCTCTGACCAGCTGCCGGCTGCTGGCAGCACCGGCTGCATAGCCGCAATCGGTCGAGCATGGCAGCCGCCGCCGCACTGCTTGTCACTACCGCTCGGCTGACCTGTGTCGGCGTAACCGCCGGGGGCTTCGCGTGAGCAGTCCTCCCTCTTACCCTCCTACCCTCTCACCTTTGTATACACCTGGCTGACTTCTACAGCCGCTCTTGAAATCAGCAGCCGCGGTCTTAGTACCTCCCGCACCACCATGGCATTGCCAGTCCTGAGCCGTAAACAGATTGCACCTGCAAGTTCTCTCTAGACTTGAATCACCCGGTGGCATCGATCAACTTGGGAAACGTCAACCCAGCACCAAATGCTCCGAGATTCTGGAGCATCTCAATCACGTCGACCATTGTTGGCCTCTGTTTTGGAATATCGGAGCAGCAAATTAGCCCCAATCTCAAGGCGCCTCGGACTTCGTCCACTTTCTGGGGACGAATGGAGCTAGCGCCATATCAACGCACTCCAAAGGCTTCTCGTGTCGATGGCAGAATCGCACCCACGAGATTAAGTTGCCACCACTTGAAATTTTGGTCTGAAAGAAAGGGTCAACAGGCCGTTTGCCAGTGACAGTCTCGAGAAGCATCACTCCGAAATTGAAGGCATCGCTGTATGTGGTCAGTTGGCCTAGGGCGCAGTCTGGACCGATATACCCGACTGTGCCTGTCAATGTGTCGTAGGCCTCTCTAGTGTCGTGCAAGAAGGATGTATAGACACATGCTGGTAGAGGCACCTCAGACTGCCTAGCAATGATTATAGATCATCTTTCCTGCAACTCATGACGCGTCACAATGCATCATTGGACGCATCATTGTGACGCGTCATGAGTTGCAGGAAAGATGATCTATAATCATTGCTAGGCAGTCTGAGGTGCCTCTACCAGCATGTGTCTATACATCCTTCTTGCACGACACCAGAGAGGCCTACGACACAGCTCAACGGACATTGGAGGGCATCGGGAACTCCCTGCAGCCAGGGTTGACACGTGCGTGTCATGTGCCTGAAAGGTTCGTGCAAGCCCAAAATTCGCCATGTACACTTGACCTTGTCCATTCAACCAAGGTGTTGCTTGGCTTGACGTCCCTTTGCAGCACCAGGGATGCACTCGTGATGCACGTACTTAAGCCCAATTGCTGCACCCAACAATACCTTCTTACGTGCAGCCCAGTGATCAAACCCTTCTGGCTTTGGAGGCACGCCATCTCCCCCGTGAACCAATTGGTCAAGATACCCGCCAGGCAAGAATGGAAGATGAGCAGCATGTCCTCGTCGCTGTCATGAGGGATGTACCACTCTATTGCGGGACAGATTGCGGTGATGGATGCGACTCAATACCTCCACCTCAGCTTTCACCGATCTCAGTCCTTGCTTGTTAATTGGCGCTAGCTTCTTCACTGCATACTTTTGCCTTCCTTCATCTGCGCATTGGTCAGCGTTTCGCATCGTAGTGAAAATTTGCCATAAAAAAGCCATAGATAAGAAAAAGACCGGGACAATCAGCACCAAGACTAAGCACCGCTTGCAAGCAGGGCAATGTACGTACACATAGACTTTCCCTAAGCCGCCAGACCCAATAATGTGGTTGTCGATGGAATCCTCAGCGTCCATGAGCTCCTGGTAGGTGAAGGGACCTTGGAGTCTGTCCTTAGTGATGGACATCTCGGAGCAGAAGCTCTCGACGATGCGCTCCTTCTCTGTCATAGTTTTGTCCTTCTTCCGAGCTAAGCAACACTGGGAGAAGTCCCAGCAATAATAGGAGAAGGAGGACAAGAGCCCCAACAACAATGCCGACGATTGCCCCCTTTGATAAGCTCGACGACTTGTGCTCCGGAGATGACGGGGAAGGAGGAAGAGAACGAGGTGGAGGAGCGGTCTTGCAGGCCACTTAAGGGCCGCCACACAACGCGGCATTGCCAGAGAAGGAGCTGCTGCCGACTGACCAATAGAATAGCCAGGAATGGGCCCACTGAGGTTGTTGTTTGAGATGCTAAAGAAGAGAGTAAGATTCAACTTAGCGAAGGACGCCGCGATGCTGCCATTGTAATTGTTGTTGGAAAGATCGAGATAGGTGAGACTTGGCAAGTTGCCTATGCGCTCCGCTATGGGCCCGCTGAATGAGTTGCTTGCAGCCGAAAATGTAACGAGCTTGCTTAATTTCCCAGTTTCAGGGGGGAGACTGCCGGTTAGGTGGTTGTTGGAAATGACAAGATAGTGAGCGTTTTGCAGACTTCGAATGCTCGCAGGGCTCCTCCGGTCAAGCTGTTGTGACCTAAGTAAGTAGTCAGTGCACTGCTTAGGTTGCCAAGCCACTCTGGGAATGGGCCAGAAAAAGTTTTATTCTCCACTACCAGCTCTTGGCAAGTTATCCAGGTTGGAGAAGGTCGTCGGAATCGGTCCTGAGAGGCTGTTGCCAGTGAGGTAGAGCCCGTTGAGCAGCAGAGTCGATGCAATCTGCAGTCACCACGTCTGCATTGATACGCGGACCTCCTCCGGGCGGGATGGCTACTAGGTCAGACATTTGGACATTGTCCATTCCTTTAAGGGCTGGCTTTGCCAGCCCCTCATTTCTATGGGCGAGCCCTTCTTTTTTCGTTTCTTCCATAAGAGGGCGGTGGCTGGGAAAGAGAAGTGGCACTCCCAATGGGGGCAAGGGCTGTGAGAAGCCAGCCCGAAAAGAATTGACAGAGGTTCGAAGGGGCCAAAGGACGGAGGGGCCTAAAAAGCGCTAAGCAGCTACGAAGGGGCCTGAAGATGCTATGTCAGAACGGGGGAGGATGGACCACTCAGTGGTTACGAGTGAGGAGCCTCAAATCCAACAGACTAGCTGCCGGAAAACTATCCCCCTGACGAAAGCCGGAGGCCGCAGCGAGAGCTACGGCCAGCACGCAGATGCAAGGCGTGGGCCATGGACCGCTGAAACGCTAAGTAAAGGAAGAGGCCGGCAAGGGCATGCGAGAAAAATGACACTGCTAGACACAAGACGACGCAATGGGAAACTCAGTAACCCCTGCTTGAGCAGCCGCAGGTCGGAGAAGCAGGGCTCCCGGAAGAGTGCTTAGTTTTTAGCGCTTTCCCCTTTCTCACACTTTGTTCATTCATTCTTGGGCTGGCCAATCTGGCCGCGCTTTTTTCTTTTTGGGCTGGCCTTTCCCAGCCCCTATCCTCTATTCTCGTACATTATTCCTTCTTTATGAATGAGCCTGTTAGCTTTGCTGCCTGGGCTGACGTTTCTGATGTTAAGGCTCAATCGCGGTTTTCCCGTGCTGCAGACGAGCAACCACTGGAGCATCTCCGGAGTCTCCTCCAAGGGGATGCTCGAGGCCAGGCTCGGCTCCTATCTGTATCGTCTCTGGGAGCGTCTGAGTGGCTCCGCGCTTTGCCTTTGCATGCGGGCTTGCGGATGGGAAATGCTTTGTTTTGCGATGCTATGCGCCGCCGTCTTGGCTTACCATCCCTGTGCTTGGCAGGGGTGACCCAATGTGAATGTGGGCTGGTTGAGCATGATGCAGTGCTCATGGGTGACCACATGCTCAGGTGTGCCAAAGGCAGTGAGCGCACGGGCTCCCACAACCTCCTACGTGACGCCATATATGGCATCGTCAAGGAGGCGGGATATCAAGTGGCGTTGGAGAGCACCGGGGTGATGCCCGTCCAGCTCCGCAAGGGGGTCCCTCGGACGCGGCGTGTCGATCTGGT
>WELB01000022.1:1065578-1090395 GCA_009602725.1 Spirogloea muscicola
CATGGGAGTCCACCGGCTCCCCATGGAAGCGGCGGACAATGGCGTGGCGTGAGAGCTGGTTGAGCAGCTCGAGCCACCGAGCGCCCAGCGCCCCGTGCGTATCGATGGCGAGCGGGAAGAAGTCGTCTACCCGCGGGTGATCTGCTTATTTTAGCTCCTTGGCCCGAGCGGCGCAGGCTACCGCATACCCAGCCTTGGTGGCACACTGGGTTGGGTGTGAGCGGTCATAGGAGTCGGTGGTCACCACGTCCAGGAGAAGACGTGGCCCGCCTGCCGGTGGGGTGGCCACAAGGTCCACGCGACGAGCGTGGAGACCGTCGGCCCGTTGCTGGAGCGGCATGACGGCAGAGTTCTCGGCTGCCACCGAGAAGCCCGCCTCCACAAGGATGCCATGCATCGCATCGCATCGCATGCATCGCATTTTCAGGCCCCTCCTTCATTGTGGCCCCTTCGACCTTTGTCAATTCTTTTCGGGCTGGTTTTTCACAGCCTTGCCCCCATTGGGAGAGCCACTTCTCCTCCTGCCAGCCCCTCTTCTCTATGGGCGCGCACTTTGTTGTGAGATTGAACGACTCTTCCAGTAGGGTTATGGCTGTGTTTCAAAGTGGCTGTGTTTCAAAGTGGCTCTCCCAATTGGGGCAAGGCTGTAAGAAGAAGATTCATCACCCGGTTGGGGATGACTTCGCGGCCTTTGCGATCGACGTACACGGGGCCTACGGCAGTAGGCCCTCGTTCGTCAGGGGGATAATTTTCCGGCAGCTAGTCTGTCGGATTTGAGGCTTCTCACTCGTAACTACTGAGTGGTCCATCCTCCCCCGTTCTGACATAGCATCTTCAGGCCCCTTCGTAGCTGCTTAGCGCTTTTTAGGCCACTCCGTCATTTGGCCGCTTCAAACCTTTGTCAAGTTTCTTCGAGCTGGCTTTCCACAGCCCTTGCCCCCACTGGGAGTGCCACTTCTTCTACGGCAGTCGCTGGCTGGCCTCCTGCGGCGGCTTGCCCGGCAGGCCATTGATCGGCGGGCGGGTTAGCCAAGGGAAGTGCCGGGCTTCAACGCTGCCGGCTCGCTCGCTTAGGTCTTTCGCATTCGGCTCTCCGTCTCTATGCAGCGCTCTCTGGTTTTTAGGGTTTAGGCTCTCTGGCTCTTTGGCTCTCTGGCTCTCTGGCTCACGCAGTTCAAACGCGTGCCGGCCGCGCTATGTGCCGGCACGTGCCGGCCCCGCCGGCTGCTGCCTCAGGGTCTCGCCGGAGTGCTGCTTTTCCTGCAGCGAGTTATTCAGACTTGACGTTGCTCACTCGCGGCTACTGAGCTTCCATATGCATTGTCTCGTGTCTAGTTGTGTAGTTTTCTTTTCGGCACTCTTTTTGGCTTTGGATATTGTCCACTCTCTTTGGGCTGGTTTGGCCAGCCCTTCTTCTCTACGGGCGCGTCATTCTCTGTAAGAAGTCAGCCCGAAATAGCTGACAAGCTTCGAAGGGGCCAGACTATGAAGGAGCCAAGAAGCGCTATCTCAGAACTGCGGGAGGATGGACCACTCAATAGCTACGAGAGAGGGCTGTGACTGGCCAGCCCAGACAAAGAGAAGTGACTCACCCACTCTCTCCAAAGGGAGGCAAGGGCTGTGAAACAGCTAGCCCGGACAAGGTCCGAAGGGTCAAAAGCGCTCGCGGAGCTTGGATAGGATAGATCACAAAGAGGCCAGCCCAAAAGAGAAAGCGCTACCATTCTGACAGCAGTGGCTTTGAGAAGGCGGCCCAAAAGAAAAGACAAGGTCTAGAGAGGGCGGGGGGAATAAGAAAGTGGAAGAAGCCGCTTCCACAAACACTCCTCCAGTAAGAGAAGGACGCTCCCATGAGAGAGCAATGGCTGGAAGAGGCCAGCCCACAAAAGAAGAATGAACAAAGGTCGAATGGGCCAAGGGAAACCGCTATAGCTAGCACATATGGTTTCAAGCAGCTACGCACACTTAGTAACCCCTGCGAAGCAGCCGCAGGTCGGAGTAATTGGGCTCCTGGTAGCGGATACCTTGGCCAGGGCCAGAGGCTGCAGCTAGGGCACGACCGGCACGCAGATGCAGCGCGCGAGCCATGCATTTCTGCAGCAAGACGAACGGCGCATGTAATACAACTGCGCGAGCGAGCCTGCTGCATGGAAGTCCACCGCTCCCCATGAGGTGAGCGGGAGATAGCGTGACACAAGAGCTGATTGAGCAGCTCGTGCCATCGAGCGCCCAACGCACCGTGGGTGTCGATGGCGAGCTGGAAGTCTTCCTGCGGGTCGTCAGCGAACTTTAAACTCCTTGGCCCGGGCGGCCCAGGCCACCCCATACCCAGCCTTAGAGGCACATTGCCAGGGTAGAGTAGAGGGCGATGGCTGTGCTTGGCGAGGCCAGAATTGAATGGAATATGAGAAAGAAAATGCTCTTCTTCATTAGGTTATAGCTGTGAGAGACCAGCCCAGAAAAGAATTGAGCACTTCAAAGGGGGCGTGGGCCGTGAAAAGCCGGCCCAGAAAGAAAAGACCAAGTCCAAAAGGCGAAAGGCTAAAATGGCAACAGCTATGCAAGCAACCACAGCAAGTGGGAGCTTAGTAAAGCCGAGCAGCACCCGCAAGTCGGAAGAAGGACGGTAGTGACAATTGAGCTCTTCCAAAGGAGGGGGCTGCGACAAAGAAGGAGCAGATAAAGGCAGGCCGGAAAGAAAGAACAGGGTTCGAAGGGCTGAAAGGCGCCAAGAGCACAAAGCTATGCAATTGTAACGTCTTTCCTGTTTGGGAGAACCAAACGGCACCGGTAAGCGGCTTCACGCGCGGCTTCACGCGCGCCACACGCCAGTCACGCGCTTCACGCGCCAGGGACGCGCGGCATGCGCCAGTCCCCAGGACTTGTGTACCGTTCGTCAGGCTCGCGCCACGCGAGCCCGCACCTTGCGCGTCACGCGCCAGTCGTAGCCCCATTGTGCGGGTCCGCTCCTCCGGGGGCCGGACCATGGGGCTACCCTCGTCACAACCTCGGGGGAGCGGTGGCAGGTGGAACGCTACAACTAGCAGGCCGAGGCCAAACTCCTCAGTCGGACCAGTGACGCCCGGAGAGAGGCATAACCCTGCTTGCCTGCTGTCGCAGCCGCCGCCCCAGCTCTGCTGCTGCCGTCTGCTGCCCAGCCCGTCACCGCAGCCCGTCACTGCGGACATCGCCGGCTCTCCGTAAGTGCCACGGTTGCGCCCCATCTGGGGCCAGCTGCCAATTCCAGACCCCCTGTAGAGTCGCCGCCTTCTGGCGGCGCCTCAGGGTAAGACTTCCGCTGTGCTATTTGATGCACTTGAGTGCACAGTGTGCGTTGGCGCTCCACTCTGTAGGGGGGTAGTGACAAATCCCCCTAGGTCCGAACTCATCAATAAGGACGTACTGTCCCCTAACTGCGTGTATCAGGACGTCACAGTAAGAGACTACAGCAAAGCCCTGAAGATAGGGGCTGTCGTTTGCGGCGGAAAGCCGCAAGTGAGCTGGGCAAGGGGCTGTCGCAGGCAGGACGATAGTCATAGCCGCGGCAGTGGGCCTGTCGAGGCGCCACCTCGCAGGGACTCAAGCGGAGCCCGAGTCATCATTACTCCTTCCAATGCTCCCTGGCTCACGCAGTGCACTTGCGGGCAGGCCGGCGCTGTAGCTACTGCTTCTGGGTCTCGTCGGGCTGTCTCTTTTCCAGCTGCAAGTTACTCCGACTTGCTGCTGCTAACTCGGGGTTACTAAGCTCCCATTCCTGTAGTCTCGTGCATAATTGTGTGATTTAGGCGCATTCTGGCTCTTTGAACCTTGTACATTCGTTTGGGGCCAGCCTTTCACAGCCACTGCCTCGACCTAGAAGAGCTGTTCTTCTATCCAGCCTCTTAGTGCCACGCTTCCCCTTCTGCCGAAGACGGCGAGCCTGTGATGGAGAAGCTGCAGCTCTTCCAAAAACGCAACAGCTCTTTCGATGTAGGCAATGGCTGTGAAAGGCCAGCCCAGAAAGTGAACAAGGTCAAAGGGCGCAAAATGCACACAGTAGGACTACAGCGAAAAGCAAGTCCTGCAAAAGGCCAGCCCACGAGATTTTGACAAGGATCCAAAGGGGGAAGGCGCGCGGTGCGCATGAAATTGAAAGGGAGACAATTTCTGGCCTTACAACCGGGTAATGAGCTGGCTAAGGGGGCCTCTAATATCCCCGAGCGAGCACATGCATATCTGACAAGCTATTCTGAGGAGCCAAACCACCACCACGGAAGCCGTTAGCCTGGGCTAATGCACGTTCAGCACCCTGGTCTATCGCGAGTGCCTGGGAGCGCTGCAGAATCAATGATAGCCGCATTGTGATGAACCTGACCCTTAACAGCACAGTCAGGGGTCAATCGTCCTTATTGATTTTGGTTCTGGGGTTTAGAGACAAACCCCCAGCACAGTGAAAGCACCACGTGTGATACGCAGCGGAAGTCTGGCCCTGAGGCGCTGCCGACAGGCAGCGACTCACCTCTCAGGTACGGGCCAGCGACTGTCCCCAAAGGAGCAGTCACAGTCCTACTCACGGAGAGCCGATGAAGGTCCGCGACGACGGGAGGCGGCGACGGGCTGCAGCAGAGGGCAGCAGCAGGGCTACGTCGGCGGGCTGCGGCAGCAGGCGGCAGCAGGGCTACGCCTCTCTCTCGCGGGCTTCACTGAGGTTGACCGAGTTGTCCCCGAGTCGGCTCTCAGCCCTACTTGTAGTGCTTCATGTGCCACCCTCCCCGGGGTCTCTGAGAGGCTCGTCTCAGGGCCCACCTTCGGAAAGGCGGGCCCGACAAGGGGAATCTACTGCGTGGGCAGGCCACGCGGCTCCCTTCTTCGTACTTCCCCTGGCCCCTTCTCGTTATTTGTTCAATCTGTTTTGGGCTGGCTTTTTCCAGCCCCTATCCTCAATGGGCGAGCCCTTTGATTTCTGGAGGCGGCGGCCGTCCTGCGCCGCCGCCGAGTGGCGCCCTGCGGCGCCGGCTTGCGGCGCCGCCGGTGGGTCACGGGTGTGGCGCGGCGTCACAGGCGCGCCACACGTGTCACATACACGTCATTGCGAGCACGACGGCAGAATCAGGACTATGCCAAGAAGCTCCGCTCTGGAAGTCCAAAATCCGCTGCATCGGCTGGAGGCGGCGCGCCTGCACGTCATATCGTCAGCAGGCGCGTCACACCGCGGCGCTCTCGCGCTGTCGCACGCGCGTCGCGCGCGTCAGTCGCGAGCGCGTTAGTGCTTAGCGCTTAAGTCGAAGTTTAGCGTCCCGTAACGGCGGGCACGTTACACGCAATCCATAGCATGCAACGGGACGCTGGAATGCCCTAAGCCATCCGCCCGACTACGTCGGCGGGCATCGACATGCAGTGCCAAGGCGATGGAGGAGGGAAGACCACTTTGTTCCGTAGCCGCCGTATATGTCCATGGCGCATGGGAAGAAGTGGTCGCCCCGGGGGTGGTCGTTACAGTGCCTCTCCTTCTTCCTCTCCGCATGATGTATCGCCCAACCTGGCACAGTCGGTGTGGGTGCCCCTGGTTGGATTGCGTCGATGAGAGACGAAAAACGAATAGCACGCAGGCCCTCTCCCAGTGCCCTCTCCAGTGAGAAAGTAATTTGTGGCATGCACAGCCGCCATGTTGTGGCGCCTGCCCCTTCGCTTTCCGCCACGACGCCTCGCCTGGCTTGGCAGTCGCGTTTTTCCCGTAAGGGCCTCGGCCCGCCGGCAGACGCAGCCGCACAATATGCACTCGGGAAAATTACAGCAAAAATCAAGTTCCGTTGAGGGCCAGCCCACGACAGTATGACAATCCTTCCGCACGGCTGTGCATCGCCTCCTCGGCCTCCACCAACCCTGGCTAAGTGGTGTACAGCGTGTGAGTCATCTGGAGCGCGTCGTAGATCGGCAGGGCAGACAACCAAGCTGCAGCCCCTGGTGAGGATGCCGAGAGCAGCCGCGCGCGTCCCCGGAGGTCGTCCGAAGGCAAAGGCCCCATCGCTGTGGTGAATGAGGCCGCATCCACCTCCGCCATGAAGCGAGCTTGGGCCCGGAGGTCGGCCGTACGCGAGAGGTGTGCGAAAGGAAATGGCTCTCCCAATGGAGGCAAGGGCTGTGAACCTCAAGTGGCGAGCCCTTCTTCGGCGGGGGGCCCCGGCTCATCGCTGACGTGGTCATCACCGACTGCTTTGATTCCAGGGGCAGCCCAACGCTCGTCGGAAAAGGCGGGCTACGCAATCCGCCAAGCGGCCGGCGTCAAGGAGCGGAAGTACTCGGATCACCCAGTGGGAGACGAGTTCGTGCCACTCGCCGTCGACGTCCACGGGGCGTTGGGTTGCGATGGCTTGACCTGCTCCAGCGCCTTGCGCGGCGTGCGGTGGCCCGCCGCCAAGGGCAGCAGGGCGAGCAGCCTGGGTTCAAAACTGCCGGGTCCCTTGCTCAAGTGTTCCGGATGTGCTTGGCCATTCCTTGCAGAGGTCCCTTGCCTTCGCCGTCCACTTGCGTGCAGGCCGCACCTTGGCTGCTGCCTCCGGTTTCCATCAGGGTGACATCTATCCGCCTGCAAATTACTCTGACTTGCACTTGCTAAGTCGCAGTCACTGAAAGCCCCCTTGCTGCCGGCTTAGCAATAAGTATCTCGCTTTTGACGCCATTCCGCCCCTCCAGACCTTGTCCATTCTTTTGGGCTAGCCTCTCACAGCCACCAGTCAATTAGGAAGCGCTGTCTCCTCTCCGTCTTTCTTCTTTGTACCCCTCGCTCCTGCGGTCAACGCCGCTGGGACTGCTGGCGTGGCACGTGGCGACGGCGCCAGACAGCCTGGCGTCAACGGGGCCCACGCGGCCCGGAGTCTCGGCACAGCCACCTTGACGCGTGAGTCGTCGGCAAGCCCGAGCTGCCCCCAAGAAGTGGCTCTCCCAGTGGGGGCAAGGGCTGTGAGAAGCCAGCCCGAAAAGAATTGACAAGGTTCGAAGAGGCAAAATTACGAGCTAAGCAGCTACTAAGGGGCCTGAAGAGGCTATGGCAGAACGGGGTAGGATGGACCACTCAGTAGTAACGAGTGAGGAGCCTCAAATCTGACAGAATAGCTGCCTGAAAACTATCTCCCTGACGAAAGACGGAGGCCGCAGCGAGAGCACGGCCAGCACGCAGATGCAAGGCGTGGGCCATGGACCGCTGAAGGGAGACGGACAATCGCATACGGCATACCGTAAACCCTGAGCCCACGAGCCAGCGGCGTTGAAGTCAGCCGGCTCACAGCGCCTGCGGGACACAGCGCGCCGCGCAAACCTGGCCAGCAGGGCGAGCCACTGGGACCCGAGAGAGCCGTGCACGTCCACAGCCAGGGGGACGAATTCATCTGCAGCCGGGTGGTCGGCGTGTTTGGCCGCCTTGCTGCGAGCGGCCTTCGCCGCAGCGTGGCCAGCTCGCGAGGCAGAAAGCCCCGGGTTGGAGCGGTCGACCACATCAGTGGTGACCCCATCAGCAATGATGCGCCCGCCGCCGCCCGGCGTGGACGCCACCAGGGCGACGCCGCGCGTGTGGAGTCCGTCGGCCCTCCAAAGGAGTGGCATGACAGACGTATTCTCCATCGCAACTGTGTATCGCCCTCCTGGAAGATGCCGAACATTGCGTCGCGGAGGCGGTCGTGAGCAGCTGTACGTTCGCCTCCAGTGGCGCAGCGGAGGATATGCGCCGCCAGCTCCGCCGGGTCCGTCGACCGCTCCCCACACTCACATTGCAGCACGCCAAGCAGACAGGGCGGGGGAGACCCAACAGGCGATGGGTGGCCGTACGGAAGAGTTCATCCGGCATCCTGAGGGCATCGTACAGGGGGAGCGCGCAGAGCCAGGCTGCCGCGCCAGGGGAGGCGAAGGCTGCCCCGGGAGGTCCTTGTTTCCTCATTCCCTTCGTCCTTTCCCTCATTGTGCTGGCCTCTCACAGCCATTGCCCTCCATTGGAAGAGCTGATCTCTATCCGGCCACTTCGGACCTTGTCAAGTAGAAGCTCGCCCACTTTAAGAAGGTGGCTGGGCAAGAAGTGGCCCTTCCAATCGGGGCAAGGGCTGTTATGAGCCAGCCCGAAAAGAATGGACAAGGTCGAAAGAGCCGAAAGGCGACTAAGCCACACAGCTATGCACGTGACTACAGCGGGGGGGAACTTAGTAACCCCAAACTAGCAGCAGCAAGTCGGAGTGATTTGCAGCTGGACAAGAGGCACAGCGAAGAGACTGAGAAGCAGCAGCCATAGCGCGGCCTGCCTGCGAATGTACTGCGTGAGCTAGGGAGCGTGGAAAGGGGACAACCGCATTCAAATTACCTGGGCAAGCGAGCCGGCAGCGTTGAAGCGGGGCAGCTCCCTCAAGAGGAGATACTGAGCAACCAGTGGCCATTTGAGTCGCCCTTTTCTGGCCCCTTCGAATTTTCTGGCCCCCCCCTCTGGCTAAACACGTTGGGCTGGCCAATAACAGTCATCGCCCTTACCAGAATTGATGGCAGTGCTCTTGCTGCAGCCTCTGGTGTTTGTCAAGGTCATTGCTTTCTGGCGGGCTACACGGTGGCCGTGGAGAACACTTCGATCATGCCCATGCAGCTGGGCGCGGACGGTCAGCTCCATACCCGGCGCGCTGACCTGTTCGCCATCCGGCCCGGAGGAGGTCCCCGCATCATTGCGGATGTTGGGACTGCCGCCTGCGTCGACTCCGCCAACCCCACCAGATCGGTGTCGACTGCAGGGCACGCGGTTGGCCTGGCGGGCCGTGCCAAGGAGCGTACTATGCTCACCCTGCTGGTGATGAATCCGCAGCACTTGCGATCGACGTCAACGGGGCTTTCGGCAGTCGCTGGGCGGAACTCCTCCAGCGGCTTGCCCGGCAGGCCATCGATCGGCGGCCGGATCAGCCAGAGGAGCTGCCCGGCTTCAACGCTGCCGGCTCGCTGGCGCAGGTCTCCCGCATGCGGCTGTCAGTCTCTTTCCAGCGCTCCCTGGCTCACACAGTCCACTTGCGAGCTAGCCGCGCTATGGCTGCTGCATCTGGGTCAAGGCGGAGTGCCTCTTTCCCGGCTGCGGGTTACTCCGATCTGCTGCTGCTCACTTGTGGGTACTAAGCTTCCATCTGCCGTTGTCTCGTGTCTAAGGGTAGAAAGGTCTAGCTGTCATCGTCATGAACACCTGTATGCATCTGGCTGGCTTTCACAGCCGCTCTTTTGATATCAGCAGCCGCATTCCTGTGTGGTTTTTCCAGGCACCTTTTGGCTCTTTGGACCTTGTCCATCCATTTTGGACTGGCCTTTTGGGCTGGACCCGCTTCCAGGAACCCAGTCTCTCTGACCTGACCTGCTTAGCAGGGGTTACTGAGTGCTTCGTAGCTGCTTAGTTTCTTGTTGTGCTTGTTTTCCTCAGTACTTCTCCTGGCCCCTTCTCGTCCTTTGTTCATTCTTTTTCGGGCTGGCTTTTTCCAGCCCCTATCCTTAACGGGCGAACCCTTCTTCTTTCCCAGCCCCTACCCTCTATGGGCGAGCACTTTCGAGAAAGCACTTTCGACCGATTGCGGCTATGCAGCCGGTGCTGCCAGCAGCCGGCAGCTGGTCAGAGGCGCTGCGGACCAACAACATGGCTCATTTGCCCCGTGCGCAGGGCTGTACGTCACGCCCCAGGGCTCCTCCGGTCAAGCTGTTGTGACCTAAGTAAGTAGTCAGTGCACTGCTTAGGTTGCCAAGCCACTCTGGGAATGGGCCAGAAAAAGTTTTATTCTCCACTACCAGCTCTTGGCAAATTATCCAGGTTGGAGACGGTTGTCGGAATCGGTCCTGAGAGGCTGTTGCCAGTGAGGTAGAGCCCGTTGAGCAGCAGAGTCGACGCAATCTGCAGTCACCACGTCTGCATTGATACGCGGACCTCCTCCGGGCGGGATGGCGACTAGGTCAGACATTTGGACATTGTCCATTCCTTTTAGGGCTGGCTTTGCCAGCCCCTCATCTCTGTGGGCGAGCCCTTCTTTTTTCTTTTCTTCTTTCCGGCTCCTTCGGACCTTGTCATTGATTTCGGGGCTGGCTGTTCGCGAGCACTTTCGCAGCCCTTGCCACCTTAGGAGAGCCACTTTGTGTTCTTTTGGGAGAGCCACTTCTTGCTTTGTCAAGGCCGTCGCCCCCCTTGGAGAAGAGAAGGGGGCAAGGGCTGTGAACAGCCAGCCCGAAAAGAGAAGTGGCTCTCCCAATGGGGCCAAGGGCTGTGAAAAGCCAGCCCAAAAGGAAGTCACCTTGGAAGAAAGTGCTCGCCCTTGGAAGAGCTACATTTCTCAACCATTGCCTTCCACCTCTTCCACTGAGAGCGCGCGTGCGCTTATGGGCGCGCACTTTCTTCACTGAGAGAGAGAAGAAACGCTCTTCTAGTAGTGGGCGATGACTGAAGAAGAAAGTGCTCGCCCATGGAAAAGAGGAGCTGGCAAAGCCAGCCCAAAAAGAATGGACAATGTCCAAAGCCAAAAGAAAAAGGTGCTGAAAAAGGGCTACACTACAGAACACAAGACGATGCAGAGGTAAGCTCAGTACCCGCGAGTGAGTAACATCAAATCAGAGTAGCTCGCTGCAGGGAGGGAGGCACTGCGCCGACAGCCAGAGGCAGCAGCCATAGCACGGCCTGCTCGCGTGTGGACGGCGTAGGCTAGTGAGCGTTGGAATGAAACCGCCAGGCGCATACGAGATACCTGGGCGAGTGAACCGGCGCCGTTGAGGCCGGGCATCGCCCCTGGCAGACCCGGCCGCCGGTCAATGGCCTGACGGGCAAGCCGCTGGAGGAGATCCAGCCAGTGGCAGCCGAAAGCCCCGTGTACATCTATCGCCAGGGCCGCGAATTCATCACCAACCGGGTGATCGGCATGTTTTCGCTCCTTGCCCCGGGCCGCCTGGCCGACCGCGTGCCCCGCAAACGCCGATCTGGTGGATTGGCGGAGTCGATGCGGTCAGTTGTCACCACATCGGCGATGATGCGGGGACTGCATCAGACTCTCAAGTGCCTGTGCATGAGGGGAATCCACTTCCTTCTCTCGAGGCCCTGCAGCCTTCTTGCTAATTGAGCAAATCGTCCACAATGTAGACTACCTCTTCTTCAGTCTGCTGGATGTGCAGACCTGTATGTGCATCGGTCCTCCTCAAGCCTTGCCTTGTTAGGTACTGGTCAGTCTTCTTGTTCCATACCCTAGGTGCTTGCTTGAGGCCGTACAGACTTCTCTTCAGCTGCACCGGCTGCTGCTGTTCTGCTGCCCCGGCTGCTGCTCTTCTGCTGCACCGGCTGCTGCTGATCTGCTGCTCCTGCTGCTGCTGCTGTTGTTGCAGCTCTGGCTGCTGCTGCTGCTCCGGGTGCTGCTGCTGCTCCGGCGGCTGCTGCTGCTCCGGCTGCTGCTGCTGCTGCTGCTGCTCTGGCTGCTGCTCTTCTGCTGCACCGGCTGCTACTGCTGCTGCTCTGGGTGAGTGCGGCTGCCTGTTAGCTGGCTGTATCTGCAACTCAGCTGACGCAGCCTGCTGCTCCTCTTTGGCAGCTTGCTCCCACTTGCTGGCATCAGTCCTGCTTCTTGCTTTGGCCAAGGTAAGAGGCTCCACCTCAGTCAACAGGACATGCTCAGGCTTCCTGTGCAGTCTTGCAGACCTTCTCAGCTGAGTCGCAGTGATCTCTGCACTGTCTTCCTGAGAGTTCTCCTCATCAGCAGGCTCAGTCTCCATACTTTGAAGGTCTTCAGCTCTCAGCTGCTCCCTCTCCTGGTCTCCAGGCTGTCTTGCACCTCCTGAGCTGACTTCTGAGCTGCTGCAGGTGTTGTAGTCTGTACAGGGACGGTTGCTGAAGCTGGTGTTGGAGCTGACCCTGCTGCTGGGACTCGAGCTGGAGTTGCTGCTGGAGATAGTGTTGGAGCAGCTGTTGGGGCTGGATTCTGGTCTGGATAACTGACTCCACCTCTAGCACTACTCCAGTCACCGTAGCTAGTGTTGGAGCTGCTGTTGGGGCTGGAACCTGGTCTGGAACCGCTGACTCCACCTCTGGCACTGCTCCAATCACTGTAGCTTCCTGCAGCCAACCTTTCTCAGCTCTGGGCTGCACCTGACTAGCCAGCATGGCTTGCGCAACAATTTTTGTATGATGCTCCTGTTGGCTTGTTGCCAGCACCTGCTCCTGCAGCTCTTGCTGCTGCTGCTGCTGCTCCTTGAGCTGCTTCTGTTCCGGCTTTTGTTGCTGCCACTGCTGCTGCTCTTCAAGTCCTTGCCTGGCTGATGGTCTTTCCAGAAACGCTAGCTGCTCCTGTGCTGCTGCGTCCTGTTCTAGCTACTGCTTCCCCAGCTGGCATTCCTTGCAGATGCCGAGCTCCCTGGTCTTCCATTCGTCGGTGTTGACCCCTTCCACCATCTTCTTGGACTGGAGCAACTTCAGCTAATCTTCATTCAGGTGGCCAAGTCTGAGGTGCCACAGCTTGAGGGTACTTGGAATTGAACTTGCTGTAGCTGCCAGGGCTGATGCAGTCTCCACCTGCTGAGTTCTGCACCTCAGCATGAACTGCTTGTCTTGCCTTCTGGCTACTCCCAGCAGCTCGCCCTTCTTGTTGCTGAACACACACTTGCCGCCGTTGAAGTTGAAGTTCGCTCCCTTGTTACTTGCCTGCTGGACCGACAGCAGGTTTCTTGCAACTCCAGGCACTAGCAGCACATTGGTCAAATCACCACTCTCTCCACACCTTGAGTCATCACCCTGAGGTAGACAGTACCTCTGCCAGTTGATGGCAAGGTCTGCTGGTTGCCGAAGGTGACTGTTGGCCCCTGGATAGCTTCAAAGTGGTGAAGAAGCTCCCGTCTCCCCGTCACGTGCTGGCTTGCTCCACTGTCAATGATCCACTTGTCAAGCTGCTGCTGGGGCTGTCCTGTCAGGGCCACGTCGGTGTTGTTGCTGCTGCCGCTGGGTTGCTGGACCTTCTTCTTGGACCTGCAGTCTTTGGCCCAGTGGCGCTTCTTGCCACAGGCTTTGCGGATGTCCTCAGACCGGTCCATCTTCTTCTGGTACTTGCCCTTCTTGCTCTTCTCTTGCTTGCTCCCATGCTGACTCAGAAGCGCAGTCGCTGACGAGCTGAGGGACCTCCCATCCTGGATCTGAAATCAACTTAGCTTGTATACCTGCATGCGTGCACCATGGGAAGATTGCCTCGAGGCGATGCCGTCTCTTAGGCGACCTGACGTCGTTGCGGAAGTTGCAAAGGTGGCACCTTCAGGATATGTGGAGTCGTCTCAAAACGGGCCTACCGTTGATAATGTAATTGGCGAAGCGTCTACGGTAAGACTACGTACCCGTCCTATGAGCCCAGTCGGACAGGGGAGCCTGGACCTTGACGAAGAAGTGCCTCTCATGGCAAAGGGTGGTTCTGAAGGCCAGCAAAAGCGAACAAGAATGAGCAAGTTAAACAATTGAAGCTGCGCTGGTAAGGGCGGCAGCATACCACCTTGTCAGCGAGTGATGCTTGATAGAGTAAGAGGGCAAGGCAGGAGTCAGTAAGGCATCAACATCACAGGAGGGTCAAAAGACATGTATTGTTCCGCACCTCACATAGTGTAGAGCAAAATGGCGAGGCTGCTGCTGCTGCATCAGCTGCTGGTGCAGCCAACGCTGCTGCTGTTGCTGCTGTCGCTGGTGCTGCTGCTACCAAGGCTACGGTTGCTAGCACGACCAGTGCTATTCCCAAAATTGCTGCTGCTGGCAATGCTGCTGGTGCTGCCAAGGTTGGTGCTGCTGCTACTGCTGCTGCTGCTGCTGCTGCTGCTAGGCCTGCTTCCGTTGCTGTTGTTGCTGCTGCTGCTGACGCTATTGCTGCTGCTTACCCTGCACATAGAGCACTGTTGGCTCTGGCCTCTCTTACATTACAGGACCCGATATTATTCCTGCTCATCGGAGTCTAGCTGTTGCCTTTGCACCTCTAGGACTTGGTCGCGTATTAGATTTGCAGTGAGACGCTTTGCAAGAGGTGAAACACAGGGAATGACGGTCTGTCCTAGGCATCCCAGCTCTTGCACGTTCTCTTGCAGTCTCAGAGCTGAGCAGAGAAATACTTATCTTCGTGCATTTCGTTACTGGGTCGCCTCAGCGACAGCTTGACGATCCCCTGAGAAGTCTTCTCCCACTCACGGCAGAATGTTGCCTCGCTTCTGCAGGCGTCCACTTGCCTACCACCAGCCGCAGTTGTATCTGGTTCAGACCACTCTTAAAAACAAGCAGTCCCTTACCGTCTGCGGAGGTTCACTGGGTGCAAGATCAGCCGCGCCTTCTGGCGATGCAGGCTATAACACCTAAATGCGTAGGTAGCCAGCAGGCCTGACTATTGCATGGCAAAGTCGACCTTGTACATCCACGGCGTCCAGTGCAAGCTGTCAAATGGCCGTCCCTCGATGCTTTCTTTGATACCGTGCTGACTCGAGAAGTCCTGGCTGTAGCTGGCCATCCGGACGAAAGCTGCGCAGCAAGGCGACGGAGAACCCGCTCCGAGGCTGGGCGGCAGTCCGGAGCGGCGTGACGCAGCGGCAGGCAGTGTGCAATCTTGTCTAGGATGTCCAGCAAGCGGGCACTTCTGAAGAAGGACGCTTCCAGGAGAGGGTGGTGGCTGTGAGAGGCCAGCCCAGAAGAAATGTAAACGAAGTTCGAAGGGGCCAGGGAAAGCGGGATTTAAGGTCCGCAACGGTCCCGTCGCCTGCCGCTAGCTATGCCAGTACGACCGCCCGGCCAGAGACAAATGCAACAATCTGCATCTACTTTCTATAATTTGTTAAACGCCACCGCATGTCAACCGGATGTCAGAGTGTTCACTGAGTATCTTATTGTAGTCCACGTTGTCATTGATATCACGAATCTAGGGTAGCTGGCTGCAGAAGCATTCTGGTGCAAAAATGATGATGATGGTCTTGCTGCACCCTGTGTAGTGTACACAATGTACTGGCTTGCTTGGCCTCCCCCATTACATGTGCCCCGCGCAACTTCTCTCTGCAGATGTGTAAGGTCTCTTAAAAGAGTAGTACAACCCTCGACAGATTAGCGGCGGCCGAACAGGTTTTCGACTTTCCTGTACTGGATCGAAGTGTTGTAATTGCGATGCATAAGTGGTCACCATCCTTATGCATGCTGTCAACTTGCACGCGAGCTTGGCAATTGCCGGCATAGCAAGCCAAGCAAAGGGCCACTGCGGAGCATGACAGGGAGCGTTTTCCTCGTGCGGGAGCGAGGAAGATGTCGTGTATTTGAAACAAATGAAGGCCAAAATGGCCAAGTACAACGGCGAGCACATCTAACAGCGTACATCTCCCACAGCAGATTGACCCGCTCAGTAACCACGGGTCAATGCAAAAACGTCGCTAATCGACGCCTGAACCTAGATGGCAGACTCGAAGCTCTTCTGCCACCAATTAGAGCTCGCCCAGCTTTCTGGTGCAAAGCATTAGCCTGGGCACGCTGCAAACAGGCCGAAACCCGTCGTCGCAAGAACGACAGATATGCAGCTGGCAAGCCCATCTCAGCCGGAAACACATCTGCCCGTCGTGCATAGCCTAGATTGGCAAAATTCTGAAGGCGAGTGTGGAAACGAGGACCTGAACAGCCAAAGGTATCGACTGCAGCAGGCAGGAGCTGATCGCATTGGTTTTCAAGAGGGGGCGGTGCTTTGAATGGCCGGCCTAGAATAGAGTGGACAAGGTTCGAAGGGCATGGAAATCGCAAGAAAGAGCATACTGTTGCGCCTCGCATGCAACGGCGTCACCAAGAGCTGCCTCGCGAGGTGTAAGTGCCGGCACCTGGAGGAAGGGGCCGCCGTCCATTTGCAAAAGCCGGACAGACATCGTCAACGCCTCGCTTGGGGAGAAGGTGCTCGGTGCGCATGAAATGAGGAGGCGAAAACAAAACAGTATTCTACGCGAGAGAGAATCCACAACAATTAGAGAGGGCTCAAGTCACAGAATGGGGCTTAGGGTTTAGCTCAACCTCGTTTAGCACAACCGAAGGCGGACTCCAGTACGACGAGTGAGCATACTTACATCTGACAGACTGATCTGAAAAGCGACAGCACCACCACGCAAGCCAGTGCCAGGCGCAGTGCACGCCCAGCTTTCTGATACTTGGCAAGAGCCTGGGAACGCTGCAAAGTAATCGAGAGAGCGTCTTTCTGTATTCTGTAATAAGCAAGCAATGCTTGCGAGACGCTAGTATGCCCATGCTACCCCCCGACTAGACGGCGTGCGTTTACCAGTTGGGCCAGGCGATGGCGGAGGGAAGGACCGCTCTATACTGTAGCCGACATAGATGTCCATCAAGCACTGAAAATGGGGTCTCCCAGGGTATGGTCCCTGTAGTGTCGCTTCTTCCTTCTCGCATGGGTGTCGCCCAGCCAGGCATAATCGGCATGAGTGCCCCCCCTGGAAGCGTCAATTGCTACAACGTCGAGGAGGCGAGGCAGGCCGCTCCAGGGGTTGGCAACCACATCCAGACGCCTCATGTATGTTTGGCCGGATGTCTGGAAGACCGACATGATGCCTGGCATTCTCATAGCGGGATGGTACCCTGCCTTGCAAATATAAGATGCGTCCCTTAGTACGTTGTGGGTGGCAATGCGTTGACGTCGTTCAACACACCTGAGCATGTGAGCAGCCAACCAAAGCTCACCATCAGATCTATGCTCACACTTGCACTGGTGAGTGCTGGCCAAGCAGAGGGGGAGAGGCCGAGATGGTAATGGACTGCTGTCCAGAAGAGGTCGTCGGATGGCCGAAGAGGCTTGGTATAAAGGAAGAGCGTTCGACAGCGCTCAGCAGTGGGGAGCAGCAGCAGCGGCTGGACAAGCAAGTTTGACGGCCACCGACCCTTTTGCGGTGCTCTGGGTGGCTGCTTAGCAGGGGTTACTGAGTGCTGCTTCGTTTCTGTTCTGTGCTTGTTGTTCTTCGTACTTCCCCTGGCCCCTTCTCGTCCTTTGTACACTCTTTTCTGGGCTGGCTTTTTCCAGCCCCTATCCTCAATGGGCGAGCCCTTCTCTCTCTTCGGCACCTTCGGGCCTTGTCCCGTACTTTTAGGCGGGCTGTTCACAGCCCTCGCCAATTTGGGAGAGCCAATTACTTTCATGTCCCGCTCAAGTCTAGTTTCTCTGACCTGCGGCTGCTCAACAGGGAATGTTGAGGAGCCAGTGGCCACTTGAGTCGCTGTGTGCTTTAGCGCTTTGCTGGCGACTTCGAACGTTGTTCTTTCTTGTTTCAGGGCTGGCCAATCACAGCCATCGCATACACATTCCATTGGTTGAGCCCTCTACGAATCTTCCTCTCTTTTTGTCGCTGTGTACTTCAGTGCTCCTGGCCCCTTCGAAAATTGTCATTCTATTTCTGCGCTGGCCAAACACTTCATCGCCCTCTACTGTATAGTCTTTCTTCTTAGGCTGGCCTTTGAATTACAGGATGCACCTTGCAGTTAGCCTGCAGCGGTCCTTCGCATTTGCCGTCCACTTGCGTGCAGGTCGCGCCTTGGCTGCCTCTGAGTTCCCTCAGGGGCGACGCTTTACCGCCCTGTTGTTTAATCTTCTTTGCACTTGCTAACTCGCGGTTATGAGCGCCTCTTGCTGACGTCTTGGAATGCAGTATCCTGCCTGCTTCGCCATCCGGCCCTCTCAGGCCTTTCGGTCATCTCGACATTGTCCATTCCTGGTGGGCTGGCCTTTCACAGCCACTGCCTTGAAGGAAGGAGCTGTTGTTGTTCAGGCATCGTACATTCCTTTGAGCTGGCCTCTCACAGCCATCGCCGTACACTGGAAGAGCTGTTCTCTTTCACAGTTCTGAACTAGCCCTCACCTCAACAGCCACGCTGTAGGAGACGACCGAGCCCCCCTAGCTATTTCGTTTCTGACTTGAGGCTGCTTAGCAGGGGTTAGTGAGTGCTTCGTAGCTGCTTAGTTTCTTCTTGTGCTTGTTTTTACTAGTGCTTCCCCTGGCCCCTTCTCTTCCTTTGTTCATTCTAATTTGGGGCTGGCTTTTTCCAGCCCCTATCCTCAATGGGCGAGCCCTTCTTTCTAGTTATTCCGACCTGCACTTTCTGACAAGAGTTTACTGGGAGCCTACTTGCTGACGTCTTAGCGATTAGTATCTTGCTTCTTGCGCCATCCGGCCCATTTAGACCTCGACATTCCTTCGGGCTGGCTCCTCACAGCCACTGCTGTCAATTTGGAAGCGCTGTTTTTCCTACGGCCCTTTCGTACTTTGGCCCCTTCCAACCTTGTCCCTCTTATTCGGGCTTGCTCATCACAGCCCTTGCTACCATTTGGAGAGCCAATCTATTTCAGACTTGCATCTACTGACTAGAGGTTACTGAGAGTCCGCTTGCTGCTGTCTCAGTCCTTAGCACTCGCGGCTCCTTCAGACCTTGTCCACTCCTTTGGGCTGGCCTCTCCCAGCCACCAGTCAATCTGGCCGCGCTTGCTTTTTTCTGAGGGCGAGCCCTCCCCTTATCCCCTTATCTTTCACAACCATTGCCCATGATGGGAAAGAATGAAAGTGGCTCCCTTGGACACCAATGGGGACCAGGGCTTTGAATAGAAGAAAGACGCTTCCAGGAGAGGGCGGTGGCTGTGAGAGGCCAGCCCAGAAAGAAGGACATACAAAACTCAAATGGGCCAGGGAAAGCGCTAAAGAGGAAAAGCGCGCCCATAGAAAAGAGGGGCTGGCCAAGCCAGCCCAAAAAAGAATGGACAATGTCCAAAGCCAAAGCAAGAGGAGCCGGAGAAAGGACTACACCACAACATACTGCAGAACACAGAAACGATGCAGAGGAAAGCTCAGTACCCACGAGTGAGCAACATCAGGTCTGAGTAGCTCGCTGCAGGGAAAGAGGCGCTCCGCCGAGACCCAGAGGCGGCGGCCATAGCACGGCCTGCGCGCTAAAGCACACAGGGAAAGTTTTAGGGGTTTGTTCTGGGAGGGAATTTAGCCCTCTCTCTGGATGGCCTCTACGTGGAGGCCCTTCCCTCAAGACGCGCTTTCCTACGCCCCACCCCCCCTGGCATTGCGGTGCCAGCCATCTCTGCCTTCTCGGACGCATCTTGTAGACCCATGCGCCATAGAGGCTCGTGTCCCCCTTGTGGGTCATGCATGTCGGGCGGCTGCCAGCCGGTTGGGCACGGGCGCTCTCAAGAGCCAGAGTGGCAGTTGGCGGAGAGTGCTGCGCTGAGGCTGGGTTGGAGGCTGCGGTCGCCCAACTTTGGCTCAGTGCGTGCAGTCGAGCAGTGATGTCGCTGGATGAGGAGTGCTGGGGCTTTCAGACTGGAGGACCGTAGAGGCGCCAGGCCGGGGACGGAATGTCACTTCCAGCCGGGTCGTCAGGTTGAGCAGCCAGGTGAAGCAGCTGCCCTCCTGTCTGGCGTGTACTGGAGCCTGAGCACCAGGATTGGCACTAGTGACGATTGTTGTGCTGAAAGACCCACCCTTTTGCATTGATGCTTATTGCTGCTTACGCAGGACGTCATTGTTTCCCAGCCTAGCTCAAACCTTTTCACAGCTGGCCAGCCGGCAGGCTCCCTTGTGAGTACCTGTTCTTGCTGACAGATGCATCTGTGAAGGCTTTGCTGTCATCATCCACAGGAGCCAATTGAAGTACTTATTTTCGTAATTTGGCAGGTGGCACCCTGCCCATCCCCCTCAAGAAGTCAGGTGCCTCTTTCACCATGAGCCCCAGTCCTCATGGTGAAAAGCTGGAGACTTGGTCATCGCCCCTCCTCTCCGACGAATTGTCGATGTGAGGGCCTGCTTACACCCCCATTCAGACTCCTCTGCAGCAGCCTTGCTGATTAATCAGCCCGCAGACCATAGCCTGAGGGTGCTAAGCTGGCTGCCTTTCACGAACGAGGACGCTGAAACCTGGTGTTAAGAAAACATAGGTCTGTCTATGATAACATTCACTGTTACATGTAACATGTATGTGCAATTTTTCTTGTGAAAGATATTTTCTGCTAATATTTTTAGCTGATAGCTGATTTAGCTGAAGACTGATATTTCTGCTACCAGTACGTTGTTGCAACTGCGCACAGCCAGCACAGCATCGAGCATACCCAAGCAGACGTTCAATGACCAGTAAATTGACATGACATCCAGGGAACTCCGCTTGGGACGGCAGACCAACCACCACAGCCACACAACGCCACATCTGACGGTGAGCCCGCAATTGTGGTCAACTGTCGTTTGAGGCGGGCTTCTGCAGGCTTGCCAAAATCCAGCCAAGAATCTAGACGAACAGCATGTTAGGTGTCAGATCTTGACTGGCTCTGCTGCTGCTCTCTACCGGGGCGCTTGCTAAGGGGTCATAGTTATGCGAGCGCCATCTCCTACTTGTTGACTGGTGATGATCTTGTGCTTTGTGAAGCTGCTGGCTGACCCCATTGCTACAAGATTTGCATTGCTTGCGAAGAGCCACGTTAGTCAACAGTTCGAGTAGGGGAGGTAGTTGTGCACCTCTGCTATGAGTCAGCTGGGCCTTCAAGGCCATAAGTTGCAGCTTAGCATCTCAAAGACGTCCAGTAGCTCTTATGATGACGACCTTCATGATGGCTCCGGTCCGTCCAGCCAATGCACCAGCAAAGGCCATGGTGTTGCTCCCGCTTCGAATGATGTTATCACAACATCACTTTTCATGTGTCTCTCCGATGAAGCGGAAAAGTAAGCTCTTAAAAGGCCGTGAAGGCCATCACACCAGGTGTAGCAATGGCCAGCCAAGCAGATCAGCCAAGAGGAGGCCCACGTACCCTGTACCTGTACAACGTGGAAGTCCATCTTACTTTGCTCTGAGCCAAGCGGCCAGGCGGGATGTGTGTACTCCGCAAGGTCAGCCTGCATAGCTTTTGCTGCTCAGGGAGCACTACAATCTGCAAGTCATTGACAGCTTGGTCACTGTGCTTAGGCCCCTTCCACCGGCAACTCAGGGCCTCTGTTACTCAATACATGCTCTATTCCCCTTCCTAGCGCAGTCAGCGACATGCACTGACCCAAACATACTGCAGCAACATTGTCTGCAACAAGGTGGCAGCCTTTGACGTGTGTAGGCTCCACTCCAGGCTCCTGAGGATGACACCATCGAGCTCTCTGAAGATGACCACCTGCGCTACGTGCAGTGATCACAAAATTCTCAGACTGCACCCAAGATCGTTCGTCGCCCATTTTGTGCACAAAATCCTCAGCCAAGGCATCAGTGCTTCCCAACATGGTGGATCATCACCATCCCCAGCCGCTCAGAGAAGGCAGAAAGTGGAGGAGTTATGTTATATATGCCTGCTGGCTTCGATTTCTGCGCCCTGACTCATAAGGGATGAGCTCCACCGCCTGTCCGGCCACCATTGACGCCCTGCTGTTGAGACCTCAGGCGCAAATCGAGTGAAGCCATTGAGCCTGTTACTTTGGGTGGAAAGCTATTACGAAAAGCAGTTGGGATTTCCGAACAATTAATTTTGCAGATCTAGAGTCCGTCTATCAATGTAGGGTGACTTGTTATGAGTGATAGCTTCAGTGCCTGGCACGCTCACCTGCCGATTGAAGCTACAGCTCCGAGCCCCTGACTGTCCGGAGCCATGTCATCCATATCAATGCTCCTCTTGCATGCTCCAAACAAGAAGGCATGTTTTTGCCACAACTTTAAGCAGGGCGCAAGCACGCATGGCCAAGCGTGGTGAGCATTCAACGTACAGATCAGCCTGAATGTCACGGTTGAAGTCTTAATGAACACATTGTCAGGACAGCCACTTGCCGAGACCGAGCACTTGGTGAGCAGATGGTTGACTGCCTGCATGTAGTGCTCAGGGGCCGCAATTTGACATAGTTATTGTGTCAATTGGTGTTTTGTCTGCATTGAAAGAAGATACTATTGTACCTGTGCACGTGCATACCTGCATCGAGCTGTGAAGCTGTTGTTGCAACGTTCATGTATAGCTTTGCACATACCAGGTTATGAGTAGACCTGAAGACCATACACCTTCCACACATCCTGCGATGCCAATGGAGCATACTGTTGAGAATAGTTAAGAGTACCAGCACAGTACCACGAATCTATTTCACGCTCGAGGATGTGCTTGTCCCGTTTTGCATCTTGCATGGACTACCTCTTTAGCATGGGCCATTTTCATTTCAAGATTGCCTCCTATTCCATTCGTTCAGACTCGGTGAGGAGCACAATATGACCAGTGTACGTAGGAAAATATGTGTACCTGGATCAGCTCAAATCTTGTAGTTGCATACTTGGTTGGGTTGAAGTTCTGTTTGAATATTTTGCATCTTATTGAAGAGGTCAGCGTGGCAAAGGGGTAGTCCATTTGTGCGCTGCTAGCACCAGTCACTGTCAACTACTTGCTGTACTACTGACGGCATGGACAATGATCATTGCCAAATGCGTCACGTGAGCTTCACCGGCGGACCCCGATTTGGTGACGAAAGGATTCTTGGCGCTGGAGCAAGGAGATGAGCAAAATGAGGTGGTTATATGAGCTACATCCTCGGCAGATCATCAAGCCCTCAAGACGACTCCTGTGCCTCGCTCTCGTCGACAGCTTGCACTCTACGTAGAAGCATTGAGTGAGGTCTGCATAGTCAACCAAGAGGACGCTGAGGCACGGGACAACCAAAGTGCCTGTGCCAGCTGCAGCAACGGCAATGACTTACTTAGCACAACCAAGTACCTGTGGCGGTATTTAGCACGAACTCTTCATACCGTGCAACCTGGCTTCCAGGAATATAGGAATGGTCCACATATCAAATCCAGCCTTCGTATTCTTCGGCAGTCAAAATACCTTTTGAGAGGCCAGCACGACGCGGTTATCTTGCTGCTGGGCATTGGATCACAATCAGGAAGGCTCACTGATTGACGAAGAATACGAGGGTTTGAATCTGGCCAACCTACAGCAGAAGATCTCAGCACCACTTCCAGATCTTGCTGGAGTCAATAGATACTTTGCAGAGTGTCTCATCCGCAAATCCAGATCTTGCTGGACTTACAATAGTTGCACTGGATATAAGGCTGTTTTGGCTACCTCCACTTGAATGACTTTCTGACCCCCATAAACGACGAGTACTTCATCGTGAATGGCAGCTCTTAGGCAGCCTCCAGGCGATAGGTCATGTCCAAGTTCTCAAGGTCATCACGAAGCACCGACCCTTGAGATGTTCTTGCAATATCAACATGACACCTGTGTAGCTCGCTCTGCCTGCTGAGCACTTACATCCCTGAAGTTACGGCTTACGACCCACAGCTGAGCAAAAGCTGGAGTTGTGAACCTCGATGTAGAAGGTCTCAGCCGCATGTTAATATCTTGCTAGAGTTTATAAGTGCTGCACTTGAGGCCAATGTGGCCATCTCCATTCATTTCATTGGTGTTGGTCCACCGCATGCAATACAAGGCATTTGGTCGGGAATGTTTGCAAGTGACAGCAATCACGTTACTGATGCAACGATCGCCAGACACTGTCTTGATGATTTTGGTCTGTGCGCACAGGCCCTGTGTATTCGGACGAATTTACAAGTCAAAGGCTCTCCGTTTTTTTTGGATAATCTCCTGATGCTCGAGCTGCCACGTGGTGGTCCTGGAGGCATCACCGCTGCGCATCACGCACTTTCGTAGCCTTCATGGTAAAGCCATGGAGTCACCCCTTCAAGCCCGATGATGCGCCATGCGACTGGCCTCCATGGGCGTCTGAGTGATATCGTCAGCAGCCGCCCATGGGCGCGGCTGACGCTGAGGTCGGCCTGCAGCGACTGCCTGCAGAAGACCCTTTCTGCCTTTCTCGGTACCTGTCTTGAGTGTCAAGCTAGCCTGCATGCCCCTCTTCCTGCCCATCCGTCCGACACGCTGCAGCTCAGGCAGAACACTCTCGGCAGGGGGCAGCGTTCTCTTGCCGGAATCCTCGGCCGCGTTCGGCCTTAGCTTTTGTCCGAGTCATCTTGGGCTGCTTGCCCTGTGTCTCTCCGCATCTCCCGCATGCGCTCGTCTTCACACAGGAGGCTGAGGGATCGGCCATCACACCCGAACCCTCTGTTTGTCTGATCGTGCCCTTCTGTTTTGCAGCTCAAGTACTTAATAGCACTGGGCTTTTGCAGCTAGACTGCTTATCTCAGCGTTTGTGCCGCATTCTTGCTCATAGCCGTGAGATGGAGTACCCTATGGCTGCCCTGGTGGCACATACTGTGGTTCCGCCGAGGGCCCGTCTTCCTGCCCAGCCGTCCTGAAACAGGCTTGAGGGTATAGGGCACGCTACCAGCTGTCACGAGACAGAGATCCTTGATGCCCCGATGCCACACATCCTTTGGAGACTCATCGTTATGAGAGAGAAGGCGCGTGGTCCCCGTCCGCTCGTTGGTGACGAGGTCGAGGTACCCTCGCGGTCGAAAGGGAAGGGCTCGACAGTCAAGTGTCGCCTGCAAACACTGGCTGCAAATGCTACAGGGACTGACTCCCTTTCCGGCCCCTTCGGACCTTGTCCAGTCTTTCCGGGCTGGCTTTAGAGCTTTCCAGCCCTTGCCCCTTCTGCTGAGTGAGCTACTACAGAGACTGCTGGCTGAAGCGACTCGCAAGGGCTCACTCTGTGGACTGAGTGAGTGCGTGAAGAAGTGGTGCTCGCCCTCAGCGGACAGGGGCTCGGAACGGCCAGCCCAAAGAGGATGAGCAAAGTGAGGAGTGCCCGGCGGTGCGGGCGGCGGCGCGGAGGCAGGGGCCCGCGGGCACCGAGCATGCAGGAGGCGGCGCAGGGGCATCTGGCGCTAGCCCGCCCCGCCGTGGCGCGCGGCGGGCGCCGTGCG
>WELB01000023.1:0-23296 GCA_009602725.1 Spirogloea muscicola
GGTGCCGGCGGCGGCCCGGGGTTGAGGAGGGGCGGCGGCGGCGGCGGCGGCGCCCTCGACCTAACCTGCTATGTTTTTTCCTACTGCGCCACCTTCCGACGGCGCCGCCCTGCAGCTCCGCCGCCGAGCTGGTGGGAATGCGACCCCGCGCCCGGCTTGGCCTCGACTGTCCCCGCCCACGTACGACGTGCACGACGTGAGCATAGGCGGCTTTCAACCGACATGGGCTTGCCGGCAGCCTATTTTAGGTTTTTGGCCACGTCGTGTGTCAGCTTGTTTGCAGCTAGCTCAGGCTCATGCATTCTGAGACGACGAAACAGCTCTCCAAAATTGACGGCAGTTGCTGTGAGAAGTGGCTCTCCCAATGGGGGCAAGGGCTGTGAAAGGCCAGCCCGAAATTTTTTACAAAGATCCGAAGGGGCCACAATGACGGAGGAGCCTGGAAATGCTATGTCAGAACGGGTGGAAGGATGGACCACTCAGTAGCTACGAGTGAGGAACCTCAAGTCCGACAGACTAGCTGCCGGAAAATTATCCCCCTGACGAAAGCCAGAGGCGGCAGCGAGAGCACGGCCAGCAAGCAGATGCAAGGAAGAAAGCGCGGCCATAATAACTGGTGGCTGGGAAAGGCCAGCCCAAAAGAATGGACAAGGTGCAAGGCGTGGGCCATGGACCGCTGAAGGGAGATTGACAAACGCATGCGATGGACTTGGGCCCACGAGCCAGCGGCGTTGAAGTCAGCCGGCTCAACCCGCCTGCGGGATACAGCGCGCCGCGCAAGCCTGGCCAGCAGGTCGAGCCACTGGGACCCGAAAGCCCCGTGCACATCCACGGCCAGGGGTACGAACTCGTCCCCAGCCAGGTGGACTGTGTATTTGGCCGCCTTGCAGCGAGCGACGTTCGCCACTGCATGGCCAGCCCTCGAGGCAGAAAACCCCGGATTGGCGCGATCTACCACATCGGTGGTGACCACAACGGCGATGACGCACAGCAGTTGCTGTGAGAGGCCAGTCTTGAAAGAATGGACAAGGGTTAGAACAGGGCATGCTTTGCACCAGAAAGCCGGTCGAGCCTTAGCTGGTGGCACACGGGCTTGTTGATTGCAGTCCGGTAGTCGGGCATCAATCAGTGACCTCTGTATGCTGACTGTGGTTGACTCGTGGCTGACTCATTCCTGAGCGGGGTCAGCTTAGCAGCAGGTGATATACATCTGTCAGTATGCTTGCCTTCGTACTTGGCCACTCAGGCCCTCCATCACTTGTGTTGGAAGACTTCTTCGTCTTCATCTTGATACCATTTTTCCTGAATGAAAATTTGAGTAAGTGCTTAAAGGCTTTTACCGTTTCAGACCTAGTCCATTCCTTTCGGGCTGGCCTCCTCCAGCCATTGCCTTTGATTGGAAGCGCTGTTTCTTTGGGGCTGGCTCTTTCCACAGCCACTGCTGTCAATCTGGAAGCGCTTTCCTCTTTTCGGGCTGGCCTTTCCTAGCCCCTACCCTCTGTGTAACCTCTGTGGGTGAGCAATGTCCTTACATTGGGAGAGCCACTACTCCTCCTTTCTCTGACAGCCACCGCCCTCTACTAAAAGCGTCCTTTCTACTTTCTCTAGGTTGGCTGCCTCCGGGGTCCGTCAGGGCGACGCTTTTCCGCCCTCTGATTATGCTTATTGTACTTGCTGACTAGAGATTATTGTAGTGAAGTCCCATTTGTAGTGTAGTCCCAATTCGGCACCTCTTTCTTTGGCTTTGGGCATTGTCCATTCTTTTTGGGCTGGCTTTGCCAATGGGCGAGCACTTCCTTTCGAGATTGTTGAGCCCCTCTTGCTGACGTCTGGAAAAATGATGCTGCTTCTTACGCCACCCGGCACTTTCAGACCTTGTACATTCCTTTGGGCTGGCCTCTCACAGCTATTGCCGTGAAGTGGAAGAGCTGTTTCTCCTTCTAGGCCGCAATTACGACGACACGAGCCTAGGCCGTAGTCATGCATGTCTGGGGACCACTCTGTGTATAGTTAGGGACGTCTTAGGTTGCCAACACGACTAGGATGTCGCAACGATGGCCATCATCGACAAACTATCAGGAATTGCTCAGCGAAGGGCAATAAGACCTTCAAGCAAGAGCCCGTCTTGGCCCCAGTGACAAACTGTTTGAGGAGCTTTTGCGAGGACTCTTGACGTTCAAGTCAACTACCAGAAAAGGTGTCCTATCACTTATGCGGAGAGGAAGAAGGAGAACCACTACAATGACCACCCCCGAGGCGACCACTTCTTCCCATGCGCCATGGACATGTACGGCGGCTACGGAACGAAGTGGTCTTCCCTCCTCCATCGCCTGGCACTGCATGTCGATGTCCGCTGACGTAGTCGGCCGGGTAGCTTAAGGCATTCTAGCGTCCCGCAAGCCATCGTTGCATGCTATAGAATGCGGCTATCATTGAGTCCACAGCGCTCCCAGGCACTCGCGATACACCAGCGTGCTGGGCGTGCATTAGCCCAGGCTAATGGCTTCCGTGGTGGTAATATGGCTCCTCAGCTTAGCTTGTCAGATATGCATGTGCTCACTCGGGGATATTTAGTGTCACCCTTAGCTAGCTCATTATCCCGTTAAGAGGACATTTGGAAGGCTAGAATTGGCCTCCCAGTCAATATCATGCGCACCGCGCGCCTTCTCTTTTCCCCGCACACAATAGGCTTCTGGACGAGCTGAAGATGCAATGTATATCACGAGTATGGCCATTGCAGCGGGGATGTTGGTATGAAGATGGCCGATAACAGTAGAAAAGAGGCCGTCCTGCACTCCTGCCGGCCTCCACAAACCGGTGATGGCCTTTGACCTCACCGAGGTCCTGCAAAAGAAGATGATGGGTTGCTGAGCGACTGTACCAGCTTCACCAGCGTCAATTCTTTTCGGGCTGGCTTTTCACAGACCTTGCTCCCATTGGGAGTGCCACTTCTTCATGCTCATTGCCACCGATGCCCAGGGTCGCGCTCTGAACGTTGTAGGTGTACAATCTGGTGGAGGAACCACGGTGCAATAGCTGACGTGATTATCATGGAGGAGTACAAAGGCGCTGCATCGACCTACAGTGGTGGCCATGTACGTGATAGTACAGACTTGAAGAAGTTGCAGCCCTGGTTCGACTAGCCCTGGTGTGATCATCTCCGACCAGCCGCAACTGACATATAAGGCGTCCGGAGTCCTCCTTTCCACACCTTGTTCTGGGCCCCCTTGTTTCTCCGAGCTGCGGCTTAGTAGGGGTTATGAGGGTTTCGTAGCTACTTGATTCCCTGTGTCTTTTAGCGTGTTCCCTGGCCCCTTCGATTTTCGTTCATTCTTCTCTTTTTGGGCTGGCCTCTCCCAGCAACCGCCCTCTCCTGGAAGCGTCTTTCTCTCTTCTTTTATATCAAACGCAGCGCGCGCCTCCCTATGGTGCGGCATTCAAGCCAGGTCAAGGGCCGCAGCGCCCGTGGCCCCAGCTGCCGCAGGATCGCTGGCGCAAGGCCAGCCTCAGGGCCAGATCATCCGGCACGGTCAGCCGAGCCCTGCTGCCTCGAGCACGGGCAGCTGTACTCGCTGATGAAGCTGCCATTGTGAGTTGCAGGTGTGAGGGCCAGCCCCAGGAACGCCGAGTCCTTCCCCTGTACAATGCTGATAAGGGCATATGCAGTGATATTCTTTTATACATTATTCATTATTGATTATTATTCATTCATGACTATTTTCTTATAAAACTGCCCACGTAGCCGGCGCAGTGTTGAGCATAGGCTCGGGGCCCTAAGTGGAGGCATGCCTTAATCCTCACCTTACATTTCCCCATGCCCTTCCATTTGTGTTGCGGGGCCATTTGCCTAGTCAGCTTTCTCACGAAAACCAGGCCAGTGGCAGTGTCGCACCGCTATATGACGTCAGAAGCGTCCTACTGAGGCCTCTGGCTCATCTTGTATTGTGGTTCAGACATTGCCTGGAAGGGCAGGCTTCTAAGACAGGCTGGTTGCTCAGCATTCTTCTTGTCCTGTCCATGTAAACTCAATAGGCACACTGGGATCTGGGCTCTTCAGCAGCTGCACCAGAGAGACGTCAGGTGCATCAAGGTGTCTTCTTCTTATACAGTCTCCTTGCTGAGTTCGCATATGCCGCACGCTAGCCCTCGCACGTAGCCTGCAGCTTACACTGGCAGCCCTCTGGAGCCGCTACTGGTGACCTACAGGAACGAAGGCAAGTTGTCAGAGTCAAGAACGATAAGAAAAGATATGATAAGTCCACAATTGGGCAATGTCATTCCGGAGCATGGTGCAGAGTTGGTCAGGCAAGCCTGACTAGTGCCCAATGTGCATCAGTTCCGTCAGATGGCTAAGCGTTGGCAGAACTGGTCAGACATCAGCACAGCACAAGATCAGCTCACTTTGAGCAGAGGTCTAATCATTCACCTCTGGCTGCCTGTCGTCTTGGTACAGGCATTGTTGAAATTGAGCAGCAGTGTCTCGAGTCCGCAGTAGTGATGCCACCGGTCCTCAGTGCCCAGCGTCTGCACCCTCTCTACGAGCTCGATGATGGCGGCGGCCTGCTCCTTGACGCAGAAATTACTGAGGACCTTGCACGCGTCGGCGTATGCCTCCTCCAGGCCAGCTGTGCAGCAGCGGCTGCTGAGAAAGACCAAGGTGGGCACCCATATGAAGAAAGCGGCTGCTGATATGAAAGAATCGGCTGTGAAATGCCAGCCAGATGATGCATACAGGTGTTCATGACGGAGCCAAGGGCTAGGCAGACAGGGCGCCCTCAATACCCCCGTGTCAGCAGTAGGAAGTCAGATGAGCTGAGGGGAGGAAGAGCAACCCCGCTGCGCAAGCCAGAGGCTGCTGCAAGGGCGCGACCAGCGCGGCGATGCAAAGCAAGCGCTTGGGAGCGCTGCAGGGACATAGACAGTCGCATACGGTAGCAGGACACCAGACCCAAAGGCACCGAGCCACCNCGGGGGGGGGGGGTGGGGACTCTGCTGCCGCCTGCTGAAGGCCCGGAGGCCGAGCCAGCTCAGCTTCGCTTGTCGGATACGGATGTGCCCACTAGTGGGTATTGTACCTCAGTGACCACCTAACGACGGCTTTATTGCCCCGTTACCAGGTGGGCCGACGGCTGCGGCCCCACTGCCCCATGGCCGCGCCAGGCACCGGGCCCCAGGCCCTCGGCCGCCCCCCCCGCTCACTGCCGCGCCAGGCCCCGGGGCCCCCCCGGGTGACTCGTCAGCGGTGACATTTCAAGTGTGACACTGACCTTGCACTGACTTGCATGCACGATGTGAGCTCCTGATCAATGTATTCCAGGTAGAAGTTGCGGACACTTGTCCTCAGCTTGAGAGTGCTTAGTGATACAACACCCTGGCGCAATAATCATAGGGACTTATGCCAGCCATTTGAGCATGTACAAGAAAGCGCCAAGAAAGCATACTTCACACGCAGATACTTCTCCCCAAGTCTCAGGTAACTTTAGGAGCAACCATACTTGTAGATTTTACAACACATAGCTCAAGAGTCTCTTGAGGAGGCCACTAGAGGCCATCTCGAGGAGTGAGCCGATACCAGGATTTTCGAATACTGCTGCCTAAAGCAAGGTACGTTTTACATGGTAGCTGCAACTTAACGACCTGCTCAAGCAGGTGCAGGGGACAACCTGTCTCTTGCATCTATGAAATAAGATCTGCATCTAGTTGCTCATTCAGTATTTGTCAAACCGTCAACCCTCTCTTTCACATGCCTTGCCTATTTATGGCCACCCTACGAGTCAAGCTCTTGCACACCTTAGATGTACACTTATTTGACTCTAGCAGTTTCATGCTGACTTGCAAACACAATGTGAGCTCCTTATCAACGTTCTTCATTACAAAGTTGCAGACATTAGGTCTCAGCTTGACAGTGCTCAGTGATACAGCTGCCGGGCGCAGTAGAATGTGGACCTTATGACAGCCATTTGTGAATCACATGCCAAGACAACATAGTCAACGAGCAAATGATTCTCGCAGGTCCCAGGTAATCCTCAGAAGCAGCCATACTTGTAAATGTCAGACAACAATTTGCCCAAGGCTATGAGGCCAACTCGAGGAATTGATTAGCACCCCAAAACTTTATGCACTGCTGCCTAGACCAAGATATTCATCACATGCTGTCCAAGTCAGTCTGCAACTCCATGGCCTGCTCGAGCAAGTGCCTGACTCTATCCTCTCCAGTCTGCTCTTCCTTACCATTGCTACATCTTGGTTCCAATCTTCTCCGCCTATTCATTACAAAGGCTAGCCTTTGCAGACACACCAGCTTCTCTCTCTTCAGCTCTGGGCTTCTGAGTATTGATTGAGGAAGATTGGGCTGCAAAGACCAAACTGCTCGTCAATACAAACCCAAACCCCTGGCTGGAAAACTACATGACAGTGTCCTATGCATGGTCTTGGCGCTCTGAAGGCAGGGCCAGTCGTTGTAGAGATTGGTTCTGTCCCACTCTGGCAATGAGAAGAGCAAAGCATCTCAATGATGAAGCTGCATTTGTGACTTCTGCATACATCCTGACTCTGAAGAGAACCTGCAATAGAAGGCTCAAGCAGCGCTCAAAAGCCCTCTCAGCGTTCTCCTCAGCTTGCAGCCTTTCTTCCTGGAGAAGAGAACGTTGACCGAATCTTACTGCAATGCAACTGCAGCTAGTTCACGAAGTCCCAAATTTGTTCATTGGAGGCAGGATGCTGTGTTCTCGGACCCCAGGTGAATGACACACCTCACTTGTCTGTTGCGTCTCGCTAATCTTGGTGAAGATGAGCCCCATGAGATTTAATGACTTGACCTACATCCAACATGTATGACAGATAAGATGCACAACTTCGGTGGCACCTGAGATCTCTATCCTTGTGAATCTTTACCCAGCACATATGTAAAATCGAGTTGGCCGATCGAGTAGCATTCAAAGGTCGGTAACATACCCCTCTGAAGGGCCTGTAAGGTCTCTCTAATTTGAAATTGGTATAGGAAGTAATTGACAAGTATGTGCAATCATGACTCACCACAGCCATCAAATGTGATCCCATCATTCCGTTGACCTCTTTACCTGGTACAGCTACAATGGGACCCCCCCTGGGCTGGAGTTCTTGATTTAGACAATTCTCAGCCAACCTGCGGTACAATCAGAGTGTTTGCTTATAATACTGTCCTCAGATTGCTCGGCTTGATTCACAAGTTGCCCCTCACAAGTCACATCGAAGGTAGTGAAGCTCCTCAACAAATCAAACTGGAGGTAATGGAACCAGGTGTAGACCTTATTGTTTCTAGCTTAGGGGTCCCTGAAACTTGTGAGCTTCAGTGAGGGTGCCCACCTAGCTGCAGTTGCAGCTAATGCAACTGCCTCTTGGAGAAGTGAGGCTGAAGCAGCTAATTCACCCTCTTCTCCCAGGTGCGTCAAAGACAAGGCAAGCTTGTACAAGGTTGGCCCATTCTGGAGTTGCCGCCAATTGCAATGCGCTTGTCACGTATACTAAACTAAAGCGCAGTGAATACGGCCATCTGCGAAAGAGGAACTCTTAATTGCAACATTGCACAGTGGTACCTGGTAGTGTGACGGGCCAAGTAAATGCTCCCTGCTCTGTAAACACCTGTGAAGTGGGGAAAGCAATCCAACTGATCGTTATCACAATGTTGTCTCTCAAGGTATGCAGCACTGACTCCAGCTCCACCTTAATCATTCAATCATTGTCCAATTTACACATGCTCATTGATCTGCATAATCTGATCACTCACCTTTGCAGGATATCCCTTGCTTCTTGATATCTCTCCTGTGCAAGAAGGGTGCTCGCAAGGTTCTCTGCTGCAGTGAGGGTGCTCAAATCCTCTGCACCCTGACAAGGAGCCTTGATGAGAGCAGATGTCCAAGAGGTATCCTAAATGTACCATGCACACTAAAAGCTCAAGGTGCGCATGTATTGACTTGCATACTTGCAGATGATTTTGGGCAAGTACTCTCAGCAGCAGACTACTATACCGTATTAGACTGGACCAATGAATCTCAAATGGAGGGAAGATATAGAAGAGGTGGGAGCCAGGAAAGCAAGCGCAACGTAGCTGGGAGGCAAAAGTACGACAGCCAAACTTTTAATAACGCCTACCAAAGAACATGCCAGCAAGATATGCATCCATCTACCTGGGACATCTCCAAAGCGTGAAGGACCTTTCTTTGATGTTGTTCAGCCCGAAAGAGCTGGCCATCAGCAACCAGTATCTGAGTTGGAGAAGCAGTAAAGTACATTGTGAGCCATCATACACGAGACAGCTTCCTAACAGCATAATCACGATGCTGCATACTACTCACTTGGCGAAGCTGAGCCACTCCTACCTCAGCCAGCCTGCTCATCCTTCGCACGGCTGTCTTGCTGAGCCCAGCACCAGCATCCTACATGCCCAGTTGTTGACCCCAGAACTTGATTGAGACAGTCATCAACCTTCAAGGAGTAATATCCCCAAGCCACCAACAAGCTGAGCTGCTTGGATCATTTCCTATTTTAGCCTTGAGATAGTTGCCTCGATGACATGCAAACTCTCCATCAAGGCACAGTCTGCTACTCTGAAGGAGTTCAAGTGAACTTGCTTCCAATATCTTGATGGAGTCTTGGATGAGAGCCTCTGCATCTTTTGCATGGCCCTGCAATCTCATCACCTGATACAGTAGCCCGCATGAGTACGAGTCAGAAGTAAATACCAGCAGCACGACGAATAAGGACATCCTTCAATGCTTGCATCCTCCTCATGATTTGGCACATCTCCTCTGAGGAGCCTGTGAAAAAGACTGAAGATCACAGTACCTCGCCGAGATGGAAAAGTGTGGTCGCATACTCGGGATGATTGATCCCCAAGGTCTGCCCTTTTATCTGGCCAATCATGTGACATGCTAACAATACTTGGTCTTGACAATGCATGACATGGGATTGCATATCTCTTTACATCACCTTCTACAGCTGCTGGACAACGACCTCAATTCATCTTGTAGATAGTTGCTATGACATCCTCACTTGTGCACGTGTGCAACATGCGCCAAAGACCTCTCTATCAAGTTGGTGCGCACCTTCAGAGCTCGCTGCATCGAACATATATAGAGTCGAATCAGCTGGACCGACCTTCACGGACTGTTGTTTATATGACCACTGTACCAGATTCGGCAAAGGTTGGATGACAACTTGTGAGCATGCTCATGATCCTGAGTCATTTGAGCTGACCATTACAAAGGATACTTTTACAGCACCAACAATGACCAGAATCAATACCAGCAGACAAAGCTACACGGTTTGTGTTGAGCTTGTCGCCTCACATACCTCGTAATATTCTCGAGCTTTCTTGAAATCTCGCTGCTGCACGTACACGCCAGCCAGATTGTGCAAAGCCAAACCAACACTGCACGACAAGGACTTGAAGCTCAGGGGCTGTGGAACCAATAGCAAGCCATCAGCCAAGGAGGAGCATGTCCATGCAGCACCTTTGGCTTTGGGGCCCTGTAGCAGCCTCCATGCGCTGGACAGCCTCAAGGTACAAGGGCTCAGCCTGTTTGTACTCCCTCCTCAGTCTGTACAACTCGGCCTGCAAGAGGAACTCGGCTTGAGTCCTTGGGCATAGTCCACCTGTTAAGTGAGCCACGTATCATGCACGTGCATGACTGCAAAGGGATGGGCATGAAGCAGCCCACGAGGTTGTTGTAGCTTGATGCCACATGCGGATCTTTGTCGCCGAAGCCAAGCTTGGCCTCCTCAATTGCCCCGGCAAAATACTTCTCCGCTTCCGTCAACCGTCCCTGTTGTGACAGATAGCAAAATGAGATGATGGTAACGCTGAAAAACTCCAACAATGAGATGTCTCTCAACGATTTGTGATCAACTGCGGCTCAGCCATTCCGGCGCACATGCTCCCATCTTAAGCAATGTATAGAACCTAGAAGAGACTGCTGTAAGGTGGAGAAACGGTGCAACTGAATAGAGTACAAGAAGCTCAAGCTACCAAGTACGAATAGGTGAAAGACTAGTCAAGCGCTTCAACACCAGTGACCTCAAGAGCACCTGCGTGAACAACTCCCTGCCGGTGTCTGTGAAGACGCGCCACCTGGCAGTGTGAGCATTCGACACCACCTCTCCATTATCTGCCCTGATTAGCTCCTCTGCATGTACAGGCAGATCCTCTTCATTCGTAGCCTTCTCTGCCAAGGCCGGCTGAGTCTCCCACAGTGCCACGCCTGAAATTAGCGCCACCAGGACATCAGGCAGGAGTCACTCGTGAAGATGTCAGATTGACGTGCACTGCTTATGCTGTCTTCTGCACTCTGACTGAGTGTTGCACTCACAAGATCAATGTTCGATATGCTCTGTGGCTGTGCAAGGGAATCACACTTGCAAGCTCAAGTTGCTGGACCATCCATGCCAGAGCAATCCTCGCACATGGAGCTACTAGTCACAACCTTTGAAGAGACGGTGCAGCTGGTAACAAGCTTCCAGAGCTCTTGGACGCTAACAATCACTGTGGAGAAGCACTCACATGCGGCTAGCGGTAGCAGTCGGTGCACAAGGCCGGCAGAGTTGTGATGCTTCTGGGCTGCCCTGTGAGAAGCTGAGCGAGACATGGGAAACGTCTTTGCAGTCAGGACCCTAAGCACCTCGTGTGGAGTCTTTCCAGTCCGCTAGGTTGAGCGGAATGCTGCGCAAGGAGGTCATCGATACAGGCAAGCTGCTAACACCTCAGAAGCCTTGCTACTAGGCCTTCATATACTAGCTTGATCACATGCACCATCCAAGTTTTGTAAAGCTCAGCTCACCCTTCAGAGCAGAGGGACGGGCACCATAATTCCTGGCTCTCCGGAGAGGTGCAGCACTGCGCCAGAGCCTTAGCGCAGCATAGCCGTATCTGCTGGCCATTGCGAGGATCTGGGACCAGACTTGGCTCACAAGCGGGCCGCCAAGGAGCGGGTTGAAGCCCTTGTTGGGCCGGGCCTGCGGCTCGGTGAGCCTGAACGCGCGGCTGGCCGTCGTCAAGAGCACTCAGAAAGAGGACCCGGCATGTTGAGCACTTGATCGGGAGGCGGTTACTGCGTGGTGTGGGGACGGAGGTTGCCAGAGCCAGCAACTGAGGCTCGGGCCGCTGAACCTTAAACCCACCATTCGGCGTTTCTAGAGAGGCAGGACTTGTCTTCTGCGTGAGAAGACAAGCTTCTCTATGAATGCGAGCAGATGTAAACAGTAGGTGACTTGCCACACTGACCAAGGTGAGCTTGGCATCAGGCAGGGGCTGTGCGGCCAGGTCCAGTACGTTAAAAAACCTTGTCACTGCTTGGAGGTTCTTGAAGCTGGTTCACGGCCACTTTGAGAACTTTTCATGTATGGAGTTCAACAATTACACATTTTTGATTTTGCAAACAGGCTGACCTTTTACTGCTACAGCTGTCGTTGTCTTCCAGTAGTCTGGCTCTGCATAAGAAGGCTGATGGACGTACTCTTGTTAGTCGCAGGTACGGCATTACATAATCCAACCAATCTTTATCTCCCTCAGCGACCTTCCTTTGCAGACGTTCGCTTGTTGATGGGGATCGAGTAGATAAGTGCTGCTTGAAGAACACAGTAGGACGCAACCTGTTTACGCCGTAAGACCCTACTGGTACCTCGGCCCAGATGGTCCACCTCTTGGCTGATTCTTCTCAGCCACTGCCTACTGCGAGTGCCCAGTTACTTCAAGTCTTTTGGGGAAAAACAGCTCTTACAAAGTAAGGCAATGACCGTGAGAGGCCAGCCCAAAACATTCAAATAATACCCCCAAAGTAAGGCGATGGCTGTAAGAGGCCAGCCCAAGAGGAATGAACAAGATCCAGAAGGGCTGGAAGGCGCCAAGTCTGAGAAACTAGTTTCCGTGACTTCTGCAGCCTCTGAAGGCACTGCAATACTTCGAACTTCCTCTCAAAGGGCCAGCCCACCTAGAAAGACAAGGTCCAGAATAGCCCAAAAGTGGAAAGAAGAAGCGGAAAGACCAGCCCAGAAGGACAGGACAAGGTCCGAGGGGCCGAAAGCGTAAAAGCGGGGTTCAGCAGAAGAAGCAGCTCCTCCAAAGAAGCAGTTTGGAGTACCTTTTCAGAAGGCAGCAAGTTGCTGCACAGGGCCAGCCCCAAAAGTTTGACAAGGTCCAGAAGAGACAGAAAGCGGATAGCACACTGGAAAGCAATGTATTACTAAGGATGGCCGCTCAGGAAGTCCTACTTAACAGCCGCAAGTCGGCATCTAGCAGCCGGATAGGAGGTTTTGCAGAGGGAGCAAGGACTGTGAGCCCATTAACGAATCAGAGCTTCAAGAAGAAGCCATTTTGAGGGTCCGAGGGCTGTGAAAGGCCAGTCCACATAATTATGAACGAGGTCCAGCTAGACGAAGCAGCTCTTCCAAAGGAATCGAGGGCATTCCCAGGCTCATGCTGTGTACTTGCGGGCAGGCCGCACTTTGGCTGCCGCTTCTGAGATTCGTCAGGGTGACTCTTTTCCAGCTGCAAGTTACTCCGTCTCGCGGCTGCCGAGTTGGCCGAGTTGGGTGGGGTTCACTAAGCTCCAATCCGCTGTAACACTTGCATAGCTGAGTGCTTTTCGCACCCGTCGGTCTTTTGGACCTTGTCCACGTTTGTCGGCTGGCTTTTCACAGCCCTCGCCCTTCTTGTAAGAGCCACTTGCCCTGTGAGAAGCCCAGCCCACAGACTTACGAAAATTGATGAAGTAAGAAAGAGAGAAGGCGCGCGGGGCGCATGAATTGAAAGGGAGGCCAATTCAAGCCAATACATTGTTCAGGCAGAGTCGAGTGCAGACTAAACAAGGCTACATAATACGGAGACCTAATCTAAGGTACCTAAGATGACATTAGTACCCACGGGTGAGCACAAACAAATCTGAGTAAGAAGTAAGAAAGAGAGAGAGTAAGGAAGCATCGTACCACGCAAACGAAGCAGCTCTTCGAAAGGGGGTGAGGGCTGGGAAAGAGTCGCAGGACAGCGTCAGCACTCTGGGAACGCAGGCGACACAGCAGCCACTCGTGTGGGCCTCCTGGAATTTGTAGCTGCTTTCTTTCTTTGTGTCCTGGAACAAAATTCAACGCCCTTCCAATTCAGGGCAGTGGCTGTGAAAGGCCACCTTCCTGGAACAGGAAGAAAGGGCTCGCCCATTGAGGATAGGGGCTGGACAAGCCAGCCCAAAAAAGAATGAACAAAGAACGAGAAGGGGGCCAGAGGAAGCCAGAGGACAGGGCGCTGGCGGGACGTCAGCACCGCACAAGCGCTTAGAGGGGCTGCCCACGAACGAGTCTATGACGTCTATCGTGACGTGGCCTGTATTGTGCGGGAGCGGGCTAGGTCGCTAGTAGGGCAGCGGATGCGATGCCGTCGATCTGGAAAGCCGCAAGGGGAGTAGCGGCTAGTTCAGTCCGGCCAATGGTGTCAGACAGCCCAGAAGTGGGGAAGAGCAATAGAAAGAAAGGGGAAAATCCTCCCCAAGGGGGCGAGTGAAGGGCCACGAAGTGTTAGGGGCCAAGTCGGCTGTTCCGCCAGACGCAGGGACCGCATACCAACTGTAACGTTGTACTGCGCCCGCCATCTGCCTCGTGGTTACTGAGCGGGTCAGCTTAGCAGCAGGTGACGTACATTTGTCCAATGTGCTTGCCTTTGTACTTGGCTACACATCGCCTCCCCATCTCTTAATACACTCGCATCTGCCCGGCCAGCAAGCCCCCGCAGCCGGAGCCGGAGGACCATGGCCGCCATAGCCGGCGCCCCGCCGGCGGCCTGCCTCCGCGCGCGCCTGCCGGCGCGCCTGGTCGCCGTCCCTGCTCTGCCAGCGGGCCGCCCCGCCCCGCAGCGGCTCATGGTCCGCGCTGCCGAAGTGGAGGTGTGCTCCCCACCCTTGCCGCTGGCTACCGCAAAGTCCTTGGCGGACTTACGGTCGACATCAAAACCGGGCCAGATATCAAAGGCTTGCTGACTCTCCTCTGCCACCTGAGCCAGGAGATCTCGCCGCCTGGTGGGTTCGTGCATCGTCCTTGCATCTGACCGGTCTCGGGTTGGTTCCATGCACTCTGTCTGCCTTTGCTGCAGGTCACGGCCGGGTCGCCCATCAACCTCAGCATTCAAAAGGACGTCGAGAAAGTCGCCGACACTGTCAACATAGCCGAGCTCACGAAGCCAGTGACTGCTTATTGCAGGTCCATCCTCCTGGCAAAACCTGGTCTGACCTTCAAAGGGATGCCTTGATCACGGTGGCTGCTTGTGCTTGTGTGCCTCTTTCCTGGCCACCCACTCTTGGACAAGCTCCCATCTGTTAAGGGCACCCAAAGCGTCCTGCTATGCTAGGCGCTACCTTGCTGCCTCTTGATTGCAAGCCACATACCTCCATACTTCTGGTCCCACCTCTAGTACATCAGAGTTACCTTCTGTGAACACAGGAGCAGACCAACCACAGACATGACCTCATCATAGCTCAATGCTGACGTTGGCATCATCTGGCTAATCACTTTGTCAAGAAACTGCTGACGAGCTATCTCTTTCAATGCAGGTGCTGGAGATCTGAGACATTCCCCCTTTGCAACGGTGCTCATGTGAAATTTAACAAGGCTACTGGAGACAATGTTGGCCCTCTTGTACTTAAGAAGTAGAATCATGATTCCGCTACAATGCAGGGCCGGTCAGTATTCATGCTTGCTATGAGAGCATTGAGCTAGGAACCCGGCCGTGATTGAGGGCAGGGGGTATATGGAAGAGCTTTCAGAAGTAGAGAACTTACAGTAATCATAACTCTAAGTCCGGGCAGATTTGACCGGCCAACTCACAGCTTCATTATCTAAGGAGAGTCTAGCCTTGCTCCTGCAGCAATAGCAAGGCGAAACTGGCTTGCACGCCGCATGCTGGGCGTACTTTGGCCTTTAAAGTTTGGGCTTCCCTGACAGAGGTTCCTCCACTTTGAGTCTGTATGACTTCATCATTCGACTTGGGGTTGCTGAGATGCTCAAGACGCTCCCCTAAGAGATGAACGCTGCCCTTTATTTTGTTGGTGCTACTTGCATCTTGCTTTGACATGCCCCAAATCTGTGAAGAGAGAATGCGCTCGGTGCACATGGCGTGAGAGGGAGGCCAACGTGAGCAGTCCACCTTGTAAGAGGAACAAATGAACAACTAAAAAGCTTAGCCCCAACCAGGGGCTAAATAAAGTAAGGAAACACGAAACACGAAACACAACCGAAGGGGGACTCACGAATTAGCACATATATAATTGAATTCAGCATTTGTGGCCCTTCGGACCTTGTCCTTGGATTCGGGCTTTTTTTGATAGCCCTCGCCCCCTTCGGAAGTGCGTACTTCTAACGGGGGCGCCGAAGCACCACCCCAATATGGTGCTTCGAGGCTCCTCACTTGTAGCTACTGATGAGTGGTCCATCCTACGCCCGTTCTGACATAGCGCTTTTAGGCTCCTCCGATATTTGGCCCTCGAACCTTTGTCAATTCTTGTCGGGCTGGCTTTTCACAGCCCTTGCCCCGATTGGGAGAGCCACTTTCACCCCGCAAGCCAGTGGCCTGGCTTAGTGCGCGCCCAGCACGCTGATGTATGTCTCGAGCCCGAGAACGCTGAAGAAGTGGCTTTTCCAATGGGGGCAAGGGCTGGAAAAAGCCTGCCCGAAAAGAATTGACAAAGGTTCGAAGGGGCCAAATTACGGAGGGGCCTAAAGCACTAAGCAGCTACGAAGGGGCCTGAAGATGCTATGTCAGAACGGGGGGAGAATGGACCACTCAGTAGTAACGAGTGAGAAGCCTCAAATCCGACAGACTAGCTGTCGGGAAACTATCCCCCTGACGAAAGCCGGAGGCCGCAGCGACGGCACGGCCAGCACGCAGGGGCAAGGCGTGGGCCATGGACCGTTAAAGGGAGGCTGACAAAGAAGAAAAGGCTGACAAACGCATGCGATAAAAGAAAGAAGTGGCACTCCCAATGGGGGCAAGGGCTGCGAAAAGCCAGCCCAAAAAGAATGCACAAAGGTTCAGAGGGGCCTAAGAGCGGTGAGCAGCTACAAAGGGGCCTGAGGATGCAATGGTAAAACAGGGGGAGGATGGATCACTCAATAAGTACGAGTGAGGAGCCTCAGATCCGACAGACTAGCTGCCGGGAAGCTATCACCCTGACGAAAGCCAGAGCCCGCAGCGAGAGCACGGCCAGCTCGCAGATGCAGAGGGTGGGCCATGGACCGCTGCAGGGACACAAGAAGAAGTGGCACTCCCAATGGGGGCAAGGGCTGCGAAAAGCCAGCCCAAAAAGAATTCACAAGGGTTCAGAGGGGCCTAAGAGCGGTGAGCAGCTACAAAGGGGCCTGAGGATGCAATGGTAAAACAGGGGGAGGATGGATCACTCAATAAGTACGAGTGAGGAGCCTCAGAAGAAGGAGATGCCGAGGAAGGACTCCTCTACTCTACCAATCACCGAAGAAGGAGCCGGAAAAGTGGAGACGGCGAGGGGTGCATGACGGCAGGGAGGCGAATCCAATCCAATCCAGGACACTCATTTCTTTTGTGAGAGGGTCCGAGGGCGAGGGAACCCCTCCGGCGGTGCCGCGGGCCGCGGAACGGCCCGCGCGAGGCGAGGGGGGCGCCAGGCCCACAGGAAGGGAGCGTGTGATGAGTGATGGAGGGCCTGGCTGACCAAGTACCGAGGCAAGGACACTGGCAGCCGCTGACGCAGAGCCCAGCCCGGCCCGCTGCCTCGAGTGGCAGCGCGCCCCGCCGCCGCAGGGCCGTCGGGGCTTGACGCCGTGCCTCGCCCTGTGCCTGGCGCGCCGCTCCCCGCCAGCCGGCCGCCTCTCGGGGCCTTCCGCCATGGCCTACGGGACGGGGAATGGCGCCTTGGAGACCGAGCCGGCCGACAGGGTCAAGGACCCCGGCGAGATCCGCCTCAACGAGCTCGGCTACAAGCAGGAGCTCCGGCGCGAGCTGGTACATCATGCGCACACCCTCCCGTCTTCTCCATCCGTCTCTCTTTCGCCGAGACAAAGGCAGCAGACACTGTGCAAACCAGCTAAACCGCCATCGATCGGAACTTGTCACACACCAAGGCAGATGAGGAGAGTCCTCTTGCATCACTGCTCGTCACTCCCAGCCATGACTCTTGAGACTTTTTCCAACTCCCCGGGCTTTAGGGAAGTGCTTGAGGCCCTGACAGCCTGTTGCCTGCATTTGCAGAACTTCATTGAGATCCTGGCTGTCTCTGTCTCGGTCATGAACCCATACATCACTGTAATTCCCTTCTACGCCATTGCCATCAGCTACGGTGGCCCTCAGAATGTCATGTGGCCGTGGTGGCCAGTCGCAGCATGCTCCATCTGCGTCGGCTTGTGTCTCTCCGAGATCTGCTCGTCATTCCCTGTAAGGCTCATGCTCTGGTTGCCGTGCAGTGCAATAGTATTTCTGACACGCCTGAGGAAGGCACAAGAGGGTAGTCAAGCAGCTAAAATGTGTGTATCTGCTGACTTTGCTGTAACAAGCCTGCACGTACTGCAACTCTTTGAGCTCCTCCTACTGCAGCAACAATGTCTTCAGAAGCAGCCTGCAAATAGCTGACAGCAGACACCTTGACATAACAACTCGATCTTCCGGAGTGCAGACCACGGGCTCCTTGTATTTCTGGGCTGCTTCTATGGCTCCGCATAAGTGGAAGCCACTTGTCTCCTGGGTCACGGCTTGGTTTGAAGTCATTGCACTTACCGTTGGAAGTGCTTCAGTAGCATTCCCTGGTACTCATATCACCCAAGCTAGCCCCCATTACTTCTGCGCATTCCAGCAGCGTTGAACCTAGGCGTCCACACAATCTGCATTGGCCATGACATCTTATGATTCTTAACAATTCGCTACAAATCCTATGCTGTCTCTCAAGAGATGGCCTCTCTTGTGGGACTCCCTGACTTCTCCTTAGTGCAACGCAAATAGGGCCGCATTGACAGCTTGACACGACAGCTGACTGTATTGTTGCTGTCCTGTAGCAACCCAGATCATTCAGCAGATCATCCTCCTGACAACTGGCACCAACAAGAATGGAGGTTACTTTGCTCCAAAGTGGTTATTCTTTCTTATATTCATGTCGCTGGAGATCCAGTGGGCTGCCTTGAACACGCTGTCCATCAAGATGGTGTCACTTTTCACCACTTTCTTTGTGTATTTTAACATTGTCTACACCGCTGCACTGGTAAATGTCATCTTTACCCTTAGAAAGAGGAGTCTCTTGTCGCAACTTGCTCGTGCGCTGCTTTCAGAGCAAGCACGTAACTGTCTCTGGGAGCACGTGAAGTTGCTTGTGAAGCATCTAAAAGGCTTCAGATGCTCAGTCTTGCAGTAGAAGTTCAGATAAGGACATCAGCACAGATTGGTCATTGAAGTCAGTCTCGAAGAACTCTTCCACAGGTTATTATGCTGCCATTGGTGGCTCGCACCACGCAAAAGGCTTCGTATGTCTATTTCCACTACGAGGACTCATCCATTGTAACAGGTGGTCCATTGTCCCTTTGCATCATTGCATCAAATGACAGCCATCTGTTCTAAAGACTGCCCATTATGGCAGATCTGGCCGCTTTGATGAACATTGGTACATTGATACAGAGCTGCATCGAACAGTAGGGTTCCTTCAGACAGAAGCAGCTGCTGTAGGCTTCATGCACTTGCATGGATTCGTGCGACTTCCTTTGGACAAACCATGTGTACCTTATGCCTGCTACGTGGCTTTCAATGCAGGTGTCTCCAACACCGGCATCAATTTCCTCTTTGCTATGCTTCTTCCCCAATTCTGTTTCTTTGGCTATGACTCCTCTGCACATGTCACAGAGGAGACTAAGAATGCTGCGTCAGCAGGCCCCAAAGCCATCATGACATCCATCTTTGTGGAACTTGTTCTTGGCTATGCCCTCCTGAATGCCTTCACTTTCAGCATTCAGGTAGCTCCTCTTACTGTGACTTGAGTCCCAGTTGATTGCTTTGCTTTACTTTACCTACTCAAAGCATCCGACCGAGACAATACAGTTACCTTCGGATATGGAGGCCGTAGATACTAGTGCTGTGACGACCATAGCTGTGATACAAGGTCAGCCAGAGGAGTGGTGTTTCCTGAAGTATCTCTGTCCTCTCAAACCTGTGACATACAAACCAATGACATACATACCAACAAATAAATGTTGCCTCAAATAGGGTTACTGGGCGGACCTTTTTGACCCCGCCAACGAGACTCGAGGCCTCTACCCTCCAGCTCAAATCCTCTATGACGCCTTCCATGGCCGCTATGGATCTGGAGCAGGGGCCTACGTCTTTCTCATTCTCATGGTCATCCCATTCTATGCATCAGGTGTCCATGCTCAAAGCATCCTTCTATGACATTGAGTGGCTTATTATTCAACAGCCACAAGACAAGATTAGGTTGGCAGTGAAGATGCCTGGAAAGTCCATCTTCTAGCATTGAGTCATACTCAACAGCTTCTCATCACGGTTTCCTTCTGGAGTCAAGGCTCTTGCATACCTTCACTTTTGCTAGGCCTTGACAATCTCCATGGCTCATGGTGTCAGGTGTTGGAGGAGTATTGGCTGCTGCAAGAGCCCTTTATGCTACATCACGTGATGGGGCCATGCCTGCTTCCTGGTTGTGGAGAAAGCTCAACAAGGCACAAGTTCCTGTATATGCAGCATGGCTAGTGGCATTCATCTGCACCCTTATTTGTCTGCCTAATTTTGGGTACTCCACAGTCTTCTCATTCTCACTTCTTTTGCATTGCATGTCATCAGGAAATAGGTGTCTGCTAGGAGGTAGCTGTCTGGCTTGAGTCCTTCTTTTAGCATTCCCGTTGGTGCCATCATCAAGGTCCATGCTTTGTGGATTGGAGAATATGCACATGCTTCACTGACAGAAAGTTGCATCGGGAAGGACCAGACAGGGAGAGGGGTGTAGCTAGCAAACAGCGAGCAATCAGTTGAGCAATCTGACATTCATTGTACTTCATTGTGCTTCATGAGCAGTACGACAGTAGCGTTCAACGCAATTGTCAGTGTGGCTACGATTGCATGGGTGGGGACATATGGCGTGCCCATCTTCTTCCGACTCATCCTTCCCAACGAAGAGTTCAACAGGGGTCCATTCCATCTGGGTGCCTTCAGCAAGCCGCTGTGCTTCATCTCACTCTGCTACATCGTTTACACTTGTGGCATCTTCATGGTTCCGCTCACATATCCTGTAACGTGGAACAACTACAATTATGGCCCGATTGGTGAGCTATCAGTTGCTTGCTGTCTTACCACTTGCCGAGCTGCTGGAATGAGCTGCCCTCACGTGTCGAAGCAGGGAGCTGGATCAAGCAGAGTGTGCATATAGATATGGCATCTCTTGGCTTGGAGTGCCTGCCAATGCATGCATACAAAGCATTCTTCTATCTCCAACTCGCAGTAGCTGTCTGCTCTCCTTTGTTTCAAGTATCCAGTTGAAGGTCATGTGCATCAATGCCCTATCTCATCGACACTTGGCTTGCCTGCAGCCTCTGGCCTCGTCCTTGCGGGCGCGCTGCTTTGGTTTGCACTTGATGCACGCAAGTGGTTCCACGGCCCTGTGCGCAACATCGACATGTCAATGTCCAAGGGCGATAACTTCCAACCTGTCAAGCAAGTCATGGCATGAGGGACTGCACATCTACACGAACCTCTCCATTTGCTATCATCCAGCATCTTGTGACAGTTTCCCTATATCTTGTACAATATTTACTGGGCCAGTTGCAGGCTTGGTCACCTGCAAAAGGAAGGTGGGGAACTGGAAGGCTGCTATTGACGAGAAGAAGTACATTACCATACATTACATTAAATACATACGTTACCTAACGTTACGTTACACACATACATTGTCTAGAAACCATGACATCATTCAGAGGTATATATGCTAGTCGGCCAACTAGTTAGGAGTATGCTCTCAACAGGAATCGAGCATCTCGTGCATATAATCTGGCTTAAGCTAGGTGCCATAGTGATACGCAGTCAATAAGATTACCTTATAGTGTGCACCAGTCACTCTCAGGCAATTTTACACATAGATCAGAAGCAGCCATAATCATGTCACAACAATTCTTGCTCCGAGCTGTCCTGCTACTATTGCCTTGAGGCTGGCAGTGACAGTCACCTGGAGCCTCAGAGAGGACTTGCAAAGCTGTGCTACCACAGCTTTGCAACTTTTACATTGTTATATAGATGACTATATGAATACATATCCTGCAGTGCTGCAATTGTGCAATATAGTTGCTGCTGCTTGTCATATTGAAAGCCCTCCTGTCTGCAAGTGGGTCCAGTGACATCATGTGTACACATGCAAGCAATGACCATGAAGGCATGAGATACTCCTGCTGGTCCTTCACCAAGCTGGGGCAATTTGCAGTCAAGCAGCACATGACATGCAGCAAAATATGGTTGAGAATGTGTCTAACAAACACAAGGGACTAAGCTCCATCAGCATAATGAGGAGTTCTATGATTGGTTGCTACTTTGCACAGGCCTATGGAAGTCACTGAAGATTGTTGCTGTAACGTGGTGCCAATACGCGAGTTGAAAGTACACAAGCATGTCCAGCAGTCCAGCATGCGGCAAGGATTCTGCCACAGTCCTTGCAAGCTGTGCAAATTAGGAGAGCTCCAAGGGTCATGTTGACTCGTTCTAATCTAGTTGGGTGCCTCTGCAATGGACTTCATCCTGTATATCCTCTACAATATGTTGACACGACGGGAAGGTACAGTGGCCAATTTGGCCCAGAAGAGAAAAGCGCGGCCGAATTGACTGGTGGCTGGGAGAAGCCAGCCCAAAAGGAATGGACAAGGTCAAGAGGAGCCGAATGGCGCAGAAAGCAGGGGACTAAGTGCTAAGACCGAAGCCCAGAAGAGGATGTGCAGGACTCTTCTAAGTTTCATCTTTCATGTGCTTGTTCTTCATGTGCTGTCTAAGTTGCTTCAGCAAGGCTCTCCTCATCAACCTCAAAGGCCTTCCGAGCTTTCTTCAGCTCCTCATTCATTGCCAGCCACAGATGCAATTCTCGATGATCAACACAACCATCTGCCTAGTCTGAAGAACTTGATCACCCTCGAGAACAGATAGCATCTGCAATGATATACCTGGAAGGACCTCCGCAATGAATGGCATGGTGGGCAAGGAGACTCCATGAATCTATAAGCTCACATTTCTGTCCAGCTTCCAGCCCCTAGTAGTTTGTCAAGATGCAAAAGGCCATCATTACCTTCCGTATGAGGAACAGAATGTCCTCGGTGGCCATTTTGCCACGCCTTGAGCCCAGTTCCTGTGCCTTGTGAATCTGCAATTTGAAGAGCTTGCGAAGTGGCAATAAGTAGGCGAGCAGTAGGCAGAGATTGTATGGACATGCAAAGGTCACACTTCAGTGTCGTGACTTATAGATGTGTCCATCATTAGCTGGCGCCAGCAAGTGAGAGAAGGTGCAGAAAGCTCTGCATGTACCATCTCGGTGATGCACTCCACCAGTATATCTTCCACCAGCTCCACAGTCTCCGGTGCAGGCTGCATCAGGAAGGACATGGTAGGAGCATGCTGCGCATCAAAGCCTCTTCAGCTGAGAAATATCGCTTGCCCACGCTGCACCTCGCTTGGCCCCAGTCTTGCCCACAAAGACAAGTTGGGCACCCAATGAAGCAGTCGCAGTTGCTTTGCAAGTGCAAGCTCAAACTCCGTTCACAAGTCCTTCCACGCGTCAAGACGTCTACGACAGAGGATGTCATCAAGAAGGGCGCCTCTCGCTTCCTCATACGCACATCGGGGTCGTCGCCAAAGCCGTACATCATCAGCCTCACTGCGCCAGCCATGTGAGCAGTGGCAGGGAGGTCAGGCAGGAGCAGCGAGGCTGGGGTGGAGCTGCCAAGCTCCCGTTCGCTAAGTGGCGCAGGATTAACGGTACATGGCAATTGAGAAACACAGTTGGGCTCGGCAGCGCTCGGGCAGGCGGCGAGCTGTGCTGCCGGCAGGGCGGCGACTCACGGTCCTTGGCGAAGAGGCCGCGCTTGCGCTTGAGGGCGCCCTCGGCGTCGCCGCCGGGCGCTCCTCCCGCCGCGGCCGCCGGGGCCTTGCCGCGGCCGCGGGCAGCCGCAGCAAAAAAAAAAAAAAAAAAAAAAAAAAAAAAAAAAAAAAAAAAAAAAAAAAAAAAAAAAAAAAAAAAAAAAAAAAAAAAAAAAAAAAAAAAAAAAAAAAAAAAAAAAAAAAAAAAAAAAAAAA
>WELB01000023.1:24130-42491 GCA_009602725.1 Spirogloea muscicola
GCCGCGGGCCTGGGTGGCGCCGCCACGCGGGACGCCGGGCCGGAGCCTCCGCGCGAGGAAGCCGTCGCCGAGCCCCTCGCCACCAACGGCGAGGCTCCGAGCCCGCCGGCTGGAGAGGCAGCCGGCGGCGCGGGTGGCGCTGCAGCCGCTGACAAGCCCCTGCCGGCGTCGTCGACCCTGCCCGGGAGCCGCAGCAGCGGCGTCAGCACCGAGGAGTTCTACGACGCCGCCGACAACTCGCTTGACGGTACGTCTCACATACTGGTGGCGGCTTGGCATCCAAGCCTTCCCATCCACCCTATCCACTTATTGAGCCACTGGACCCGTGTTAGTGGACTCTCGTGGCCCGTGCTCGTTTTCGTCAGTCAGCTCTCGCTGCTTGGCCGTGCTTGCAGAGTACTCTAGCGACGACGACAGCATGCGGTCTGGCGCGAGGACGCAGCCGTGGCGTGACAGAAGCCGCAGCGCCAGCGGCCGGCGGACTGAGTCGCAGCAACGGGCACTCGGGAAGGAGCCCCTTGAGAAGACATCGTCGGAGCTGGGCGATACCACGAGGACGCCCGTCGGCGCGGGAACGCGCCATGCTCAGGCTGGCCCCGCAGAGCCGGCCAGTTCCGCTGTGTACGAGGAAGGATCTGGGAGAAGTACTGGTGCTGCGGAGAGCGTTGAAGCGGCTGATGCAGATACGGCCGGCGTTAGCTTCTGGCCAGCAGGTACGAGCGTGGAGCAGCAGCAGGGCAGGGCTCCGAAAGGAGGGACAGCAATCCCAGGAGCCGCCAGTGGTGAGGACTTGGCAGCTATGCTTGCCAAGAAGGAGCGTGAGATTGCACGCCTCAAGGACAAGCTGCAGTACATCGAGCGGATGAATGATGAGATGTCGCAGCGAAATCAAGGTCGGTTGTAGCCCAAGTCTGGTCACTGCTTGTGTCCTGCAAGTCTAGGTGCCGACTTCAGCGAGAGCTGTGCTCAACATGCTCGTAAGAAGGATTTCAATCAGCAGCAGGGATGGCTGCCTCACTAGTGCAACTAGCTTAGATGCTTCAGCCGCTTGATATTGAGTTGCTCAGGGTCTAAGCTAACAGCAGTCTCAGGGACCGTATTTGAATTGTGCAGAGCTGGCGCGAGCGCGTCGCTGGCAGCGACAGCTGCGGTCGAAGCTCTTCAATTACCTGTTTGGAGCAGCGCTGATTGCTGGAGTAACAGGCGCGGCAGCTTTTGCCATAAAAACGTGGGCACCTGAAGCCGTTAATTGGTGGAAGGATCCCGGTGCAGAGCCGGAAAATGCCACTCATACAGATCATGCCTCAAGTGTTAGAATCAAAGAGCAGGATTAGATTGCAGTGACAAGTTGCGTCCCAAGGATGCGCATTTGACATACTAGTAGCAGCACCTAATGATTCTCTTTACATCAGCTTGTTTTCTAACCTTGCCTTTCAATGACAGTAGCTTAATGAGGGCGCAATGAATCCTTTGTGTCTGGTGAGGGATGCCTGGCTGAAGCTCTGAGTCATTGAGACAGCAACAAGTTGAGCGGATGTCACCGTTCACTACCTCGTCCACCTATGCCAATTTGCCCATAAGACTCTCTAGACATTATTAGAAACACCTCCCACACAGTTGTTCCCCAGCCCAAAACCTCATCTCGTTCTCACGGTGCCCAGGCACTGCTGAGCATCCGCCAGCTGCTATTGAATATCTGCATTGCGGTACTTCTTGTCTTTGTGTTCCTCAATAGACAAGTACTATGATGCTTCATGTTCTGGGTTTCTGCAGGGCTGCTTTGATCAAGTGAGTGCAACTTTGGCTCCATACGGAAATTTGACGCTCCAGGGCCATGCAATCAGTCAGACTGCAACCTATACTCAAAATAGGGGTGCTGTCTGAGGGGCGCACATGCTTGCGTGCAGGACCTAGTGATGGACATGTCTCATGTTTCCAAGCTCCTGCTTGTTAGCACAGCGACCTGAACCTGCCTGCCTTCATTGACAAGCAATGGGTTATGTGCTAGACTGATTGGGGCACAGTCGCCGCTGTGCATTGCCACCGAAGGTAGGTTGTTTGAGTTGTAGGAGGGGAAACGGCCATGTTAAAAGGGGATGTGCTGCCACCAACAAATGTCATGTGCTGCGAACTCGTGGGCTCAGCATCTTTGACCACTGCCGCAGTAGCTGGTCAATGTCCCCGTTCATGCGTGTGCCGCGCCCTCCCCAGACCAACATGTGGCCTACGTCGTGCAACGAGCCGCCCTCCACCTCATGCACCACCTTGAAGCCCAGCCGTCGGTAGTACCTCACCAGCTGTTGCGCATCGGAGCAGGGGGTCCCACATTGGCATGTCAGACAGGCCTTCAAGTACATGGCCAACGCCTTCCGTAGCGAGCAGCCCTGAAAGGTGCAGCTGCTGTTATGGGATGCAAGGCAGCTCATCGGATGCCTCCAAATCTGGCTGGTGGGGGCAGCGGGGGCGAGTGCGGGGAGGCCTGACCTTGGCGTGGTACTCGTCGGTGTCGTGGATGGCGAGCAGCTCGGCAGTCCGACAGCCGCGCTCGCGGCCATGGCACAGCGCCAGGCCGCCCATGAGGGCCGCGACGCCCAGCAAGCGCCTGGCGCTGGACGACGAGTAGGACCGCGTCATGCGCACGCTGTCGAGGTGCAGCAGCCAGCCGCGCGTCCAGAGCCTCACCACGCCGCGGGCCTCTCCCAGTACGGCGCCGCCGGGCGCGGCCTCGGCAGCCGTGATTGCGAAGAAGGGCCCCGTGGTGCGCAGGCCGAGGCTCACGCCGCGCTCGAGCGCCGCCGCAGCGACGTCGGCCGCCGTTGGCAGCCGCAGCTGCGCCGGCGCTGCCGCTGTGGCAGGCTCGTCGGAAAATGCAGACTCGGCCTGTTGGTGCCGCCCGAGCGCCTCCACGGCGGCCCAATTCTGCGGAGCTCGCCGAAGGCGGAGGGGGCGAGCCAGCGCGCCAGCTCCATGGCCGAAGCAGCCCGCCGGCGGCGGTTGCCATGGGGGCCGGCTGGCGCCGCAGCCGGAGCAGCCGCCAGCCTCCTTGGCGTTCAAGCGCCAGCTCGTGGCCGTGGTGAGCCCCAGCTCCGCTGGCGGCAGCGGCGGCGGCAGCCGCAGGGGCATGGCCGCCCCCTCCCTCCCTCTCCGCAAAGGCACGGCACGGCGGCAGTTCTGCCGCAGCACCCGGCAGCTAGCACGCGCAGACGGCGGCAATATGAAGGCCGGTCGTCGTACTCGCAAGGCGCAGCACAGTCACGACTCCAGAGCCAAGTAGAAAGCAGCTCGAGTTGGTCTGCGCGGAGCCAGAAGAGTGTGGCTGCTGGAAAAGATTGTGCTGCGTCTGGTACGTGAAGAAGACGCTGACAGTAGAGGGTGGTGGCCGTGAGAGGCCCAACATGNGGCCCGGCGAGGGCTCCCCGCGGCGGCGGCGGCCTTCGCTGCGCGGGAGAGAAGCTCGGGGGCCATGGCGATCGAGGGCCAGGCGGCGGGGCTGGCGCCGCTGCCCCCTGACGACCTTGCTCCGGGTACGTCGCCCGGACCCATGCTTTGCGATGGCGCTCTGGAGCTGACCCGCCGATGGTCTCGAGCTGCCATGCTGACAGCGCGAGGTTGGCGCTGGCGACGGCGGCCTGAGGTGCAGCTCTGATCGCCATTTCCCAATTGTGAGATGGTCACAACTCGTGCTGCTCCTCTGATGGCAGGTGCTGGTGACGAGCCGCTGTTGGCGGCAGTGCCGGCCGCGGCGGCTGCGCTGGGGGGCCACGAGGACCGCTACAGCGGGATCATCGTCGACCCCGCCACGCTGCCCGCCGACGCGGCGCTCTTCCCTGGCCAGCTCGCCGCCGCGCTGGCCTTATGGGCCTCCCAGGTGCCCCCATTGCGACGCACAGACTGTGCATCAAGTACCACTCTCACATGGCATGAAGCTGAAGCTCCAAATTCTGCTCAACTCTTGGGTTCGTGTGGCCTGGTGTACGACTTGGGTCCACGTTTGCGAAGCTGGTCCCTGCCCTGGTTGATGATTGCCGCTTGGCATCCGCGTCGGTGTGCGCAGGGCAAGAGGGGCATCTGGCTCAAGCTGCCGATCCAGAGGGCCAACCTCATCCTGCCCGCCGTGGAGGTATGGCTCCGCCCCTGAGTGAGCTGCGCTGGGTCACTCTGACTGGCTGGCTCGCGCTCAACTCCGGCTCAAGGAAGGAGTTCACCGCTACAGGGTCGTCGCTGATGCTGGGCGGGCTCTGTGGCAGGCAGGCTTTATCTTCCATCATGCTGAGGCCGACTATGTGATGTTGACGCGCTGGCTGCCGCCATCTCCATCCACGCTGCCCCCCAATGCCTCCCACCAAGTTGGCATTGGCGCTTTTGTCATGAACGATGCCAGAGAGGTGCCCACCGTGCTGAGTGCTGCTCTTCTTAGTACACAGGCATCCAGTACATGTCATTGTTTTTTTTAAGCTGGATGCATTGCTGAACGGTCTGTTAACAGATGGGCTTCCGCACTTGCTGCCTGACAAGCCAATCATCAGGCCTCTGAACCCTTGATCTTTAGAAGTCGTTGGCAATGCCATGACACTAAATTCCTAGCCCTTGTTCATGGTGTTGCAGGTGCTTGCAGTCCAGGAGCGCAATGGACCTCTCCGAGGCTCTGGTGTCTGGAAGATGCCGACAGGTCTTGTCAATCAGGTGCAGCTGCTGTGTGCTCTGCTATGCCTCCTCTGCATGCTTTGCTGTGTCTGGATGAAAGCACTGCTGCCTTTGTAGAAAAGTTGCGCAGGTCTTATTCTTAGAAAGTAAAATAAGTGAAGCATATCTTCTTCTTCTTGTTAGCCTTCACTTATGCTTCTGGGTTGCCCTTGCAGAGTTGCCAATGCTTTCGCTCATAAAGCTTAGGCAAACTTATAAGTGTTAAAAGCAGGTGATAATTTGCGTTTTCCAACTTGTGCAGGACGAGGACATAAGTGCAGCAGCGGTTAGGGAGGTCAAGGAGGAGACTGGAGTGAGTGCGCTGTCCCGCCTCTTCTTCCACCTTCGCCAGGGCATGCAGAAGTCGTGGGCGTTGTCTGCCTCTGGGTTTTCATGCCAAGAGCAAGACCAGATGCAGACAATGATGTAGGTGTCATCCTCAAGTGACTCCCCTTTATCACAGAGGGTATCTACAGTGTATTAGTGCTGACACACAGGACTAATGGATGCCGCAGATCGACGCACAGTTCCTGGAGCTGACCTGCTTCAGGTTCTTTCATTGCCTCATCTCCTCATGGGCTCATACTTGCAGCTGATTGCCCCATCAGAGAGAGTACAAACTCGGTGTCTGCAGTCCCCCCTCACCTCCTTCATTGCACTTTACAGGCAAGTGCATCAGGTTGCCTTTGGGAAGTCCGACCTATTTTTCGTCTGCATCCTGCGCCCTCTATCAAGCGAGATCACTAAGCAGGAGTCTGAAATTGAAGACTCGAAGGTAAGTAGTGGCAGCTATACACCTCTGATGTGCGGCACAGATATACTCTCACTCCCTATCTCATGTTTCCCAAGTTCTGCGTGCCACTAAGCCTTAAGCGGCAGTCAGTTCCTGCTCTCCTTTGCCTACCTAGCAAAATGACGTCTGTTCCTGTATTCCAGTGGATTCCACTGGCAGAATTTGCAGCTCAGCCTTTCTACCAAAGGAGTGAGATGCTGAAGAAGATGCTGGAACTGTGCATCGCAAGTGCCGAAGGCATGTACAAGGGGTTTGTTGTGGACAAGGTGGAGTCGGGCTTTAGCAGGGCACCTCAGGCCATGTACTGGGGCCGATACCCTTGGTCAAGAGTCTGACTGCTTTGGTATAGTCTAGCAAAATTTGCTCTGAATGTAGTAGAATTGGGTTATCTTCTGTCCATTGATTGTCTTTGCATTAGCATCATGCTAAGCGCCTGGTGCTTCTGTAAGAGTAGAAGTAGCATATAGCATATATTTGCAAGCCTAACGATTCCACACGCTACTGTATAGTCTCCGTAATGACTCATGAAGGTTAAGGTAACAGCCTTCACTAGAGCTCTGATTTCTTGTACACAAGGACAAGCGACCAACAGTGGCGCATTGCCAGCATTCTTTGTAGCTTGTCCAACAATACGAACTCAACCGCTTGAGTGAGAACTATATTTAGTGATTACAGAATTCACAATGAAAGTGAAGCAGTAATCAGGATCTAATAGAAGGTTAGAGGATGTCATCACAGTCCTGAGATGTCATGTTTGAGCATGCAGATCTGGAGATCCATATCGCTGTTCAAAGAGTGCCCTGAGCTTCTTGGGCTTCTGGTAGCCACCGTGCTCAGCCTCCACAGACGGCCAGTATGCCATGGATGAGTCATGCGGCGACCGTGGAACTATATGTATGTGCAAGTGACTTGGAATTGAAGCTCCTGAATGAGGCCCTATATTGATGCCGACACTGTAGCTGTCAGCTCCAGTAGCCTCCATTGCCACCTGCAAGCTCAATCGCGTGGCAAGCATCGGCAGTGAGATAATGATGAAACACTGCACTGAGGTTCTGGGAGAGTAGCCAGCTCCAGGATAGTTACGTGGGCTTCTATCGCCGACACGCACATGTCTATGTCTAGCGGATTCAGCGGCCCCGCATGGAATGCAAACAAATCCTTGTCAAAATTGTGAAGCCCCTTACCTGGCCAGCTTCCGAGACCAATGCAAAGAGGCCAAGAACTTCTTCATCCGAGCACAGCTCCAAGTTTGCGACATGGCGATTGGGGATGACCATCACGTGGCCAAACTTGTAGGGCTTCACGCTGAAGAGCACCCTCCCATGCTCGTTCGACCTCAGAGCGTCGTGTTCACGGCACAGGGGGCACTGGTCTTGTGACGGGTGCGTGTCAGCAAAGTCGGGTTCAAAGACGAGCTGGTGTCCCGCTGCTTGGCCTAGGCCGCCGCTCGGCACTGCGCCGACATCATTACTCGACTTCTGGAGGCCTTCCAATCTTGCAATCTCGGCTGAGAAAGCTGGCCTTTGGCATCGAGAAGGAAAAGCTTGTCAGGTCACCAGTCAGCGTATGTAAGCAAGCCTTCGACTTAAGCCTTTCTTGCAGAGTGCATTGTGCACTCTGGAAGTCAATATTGCAACACGCAGGTTGATGAAGCTGAAAGAACATCACAAGGCCTCACCTTGCCGGACGGGCATATCCTTGAGGTGAAGTATAGATGCGCGAGTCGACCACCACATGAAGTTCGTGTCGTCGGGGTTACGGGGCACGACGTGGACGTGCAAATGACCGAGGCCCTCCAGCCCCAGATGGTCGCAGCCATGAGGCCCAAAATTGAAGCCAATGTTGCAGCTAGCCTGCGCCCCCAACGGGCCTCATTAAGCATGCTGGGCTGCCTGCTTTATGGGCTGTCTTACGGTCGCTGCAGCCCCTACCAAGCGAGCCATACAGCGAGGCCCTGGAGAAATGCGGCACTAAGTTACGAGTATCGGCAACCTTGGCAGCTCTGTGGCAGACACCCACCACACCTACCGCGAGCAGCTGCATCCTTCACAATCCTGGGCTTTGCATAGCGAGCTGTGGACCCAAGGACCGGTGGTTGAGGCGGAGGAGGAGCCACATGAGCAGCCTGCGGTTCGGAGTCACACCTTGGGCCCGATGTTCGCCGTCGACCAGGAGCTGGCGGTGAACCAGGCGGCGTAGCTCGCGCGGGCGGCCAGGCAGACTGCTCTGTTGCCAAGCGACCGGCGTAAGCTCGCAATGCACGACCTCGCGCTCCCGGACGACAGCCGACGGCCAGTTGTCCAGACCCAGGATCTCATCACTGAGTCCCGGTAGCGAGCCGCTGGGCTGGCACTGTCGTCGTCGAGCCGTCGCAGGCGTCGTCGACAACGCCGGGGAAGATGGCGAGCGTGCCGAATCCATGGTGGGTTTGTGCTGAGGCAAATAGCTCAATGGCAGGTACGAGCGCTGCACCTGACGAGGTCCAGGAGCTCGTCCGGGTGCAGGTCGCTGACGGCCGCGGCGTGGCGGCGCGGCGCCACCATGACGTGCCCGACCTTGGCCGCCGCGCCGCGCGAGCCGGCGCCCCAGATCACCGTCGACAGCGGCGTGCGGTGCGCGACCAGNAGCGGGAGGAGCGGCGGGCAGGGCCGCGCGCCGCGGCGCCGATCGCGGCGCGGGTCGCGGGGAGGAGGGCTTCCCCCGAGTGCCCACATAGCTTGCTTCATCTGGGCTCGCCGATCACAGCAAGTGCCCTCGATGAGAAAAGCGGCTGGCCTTGGCCTGACCTTGGGCAAGGAAGGATCTTCCAGGAGAGGGCGATTGCTGTGATCGGCCAGCCCAGATGAAGCAAGCTATGTGGGCACTCGGGGGAAGCCCTCCTCCCCGCGACCCGCGCCGTGATCGGCGCCGCGGAGCGCGGCCCTGATCAAGTCACTTAATTATGGTCATCATGGCCGAGCTTGGCACCCGGTTAGGTGGCAGTGTGCTCGTCGCTAGCCAACAATGTGGAACGGCAGTTGAACGCTGCCACAGCGCCACAGCGTGCCTCCACGTGCTCTCTTCTTTGCTTGGCTTGGAATAGAGCATTGACAACTACAACTCTACCAAGGACTGGATCAGAAGCAAACGCACGACCTGCAGACTTGTATCCTAATCTTTCTTCTAGAATAAGCTCACTCCAGTCAGCTGCCATCTACATTCACGGGGCTTTTGGCGCTCGGTGGCTTGAGCTTCTTCACCAGCTCTTGCGCAGCGCTGTATCCCGCCGGTACCTCGGGGATCAGGCTGAATTCAATGCAGCGGGCTCTCTCTCGCAGGTGTAATGCATGCGCCTGTCAATCTTGCTGCAGCGGTCCATGGCATGCGCGCTGCAGCTGCGTGCCGGTCGCGCATTGGCTGCAGCCTCAGGCCCTGGCCAGGGGACCCATTACCCTGAGACTAGTTTCTCCGACCTGCGCCTGCTCAACAGGGCTTACTGAGTGTTTCGTGGCTCCTTGATACCCTGTGTGCTGGTCATTGTTACTGCAGATTTGCTGAAAGCTGGACTCTTACTTCTCAGTAGCATAGAAAAAAAGAATTGACGAATAAAGAATGACTGTCTGGCTGACAAGTTTGGACACATTGAAAATATGGCAATCACGTAGACCTGAACGCAATCACCCTTTATCCTGGAAAAACTGGTGCAGCAAGCGGGGGACGTCACCAAAGCCTCTCGTGCAGCAAATTAATTGCTCCCTTATCCAGCCGGGAAGCTTGGTGAGAGGTCCACCTTGGCTACTGAGATTGTAGCGTGTGTCCAGCAGAATTATGGCTGCGTAATCTCCAACATGGCGGATAGCGCGACCTGCAACACAGAGTCTCATCGAGCAAAAGAGGCACATAAGACAGTGCACTTATTTGGGTCCTCAAAGAGTCGCTACTGAGGCCCTGTTGATGACCAGCCAAACGATGAATACAAACTGACCTAAGTTGCTCAGGTGGCACTTACCAACAGACTGATTGACTGCCTTCATGCAAAGGTTTTCATAGTATGCTTGTCCTCGTTGTCCGCACCTCCGAAGGATGTTCACCTGGGCAGCCTGCAACAGCAAGCAAGGTCTCTTGCGCTATCACTGACAGGATACCTTCACTGTGAGCTTTGACAATGCTTGACAGATTATTGTGCAGGTCAAGTAAAGGACAAACAGTCTGGAAGGAAGACAGTACCCCCTTTGCAGTGTTGTGAGCATTCTCTGTGATCGGTCGTTGATCCAAGTAGTGCATCCGCTCAAGGAGCTCCGGATCTGAGGGGCTTGGATAGGGAAGACCAACCATGACCACGCATCTGCCCATGCCATCGCTGAAGTTGATACCTTCGGACATCTTGCCTCCAACAACACATAGTAGCAGAGCACCGCCTGATCTCCTTCCCCTCTGCTGTCTTGGATTCCCAGGACGTCCTTGGCTTAACCTCTCTTCTCCAATGGGTGCACTACCTGCCCGCTCCAGGCATGCCCCCGCCTTGCAAGAGGCAGCATCCTGTGAGCTTAGCTGTCCACTTTGTCGATGTTGGAGTGTATTTATGCAGTCACGGTACTGCTGGAGCACTTTGTCCACATCAGTGGAGCAACGTGGTTCTCGGAAGACCGTTTTCTTCTCCTCAATCCTTTTCATCATGCCGGAAGCATGCCATGTATCATGCACTTCGCTTTCGTAGGCGAAGGAAGGAAAAAAGCACACCACTCCATCAGGAACTAGTGTACATATGTTGCACATTATTCGTCCCAGCTCCTCAATCTGTCCATTTAAATCATGGCCTTCAATGTAAGCAGGGCTAGTGAGCTTCCTACAAAGTATGGTAAGGCAAGCAGAGCACATTGAAGTTGGCTCCGCAAGGACTTGCATATCACTCAATGTGACGGTCGAGGAGAAACAGACATGAAGCATCAGTCTCAGCTCACAGCCTGCTGCATAAGAAGACTCCCCATTAAAGTCACAAGAATCAGAGTACTCGAGCTACAAGGCCTTACAGCACTCTGCAAGCGCAACGAGTGCCTCATAAACGAAGACAACGGAGACCATACCATGGTCTGAGAAGAGCGCAACTTGAAGCTGAAATTCAACTCCTTTCCAGTGGGGCCCTTAGGAATGGCCAATGGAAGGATGCTACTTGCAGGTACAATATGACCACAGGAATAGACCTGCAAATGCTTGTGATCAATGCTCGGAAATAATCCATCTCGAAGATCCTGAATCGGCTGTAGTGTACCACCTGCAAGTATGACTGCTCGTGCACTCTGCACAATCTGCAGGCCGGAACCAACAATCTATCAGCGTTGATTGTGCTCTGGAGCTCATGAATCAGCCATCTGCGCTCATTCTATTTTAAAACCTTGGAGCTTTTGCATTAAGCAGGCATAGAGTAGCTCACTTCTTCAAAGTGCTTTGCAGCATTGAGCATGACAAACTTGTAGTAGGGATCCTCTGTCTCAGGACCTGCTGCTTGGCATAGCACCCGGCCGTCTGAATCTGCATTGACTAGAGCGATAAGAAAGTCTGCAAATGCTCGAAAAGCACTCATTGAGGTGCTTTTACTTTCATAAGAAACCTCGCCGATCTGGAGGTGCTGAGGCTGCTGTTGCTGCCCATATGTGCTCACCTGCAAGAAACACTAGCGCTGTATGACGCACCCACAGTTGCAAAGCATCAACAAGCAGTGCTGTTGCTCGTGTTGCCCTTTGGCTTTCTCACTACATATTTCATATTTTGTAAGGAAGTCCATGAAGCACGTCAGACAGGGGTTGTGCTTCTCTACATGTCAGCGTTAAACTTTGGTCAAAAGACAAACTCAGCTACATTGTTGGCGAGCTGTTGGAGCGAGCATGACAAAAAGCCAAACCTTGTGTACAATATTGCTGTCCTTGATGTATCGTTCCAGCTTAAACAAGTTCAAATTGTCAAGGCCGCATAGAAATGTGAAGTCATTGATAGTCATTATCCTAGTTGCTGTTTGTGTCATGGTGCAAGCTCCTCCTTCTGCGAGTAATCTACGCAGACACTAAAGTCATTGTCGACTTCAAAGTAGATCAGAAGCACTCAAATTGCAATGGCGAGCTTGCGGCATCTGTAATTTCACCAGGTTTTGGTATCAGGCAGGATCCAGGGATCTGGAGAGCTCACCGCTACTCAGACATTTCAATAGGGTTGTCAAAATTTGTAGCAACAGCTGGATGTATCTCCGATTTGATGAAGCGAGGCGATCCTTATACCTGTCCAGGTATGCTCCCAGCTGAAGTTGCACGCTCATAATCTGCAGAACATGTCTCTATACATCATGCCCTATATGATGCTCCATAGACGATGATAGTCATTATGTAAGGTATTACTAAGATGATCTCACAATATTAAACATATTGTCAATGGCAGAGTCGATGTGGGCTCAAATAGTGGGCCACACATCTGCATGGCTCTGAGCAGGATTTGGAATCAGAAGTAACGACTGCACCTGCAACTTAGAGAGTCGGCAGCTGTAGATGCTTGCAACTGTGTCCACCAGATTATGGGCTTCATCAATGACAACTATGGAACCTTGTACATGCACATCAAGTGCTTCCCGTGTCTGCTTGTGCAGCAACGCCTGTTGGGCACCAAAGAGCAGTTGTGTGCCCGGCTATTGTGAGAGCCCCTCACAGGAGCTGACGATGCTGATGATCCCCTGTCAATGTTCACATGTTACAAGATGTTGGTTTCAATGTCCTCCAAGCATAGGAATGCACAATTGCTAATGTCTGGAGGCTAGACAAGCCTCACCTGATATGGCAGGACGACAAGGTCTGCCATAGGGACGAGTTGCCTGCTGGCATAATAAGGGCAGCTCTCTAACTGCCTTCCAACTTTGACAAGTTCCTCAATATCCAACGGTGGCGCCTCCAGAAGATACTTCTTGAATTTGCGTTGACCCTTCTGTGAGAGGAATGGGCAGCCCTTCTTGGCCTTGCTAGCCTTCAATCCCTCCCTGTCCCCCTGCGGAGCAGACACGAAGTCAGGCAATGCACCGTCTCACAGGCTTGCCAGTCTCACACTATTTAAATACTTGATTGCTGCGAGCAAGTTAAGCTCCCAATAACTGCAAATTTCAGGTAGGAGCAATGTCCAACTTCACAGGTGCAGAGCAATCAGGGTCAGCTTTCAGACTTTGCCTTTGAGAGCCCCGATGCTACAGTCCAGCTGTAGGTAAAAGGTCTACCTTCTTCTTGACGTCCTTCTGCTTCTGCAGCTCCAAGCAGCGTTCGTTGACATGGGCTGCACTTCCTGACAATCTCACAGCTGCAATAACACTGCAGGAGTAAGTGGCCCTCAGAGCAATGAAGCACCGTACGGAGATTGTTAGATTCGGAAAAAAGTTACATGTACTATTCCTTTCGCAAAGCGTGCACATTCCAGTGCTTCATCATGTGGATCCAGGTTCATCTTACCTTACCTTCGTTTATGCACAAGCTCTTGCGGGAGCCCAGTGCCACGGTCTGTAAGGACTCTGCAAATAAGGTTTTCCTGAGTTCCCCGACAAATTGTGAGAGCTGTGAATGGGTCCTGCTGCAGAAGAAGACCTTCAGTTGCTTCACACCTTCCTTGCTCTCCTTGTTGCTTTCGTCCTCACTGCTGCTTGCAGAGTCCACCATGCGGAGACGCTCCCTACTTCTCTTCTTCGAAGCTGCCAGCCAATTGCACTCAGCCATCCAGTCACGTTTGAGGCTTCTGGGTGAATTGTCTTGTAGCAGCTGCTTTCACGGCCTTGGATAATGTCAGAAGTCGCATTCCTAGGCAACTTGCAGACTATCTTGCATGTACGAGCTTGAACAGAAAAGACACGATGTACCTTCGGAATCGCTGTCCCAGTCGTCAAGAAGAAGCTCATCCTCATGTATGCCTTGTTCCCCATGTACGTTGGCTTCCAGATTGGGCAAGGCAGCCTCAACGACCATTTCAAGACCTCTTCGAGCAGCAGCCTTCTTCGCCTTTATCTTGTTCTTGCGCTGGAGAGAACAAGGCTTCAAATAATTGATCTTCGAAGGCACGTCCCGCAACCAATCTGGTTCCAGTGTCACGACCTCTCCAGTTGTGACCAAGTCTTTTGCTGCCTCGCTTGCTGAGCTCTGCTGTTGCTGATCAAGGAGCCACTGCAATGTGCTGCATATGAGGCTCAGCGTCTTCCCTGTACCTGCATAATGTCAGATAACAGTCTCATATCAGCTAAAGGGTAATTGATTCCAATAGCAAGAGCTCCAGGCGTCATGCCCAAATCCAGCGATTCCTGGCTTCCGGAACAGAGGCGTAATGCGTCTTGGCTAAGTCATCCGAAGCTTGTACAACGACCAGCGGGCCGGCAGGAGAGCAAATGGTGCACACCGGTGGGACTCTCCACGATACCCACGCCGCCGCGGTCCAGGCAATCATAGACGGCTTGCATGAAGCCCTTCTGGATGTCATAAGGGGGAAATGGGAAGGCGCCGAACATGGCATCATGGTGGCTTGCATTATCAGTAGCGCCCTTGACGCACTCGCCACTCATGGTGGCACGCTCGACGTCCAAGCTTTCCTACACGGCCCTCAGTGCCGCGTGGCATCCGCCGGTCCGCGACGCTGGCCAGGGCCACGGCTCTCGCCGGCCCCGACGGCAGCCGGCCTCCGGCCACGCCGCCGGCGCCGGAGCGANAACCTGGCCTCTGAAACCATAGACCCCCCTGAAACCCTTACGCCAGAGCCCGCAGTGGCGCCCGCCGCCGCGCTCGCTTCCCATTCCGAGGCCCTCCTCCGCTCGTCTGCTCTGTGGTTCCTGCTCCTTACTAGCTGCCGCCGGCTGGACTCGGCGCGGTAGCAGTCCCACGAGGCGGCGACTGAGTCGCCACGTTGTGGCGAGCGCCGGGCCTGAGGAGCGGGGCCGCGCTCGCGACAGGACCTGCTCCGACTGAGACGGCTGAGACGAGCCTTTCTCGCCGGCCATGATCGTCAGACTTGCCGCGTCCCAATTGGCTCGTTGTTGGTAGCTCGTGAGCTCCAGGGGCTCATCCGAGAGTAGCCGCCTCGGCCGGCGGCAGTCCCGGCGCGATGGCCGTGCAAGGCGGGAGGGACCGCACCGAGGCCTTCAGGGAGACGGTGCGGCTGGCGGCGTCGCTCGAGGGCCGCTCTGAGGTAAGCTCCGAGCCGGGAGAGGGCTCTTGAGGGCCCTCTCGGACGCCGCTGACCATGCTCAAGGCCGGTAGAAGCGAGCCAGCGACGTCTTCTGAGCGTGCTTTTGCCGTATGGCTGGCACGTTACACCAGGCGCAGATGGCGAAGATAGCGTCCAAGTTCCTGTTGAGGCAGCCGGTTCTCCACACCCCCTTCCACCGTACGGCGCTCGACATTGTAGGCATTTGCACCAGTCGGCCACTCTTTCGTGCAAATTAAGCCACTTGCAAGCTACTGGGCCGACGAAGCAGGCTTTCACTGAAGTACAGCACTTGACGCTGCGGCGCTGGCACTGTTCTGCTGTCATGGCAGCTCGGCAACGTGCGGATGATGCAGGCCTTCATTGCCAGGCACCACAAGGACTATCTTGACCAGCAGCGGAGCACTGAGCGAGAGAAGGATGACATAGAGTACGAGGTGCGGGCTGCCCACCCAGCTGCATGACGCTCGTGTCCTGTTAGCAGTGTTGTTCATCGTGTCTGTCGTGCACATGGTTACAGCAGGAGGTTCATCCATGAAGCTTGTTGAGAGTAAAGGACGTTGTCTATGCAACACTCTAAGACATCTATCTGTACTCTTCAGTCGTCGCTGAGCATCTTAAAAACCTGACAAATGTGCTTTCATTATGTTTGCTTCTTAAGGTTGGGCTCTTTATGAAGGCCTGTCGAGAGCGGATCGACGTCCTGAGAGCAACTATAGTTGCTGAGCCTGGAAAGCCCTCATCGCTCAGCTGGCTTGGGCTACCCCAGCAGAGCGGTTCGGAGCCTCATGTAGCAGCTCATCAGCAAGGCGTGGTATGCACATTATCCTTCTCAGCAGACGAATTGCTGCATTCAAGCTTTGCCTGTCAGTGTCTACCTCCCTTCAAGCTCTAGCCTATCGTAAGCAAGCTGTCAATGTCGCTTCTGTGGGGCCTAGGTGCTGTACCTGAGCGAGCGCCTTGCAGCAGTCGCAGGCGTCTTCGATAAGATGAGGGTAGTTCGATACCAGGAGGCATTGGAGCACCGCGAGCCCCTCAACAGGCTCAGGGCGAAAAGGGATGCAGGGATGCTGGGAAGCCCTGATGGCGGCAGGTCCAAAGTACTAGACATTACAACAACTGAAGCAAGGGGAGATGGGCAAGCCCAAATTCTTCTCCAAGAAGATACAAGGGCGCTGCAGGTAGATAACAGGGTTATATGCTTCTGTGTGATCTGTATTTGCTGGATACCCTTGCAGGGCACCCCTCTGTGTGAGTTGCTGCGAGATCTGGTTGTAGTGGTGGCAAATGGTGCTCTAGACACTGAGGAGCTGGCATCGTGGCCCCTGTATCATGGTGAACATATTTCTGATCTGGTAAAGATGGACATACTGCCACTGTGGCTTATGGACAGGTTGAGCTGAGCAGCTTGTTGGACAGTGCCCGTGAAGCCGAGAGCAAGATGCTGGAGATGTCCGCGCTCAGCCACCTCTTCTCTACACACATTGTTCAGCAGGCTCATCAGATTGAGCAGCTGTATCAGCAGGTGTGAATTGCTGCACGTGCCAAGTGTGCCAGTAATAGAAAAAGGTGGCTTGCATCTTCGTTGGAGCAGAGAGCCTATTTCCGCTATACTGGATTGAGCTGTCTCTGGAATGCCTGGTGACATTTACGTGTCAGCATGTACTGAAGGTGGCAAGCATGCCGCAGCTACTGGAGTTTGCTAGTTCCGCACAATTGCAGCTGTGTGCAGTCCTGTGCACTTTTCTTATATATAAAAAATGTGCTCATTGCTGACAGGCTGTGGAGGCAACGCAAAATGTAGAGAAGGGCAACAAGGAGCTCGTCAAGACAGTGCGGAGTAATAAGGATAACCGTACTTTCCTCCTCCTCTTTCTGATTGTCGCATCCTTGGCTCTTCTGTTTCTAGATTGGTATCAATGACTGCCGAGCGTGCACAGCCGAATCACAATTAGTATGGACTTGCTTCAAAGTAGCGGGCTTTCTCATGAAGGCGTCAGCTGCTATTCACACATCGTAGCAGTGGCCACATGTGCCACGCGTATTGTTGTCCAGCGTTCACAAAATGCTCTGAGCATGTCCGAGTGCCAAACAGACGTTGCCAGGTGTGCAAAGCCAGTAGGCATGATGTGCATGTATTCCAGCAATGTGCACTCAGCATCTTGTCATAGTTGTCCTGGCCATACAGATGCCTTCAAGCACATTCACAAGGTGCCATCCTCGACTCGCTTGTACCGACCTCCGCGCACATACTCGAGTTCTCCAGAGGCTGCGTACTTGACCCACGTCTGCAAGATTTCGTCGCTGCTGGCGAGCCACGTGGCCACAAACTTGAAGTCCTTACCAATCGGCAATGTCAGAGGGGCAGCCATGGAGACATTGTTCGGTAGATGGTGAAGAACGACCGAATTTGAGTCTCGGCCTCCATGGAAGCCCTTCCACTCGCCCATTGCTTCTGAGTGGTCGAGGTTTGGGGTAATTGTCCTTTCGAGGCCCACAAACCGGCCCCTCGGCTCCGGTCTCGCCGGTGCTAGGTCCGCTTTCTCATGTGTCCACCGATCGCCAGTCCAGGAGGCCGGCTGTTGCTGGTCGTCAGGCAGGGCGTCCTCCAGCGTCAGGCCGACCAGAAGCGCCTCCTTCTCGTTGTAGCCGACCGGGACGCTGAACCGTGCGTCTGGGCCTGCGGAGTAGCAAGCAGGGCACAACGTTTATTCGGCAGACGTGACAAGTGACCGAGTCGCTGTTGTGGCAGGGCTTTTGGCAGCACCGTGGACCTGCCATGAAGAAGAACTCGACGAAGACGGCCGACTTGGGATCGCCGGGCTTGACCCGCAGCTGCGCCCAGCAGTTGTCACCGTCGGGCCCGAGGGCGAGAACACGGTGGTCTGGCGATTGCGGGTGCACGAGGCCGTCGGGCAGGCTGTGCTCGGCAGCGCTGTAGTGCCATGGCCCGAAGTCCCACTTCCAGTCCGCGTCGCCTTCGGCTCCATACCACTGGTTCTGCAACAAGCGAGCACCGAACGCCAGCCACAGCAAAGATTTGTTGGTCTGGGTCTGCAGCTGCTCGCTGACTTGCAGAGCAGCGGCCGTGCAGTCTGGCTGTGCTCCGTGGCTCGCAGTGATGGCCGGCTGGCGCCGACCTTCTGGCGGGCCGCCGTGGCGCCGGCGTCGGTGGCCTGCAGCGAGCGCACAGAGCGGTAGGACTTGGAGATGCTGGCGCCGGCGGCGGGCTCCCACAGCACCCAGAGGCCGTGCCAGTGCCGCAGGTGCGGCCGGTGCCACGCCCAGTGCTCCTCGGTGCTCAGGCGCCGGCTGCTGCCGCCGCCTTCAATGCCGCCGCGGCCGTCAGCATGCATCTCGGAGCGGCAGCGCGAGGCCCCCTTGCTGGGCTGCGCAGCGCTGCGGCTGCCGGCGCAGTGCTGTGCCGGTCCATCGGCGCTCCTGCGCAAGGCTCGCTCGTCGGAGGTACTGATTCCCCGCAGTCCAAGACAGCGTCGAGAAAGGCGGGTAGTCCGGGTGTCTGCCACTGTCCCGGAGGCGGCAGGCCGCAGGCTGGGGGCCCGACGGCCGCAGGCAGGGGCGCTGCCGGCGAGGGCGGCGGCGGCCGTCATGGCGCGCCGATCATCGCAATGCCGCCCGCCCCAGCCAACCCACAGAGGGCGCTACGGCGAGAGCGGCGCCGGGGCCGGCGGGTGCGGC
>WELB01000023.1:95435-124282 GCA_009602725.1 Spirogloea muscicola
GGCCAGCTTTCTGGTGCAAGGCATTAGCCTGAGCACGCTGCAAACAGGCCGAAACACGTCGTCGCAAGAAAGACAGATATGCAGCTGGCAAGCCCAACTCAACCGGAAACACATCTGCACGACGTGTGTAGCCTAGATTGGCAATGTTTTGGAGGAGGGTGTGGAAACGAGGACCCAGACAACCAAAGACGTCGATTGCCGCTGGCAGGAGCTGATCGCATTGAGGGTAGTCGGAGTAATGCTGCAGCTTTCTTTGTTCTGCAACGCCCACTGCGTGACCAGCGATGTGTGTGGATGCTGAGCCAGGCGGCCAGTGGGCAGCAACAGCCAGGTGGCCAAGAGAGTGGCTCCAAAAGCGGGAAAGATGTGGCTCTCCCAAAGAGAGAAGGTGTGCGGGGCGCATGAAATGAAAGAGAGGCCAATTCAAAAGGGGAGCAGGGGCTGTGAACAGCCAGCCCGAAAGATGACAAGGTCCGAAGGGGCCAAATGCGCTGTCTCAGAGCTGGGTAGGATGATCACTTAGTAACCACGAGTGAGGAGCCGCAAATCTGAAAGACTAGCAGCAGGAAAGCAATCCCCCTGACGAAAGCCAAAGGCTAAGAGAGTCGAAAGGGCCCCACAACACTGGCCGCCGCAACGTTGTCAGGCTGCGTGCCGCTGCCACCAGCCATGCGCCTCCAGCAAAAGCTCGCACGTACTGCCTTGGGCCGACAAGGCACCGTTGCTTGACATTCCTGGCACGCGTCACATTTAAATATTTGGCCGGATCATAGCTGAATGGCAACAGGGACACTGCCCTTCCTTTTCTTGTTCCTCACTATTTTCCCTCCTATCTTCCCTTATCCCTTGAAAGGCTCTCTCTCAATGACATCAAAGGCGACCTCTTCCGCTCATACCCTTAGTCGCCAAAGCACACGCACATAACGTGGGCGGGGTGCTCTGACCCTTGGGCGTGGATCTGCTTCAGGCACGCCGCCAACAAGCAGGCCGTTACCTACTGATAATGTAACACAAGAACGATGGCGTTCTCTCTCGCCTCCACTCAATCAGCTCTAGGGGGGCGTCCGAGTGCTCAATGCACATTCTTAACAAGTCCCTTGGACTCCCCAATGACTGCAGTCCACCACCATGTCCGCCTTCCCCCCCTTTGCTTTGCCGGCTTCCGACAATGGGAGTGTGGGCATAAATCTAAAATGAGATTGCGTTGGCTGCTCACAACTTAGGTGTGTTGAGGGCGGTGAGCGTAACGCCTCCCACAACTTACTGAGAGACGCAATGTGTGGTTTACTTCGGAACTCTGGTACATCCGGCTATGGAGGTGCTGGGCATCATGCCCGTCATCCGGAAAGCGGCAGGCTTACATGAGTCGTCTGGATGCGATTCCCACTCTCTCAGAACTGCGGGCCTCGCCTCCTGCTCAAAGTCATGTTAAGTGATGCTTTCCAATCGGGACACCCAGGCCAACTGTGTGTGCATAGCTGGTCGACAACCTATGCGGAAATGGAGTGGCACTACAAGGACCACCCCTTGGGGAGACCAATCTAATTCGTGCACTGTGGACATTCACAGCGGCTTTAGTATGATGTGGTCTTCCCTCCTCCATCGCCTGGCCGAGCTGGTAGATGCACGCCATCGTGGTCAGGCAGGTAGCTCGGGGCATACCAGCATCCTGCAAGCATTGGTCGCCCAGAGAGAATGCCGCTCTCACTCAGGCTCTAGCCATACATCAGTATGCTGGGCACGCTCTATGTCAGGCCACTGGCTTGCATCATGGTGCTCCGGCTCCCCAGATTAGCTGTTGGATGTATAAGCGTGTACTCGTTAGTAGAATAGTCCCTCTTCGATTGTGCTTCTCATTCTTCTAACTCAGCCCCTCTCTATTTTCTCCGTTCGTACCATAACAACAATGTACCGGTTTGGCTTGGACTCCTGTACTTTGTGCACCACGTACTGTCTCTTAGTATTGAAGGCCCCTTCCCGCCAGCTAGTACCAAATGCATAACTCGGGCGGCCATGCTTTATAAGACATCCTTTGAGCACTTTGAGCACTCCTTGTTTGCATTAGACACTGCCTGAACAATGTATTGCCTTGAATTGGCCTCCCTTTCATTTTCTGCGCTTCGCACGCCTGCTCTCTCTTTAAGCACAGTCATCCTGGGCCCCTAGCAGAAGGCTTTGCTTTGTGTGGCGTTTCCCTGAATAGTGTGTTACAAAGATTTGACGACCTCCTCATTTATGCTCACCGCTTCACCTTTTCTAAGACAAAACTGCATCTGACTCATTCAAGGAACTGAGAGTAAATTTGATATTCTTTATATACACTTCATCCCCCCGCCGTTTTTCCTGACAGATTCAACTTTCTGTGTGATACAAACCTTGACAACCACACTTGATTGCTCTGCATTTGAAAGTTTTCAACACATTCTTGTATACTATTGTCCAAAGTAAACAAGTAGCCAGTGATTGGTGAAGAGCTATATGGTGATGACATTTGCCTCAGCCAGCTACCTAATTTTTTCCAATGAAAACTTATGTAGATAGCATGTTGTGTTCGTTTCCCAAGTAATTAGTATAAGTTGTTGCCTTTCTTCCGAGTTATGTATTTGATAGTAATTAATGGTGACATGCTTCAAAAAGTCCTTCGTTTAACAATTAACGCTTGTGAGATATTACTCATATGAATTGATATAAAACCACAAGACAAGTTGACTTTTGGTAGAGTTGGTGGACTGACAGTATTCGTTTGCAGTGGTTGACTACGAGACATGGTCCATGCAAAGAGCGTATACATGTATGTAGCTTGTCATAGCTCAGTGATGCACAATAAGTGATAAAACTTGTGTAAGTCATCATATTTCACCCAAATCACAACAGTGTTCACCAAGTTCACTCCGTATTTCGGGGTTATATGTGTAAGTAGTAAATATCAGCAAGAACCTGAATTCATAAAGCCACGTGAAAACGACCTATAGAGGACATAAATGAATGCACTACGTTTGCATCGACACAGCCATTCACTTTAAATTGTGTCCAGTACAGATATGCACAATCACTAGGTTTACATTGTTTCTCAAGCATAACGGCACGCAGACCACAAAGGAAGTTCATAAAGCTGACTCATATTCCAAAGTAAAGTCTAAGCAGATGTTAGCCTCAAATGAAGTAGGCAATCAAGTGCACCATCCTGATGCTTTGGTCAAACTTGCAAATCTGAAAGTGGTCAGTGAGCCAGATTCTCCTAGGGGCAGCTGCATGTCTGCACTTCTGAGAAGGAGCAAAGATAATCTGGCCTGATTCAAAGCCGTCTCTCAGCTGCTTCAAAAGCTCGTCCGGCTGGCTCCTTATTACCACCAGTGACTGTGTCATATTCCCCAGGACCTTGATGTCCAGCAAGCTCACTAGCACCCTACATTACAACTTCGAGAAATTTAGCTTCACCACAAATTTCACAATCTCCAAGAATGAATGAGTAATTTGCTCAGACTGTCACACATATGATGTATACTGTGAAGTGATAGAAGATTGCAAGCACACATGCTGCCTCACTGCAATGGAAGTTTAGCGTACTGGTTCAGTACCTTCTTCATGTCCTGATAGGCAGTTTGCAAGCTGTCATCACTCTGGCCACCGATCTGTGCTGCGTAGCCACCGGATGTGTATGCGGGTTGAGTCGCCGTTTTACCAGGCGAAAGATCAACATACCCACCAGTCTGATCGCTGGAGAGATTGACATAACCGCCTGTGACGGTGTTGGGCTGCCTCTGGGTCGTGCTTCCCAATGTATCAGCATATCCTTGCAGGCTTTTCTTATCTAAATCCTCGCCTATGCCCTGCACTGTCTGCACAACAATCAATGACCAGTCAGGACAGGCCAGGGCTGTCAAATCTGATCTAGAAAACGTGCTGAAAGAGTAAGCTGGCCTTGACCTTCAACCCAAGGCCAAGTAAGCTCTGCAACAACATCATCAGATATCAGGTCATCACATGCACCTTCAGCAGCATAAGGAATTTCTTCATACCTGCTTTGTGCCTTCGTAGGCACCCTGAAGAGTGCCCTGAACAGTGTCTGAAACCTTGGCACCAGCTTGACTGAGCGTTTGCCGCGTGTTGTCGTAGTTGGTATCTCCAGCAAATCTGGCAGAGTGGTAAGAGCCCGTTAGCTCACAACAGGAGAGTAGGAATGTCACAGCATATGTGATATTCTTAATATACCATGTAGCAAGAGGCAAACATACTTGGAAGTTCCGTGTGATGCTGCATCTTGTCCCTCTATAACTCCTTCCTTTGCTCCTTGATAAGCACTGGCAGCTTGATCATATGCTTGGCCAAGTTGCTGCCTAGCAGCATCGTAGATACTCTGAGCAGTCTGCAAGTGCACAACTGCTGGGTCAACCAAAGGAAAACAAACAGGTGCACAGGATAACCCCACATCACAGAGAGGAATTAGGGATCACAAAGGAGGAGTAGGGAAAACATGCCTGCTTCGTCGCGTCAGCAGCGCCCTGCACAGTGTCGCTGGCCTGTCCAACCACATTCCTGCTTGTCTGGTAGGTCGAATCACTACCAGTTGTAGTACCAGTGGTGGGGTAGTTGCTTGCAGACACTGAGCTTGGTGTGACGTTAACAGTTCCAGTTGCATTGCTGGTGAACGTAGGGCCTTGAACAGTACCAGCTGCATTGGTAGTATACGTAGGGCCTGAGACTGTCTTAGAGTCCACAGTCGAGGTTGTTGAGTTACTGGCAGAGAAAGAGGGTTGGCAGTGAGTCAGTGCGAGAGAAAACCTGTACGGCCTTGATAAAGCTATGAAGAATGTAGTGGTATATATTGAGACCAGCCTTGCTCATGATCAGTCAATCTTCAGGTATATGCGAATGGAAGCACACCTCAAGTCTTGGCCAAGACTGCTCTCTTTTGCACCATCCTTGACGCCTTTGTAAGCACCAGAGATGTGGTCATAAGCTGCTCCAATGGCATTCCTTGCACCCTGGTTGATATCGCCAGCAACCTGAGCAACACATGACATAGTGGCATTCTAAGGCAACCGAGACTAAGGTACAAATAATCAGCTCCGATGCAAACACAGTAACCACATGTAGATGTGATTGACAATTTGGCAAATTTATGAGCCAAAAGATGAGCAAAACGTCATGTCACAAGTCCAACTGAGAGCCCTTCAGAAGGCAGCATATACCTTTTGAACCAACTCGCCAGCGCTGGCTGCTACAGTGGTGGTGCTGTCATATACTTGGCTGCCAGTGACCTTAGCACCTTCGGACAAGTCAGAAGCTGTACCGGCTGCTGAATTGTAAGCGCTGTTCAGGCGATCCTTTGCACCTTGATGCGTATCAGCCACAGTTTGTTTTGTTGAATCAAACACACCTTGGACCGTGCCTGTAATCTTCTCAACCGTAGATCCAACCGCTTGTTTGGTCTGATCATAAGTAGTACCTGGGCTCTGAGTATCCGTGGTGTTCAAGGCTGATGCAGTATCCCTGGTATTCAAGCCTGATGCCATCGAGTTATCGTAGGTGCTACTGTTGGTGGTCGAGGTGATGTCAGAAGACCTGACAATCAGGGCCGCTTGTCCTCAGATACTGTGATGGAAGAAAGTGCAAACCAGAACTGTCCTCAAGGACAAGTGTACTAGCAGCAATGCACACGAGAATGAGGTGAAGTATGCGAAATGTGATGCCTTCTTGCTTAGCTGATCGTGTAAAATTGTGAGACACCTCATATACATTGTGTACTGCTAGAATGTCAGTGCAAACCATGTGTGAGTGACCTACTTACTTGTTCTGAATTCCTGCAGCTGTGCCTTGAAGTCCTGCATGTGTGCCTTGGATGGTCTGCCTTGCCCCTTCATAGACATAGTTAGCTGTGCCAGCGATGCCAGAGTACACGGATCCAGCCACTGCTTTTGTCTTGTCCAGTATCGCACCAGTTGTGCTTTTGGCAGCATCATAGGTCTGGTTGCTGGTGTTGCCTGTAGTGGTGCTCTGGCTGCCATCATACCTGAGTAGCACACATGAGGTGAGCTGTAGAGAACGTGCAAGGACCATCCTAGCACGAACTGAAATCCTACGAATAATTGAATGTATACAACTGGCAATTGGCACATTTTGTGCAATCAACATTGACAGTTGTTACCTTAATGCCTTTGTTCGACATACCTTCTCTCAGCATCCTGATGTACATCATCTGCAGTCTGCTTGACACTGCTCTGAACGTTGTCAATTGCCTGGTTGATGTTATTCTTGACACTGTCCATGACGTGGTCTGAGGGGTCATTCACTTGCCCAGTTGTGTCGGAATACAAGCTGCTTGTTGGTCTGCGCAGAACCAAAAGGCAGATTTGCCGAGAGGTGAGCGCCTATCACAATCCCATCTGATTATAGTGACAAAAGGATTTTCTTTCAAATGAAGTGACACACCCCACTACGAGCAAGGTGCAAACAGTGCATGTTGGACGTGTACGCCATACCCAGAAGTGCTTTGGCCACCAGTAGATGTCTGTATAGCTGCTGCTGCAGCACGTTGGTATTGATCTTTGCTGTCAGACTGGCTGCCAATGTCCAGTCTGTCAAGAACATCGGTATTGCTGGACTGCTGCTTGGCAGTGTTGTATCTATCCTCAGCAGCCTATTCACGAGATTGGTAGCAGAACAGTCAGAGTTACACTCACACTAAGGCAAGCACCAACATTGATGCTGGTCCATGGCAACGTCGGCCTGGCACAATCCACCTAGACGAGTGTCTGCAGGGGTGGCACTAATACCTGAAGCACTGTATTTGCTTGACCTTGTGCAGCGTTGCGGTACTGCGTGAGCTGGTCAAGGGAATCCTGGTCCTACGTCAATTGAGACGACAAGGCATGCGTATCAGCCCCAGGACCTGCCTGTTATTGCTGAGAACAAGATATCCCGGTGCACATACCCCGTAAAAATTCATGTACTGTAAGTACTCACTTGCTGCACGCCTTGGCGAAAGGCAGGGGCGCCCTCGAAAGTTCGCTTGTCTTGCCCCGACGCCATGTCTGCGGCAAAGCTTCGCGCTGCCTGGCAGGCTCTGCGTCTGCAAGCCGCGCTGGGATGAGGCGGAGAGCCCGAGGCGCGGTAGCAACACGCAGCGGGTACGGAGGGCAAGGGGCAGATAGGCGAGGTGAGGTGAAGAGTGGAGGCGTGGACGAGACAAGCGGAGACAATAAGGCGATTTACACCTTTACTGCTGTAGGGACCGCTTATAGCCACCGCCCCGAGGAGCCAGGTGCAGCCGAATCCGTCCTCGGCGGGTCCGGGTGCCTGCCGACGACTTCCGCGGTCACAGAGCAGCGGGGAAATAGTGGCGCGGCCCGTTTCGCGGGGTCGGCCTCGGGTCCCGGCTGCCGGTGGGTGCCGCAGAGGATGGGCCCCCGCCCTCGTGCCGCGCCTTATCCCAGGCCGCGCGCCCATTCGCTCCACGGCTGGCGCGGCGACGCCCATTGGCCCGCGCCGCGCCAGCACAGCTGCACGCCACGTCAGAGCCCCTGCCACGCGCCGGGCCCGCGTGCGCCCTGCGGCAGCCGCGCCCGCTCCAGTAGGGAGCACGTGTCAGCCACAGAGCACCTCCGGGCCCCTGAGCGAGGACGCGTGGCGGTCGGCGGATCGCCCCTCCTGGGCTGCCACCCTGGCAGGCCGCTTCCGCGCGCTTTCCGAGGTTGTGCAGAGCTGAGAATTTGTCGATATTTTTTGGGTGTCAGTGTCACCCTTGCCGTGCCGTTGCACCGCGGCCGCCGCCGGGCGGCGTCCGCCGCCGCCAGCGCCGACGCGGCAGCTTCGCACAGCGTGCCCTGCTTTCGCTCCGGCTGGCCTGCGCCGCACGGCGGATGGCGCTGCAGCGGCCTTGAGCTCTAGGCGCAGGCGGGCGCCCATTGTTGCACTGCTTGAGAGGCCGGCTGTGGTGGTCTGGGAGCCTGAGGCAGCAACTCCGGGCGCGGGCCGCGCAGGCAGTCGCCATGGCGGCAATCCCGCTGTGCTTCCAGTGCGGTGTTGTTGACTCTCCTTGTGGCTGCAAGGTCAGCTGCCATCTGATCTCTGTCAAGACCCGCCAAGCTGCCATGAACTAGTGCAACTTTACACTATTGCGCAAATGTCAAGGGGAGGTCTACTTTGTGAGCTACGGAAGGCAATGGGAAGAAAGCATTGAGTAGCACTGATCTCGTTGTGAGTGGATACAATGGCTGGTCCGCTTTGCTGGAATTGCTGACATGACATAAATCCTGACAGGTGGTTTCTCCCACGCTGGCCTTTATTGCTATGTTGATTGTTGGCATCATCTGCTGGCCGCTGGGTCTCATTATTTGGTGCTGCAATCGCCTCAGAGGAAGTGCAATCATGAGGAAGCCGGTATATGAAGTCTACCCTATGGTGGCCAGTTTACTGCCTATCTAGATTACGCCTTGAAAGTCGTGCATAGGCCTTTATCTGCCATGCGCAGGGTGCCTTTTACAGTAGTTCCCATATGTGGAACAAGAGGACCTCTGGCTCCTCCAAAGTTAAAGATAGGATGTGCTGCATATGTCTCGCCAGAATCTGCTCACTTGAAGGGTGGTGCTGCTTCCAAGCTTGAATGACTTTCAAGTCTGGTTGGTTAGCCCGCAACATGACAGTGCTATCTGGAATTGTGTTGCCAGCACTTTTAGTTGCTGATTTACCTGAGGTGCCAAAGTTGCTCTCTGGATTATGGTTTGACGTCGGAATAAGCTCACACCTCTCGCGATGCCTGCAAAAGCATGCATGAGAAAACAGCCTACTGACCTTAAGCTCAACCCTTTGCCGGCAGCATTCATAGTGCTCAGCAGTCCAAATTATCATCGTTTATGTTGCACATCAGATGACAATCCAAGAATTGGTTCTGCGAACAGCACTTGTGTCAAGCATTTGCAGTTGAGTTTTGACTTTGCCATCAGTTCCGCATAGTGCTGCATGCAATGTGGTAGTGCCCTCAAAGGCAGCCTGCAGCAAATCGTTCCTACTATGCAAATCCTCTAGCATAGGGTTCAATCCTGATCACAACGTGGCAGAGAGCTCAAGAAAAGGTTGATGCGTGTGGGTTGGCAGCCTCCACGTCTTTGTATGTTGATAGCGCCCCTCCGAGCAGCAGCCTCGCCTTCTCCTCAACGTTGGATTGGTTGAAGTTTTCCAGTTGGGGGACCCATGCAGACGTTGCCTCACTGGGCAACAATCAATGCGGAAGGGCAGAGCAAGTACCACCTTTGGTGAACCAATTTAAACAGTGCACTACAAAGTCTATTGCGGCTGCGGTATCAAGTGGTACCCCCTCCTCCATCACTTGGTCCAGCTGGTAGATGCACGCCATCGTAGTTGGGCAGGTAGCATGGGCATCCTAGCGTCCCACAAGAATTGGTTGCTCATCACAGAATGCGGCTCTCGCTTACTTTGTAGTATTCCTAGACGCCCTATGTACTGTTTTCCCCTATTTTTAGGCTGGCCTATTACAGCCATCGCCCTCTATGGGAAGAGTTCCCTACCGACGCATTCGACCGCTCCCACCCAGCCCAGTCTGCCACCAAGGCTGGGTATGCGGTCGCCTGCGCCGCTCGGGCAAAAGAGATCAAGTACGCCGACCATCCGCCGGAAGACGAGTTCTTCCCGTTGGCAATTGACATCCATGGGGCACTGGGCGCTCGGTGGCTTAAGCTACTTAACCAGCTCGCCCGCCACGCAATCGCCCGTCGCTTCCATGGTGAACCGGTTGACTTTCCTGCAGCCGGGTCGCTGGCGCAAGTGTATCGCATGCGCTTGGCCGTCTCGCTGCAGAGGTCCATGGCCCGTGCGCTGCACCTTCGTGCCGGAAGAGCCCTAGCTGCTGCCTCTGGCTCTGTCCAGGGGACCCACTTCCAGGACCCTAGCATCTCTGATCTGCGGCTGCTCAGCAGGAATTACTGAGTCATTCGTAGTTGCTTTGTTTCTTCTTGTGCTTGTTCCTTAGCGCTTCCCCTGGCTCCCTTCTCGTACTTTGTCCATTCTTTTTTGGGCTGGCTGTTCCAGCCCCTATCCTCAATGGGCGAGCTCTTTCTTCCCTTGGAAGAATGGACGCCTCCCTTGGAGAGAGCTACTTCATCTTTGGAGCTTCTTCCTTCTTAGCGCGTCGTCTTGCCCTTGCCAGTATCGCATATCTCAAAACTGGGGTAGGATGAATTGCTCAATAGCAACGAGTGAGGAGCCTCAGATCCGTCAGATTTTTTCTCGGGCTGGCTTCTCACAGCCCTTGCCCCCATTGGGAGAGCCACTTCTCTTGCCAGTTGGCGGCTCCTCCTCTCATCTAGTGCTTCGCTCTCCGCCTGCCGCCACCGCCGCTCCTCCACATCCGCCTCCACCCTCTGCCGGTGGCGCGCTCGCGCCCTCGCGGCCTCGCCCTTCCGACAGAGCCCGCGGCAGCGCGTGCTCCTCGCTCGCTCGCCTACTGCTAATCCCGGCTTTCGGGGTGCTGGCGAGGCGATCTCCGTCGTGGCAGGGACCGGTGGCCTGAAGGAGGACGACGAACAGCAGCAGACGTCTCTGCACGCAACGAGCTGAGCTGAGGAGGCCGAGCTTGCGGCAAGGAGGTCAGGTTGCGGCCATGTCGCTTCCGGTCTTCATACCGCTGTGTTTCGAGTGCGGGAGCCACGACAACCCCTGCCGCTGCAAGGTAACCTGGACTTGCCTTGTATATTTATACGCCGTACGCAGGACCTAGACCTAGTGTAGCTGTTACAAGCGAGCGTGGCGCAGTATGCTGGGTGGCAAGCGCCGCACTTGGCCAGCAACTGTGCATGCCGTGCTTAGCACCCACAGCCTTTCCCCAGAAGCCGCAAGGAAGACTAGGTTCAAGAGCAGCATCTAGGTGCTCCTGCTGAATTGCGCGTGCTGCTGCTAGTAAACCCTCTCAATTTGTAGTCCAGTGCTTGAAGAGAAGCAGCACCTTGCCGCCTTAGTCAGCTGCTCATGTCTGTACTCAGTCGAAATTTGCACACTGCAGGTTGTAGGGCCCACTTTGGGTTTCATTGGCGGCGTTTTAGCAGCACTTATTGAATGGCCAGTGGGTGCAATTGTGTGGTGTTGCAATCACAAGGCTGGCAACAGGATCATGGGGCAGCCTTTTGCAGTCATTGGGCCTTCTATCAATCATGCCATCCCTATATGAGGCTGGTTGAGATGTACGTTGGTGCCTCTGCAGTTGCATGTCACGCTTGTGCTGTGTAGGTTGTTGGCTACTGTTCTTGAGCTTGTACTACACATGCTGGCAGCAGTCAGATCGACGAAGATTGCAGATTTCTGAGAAGATTGTACAGAACCTTGGCAAGGGCATTGCCGCTATCCAGCAGCAAGCATGGCTTTTGAAGATGGAAATGGCTTCTGGCGTGTTTGTTGTCCAGCTGCCTTGGGATGCCCAGAAATTGACTCCTAGGATAGTCACAATTACAAGCCGGGGGGAGTTGTGTGTATACAGGCAAAGCTTAAGGAGGTGTCAAGCATCAATCATCATCTAGACAGCAATCGGCCATAAGCTGAGAGGCCACTAAGGTCAACCCAACTGCTGCTGAAATATGTACACGCGATTTGCAGACTATCTTTAGTCGCCGACACTGGTAAGATGGACCTCTGCATACTGCAGATTACATGGCCACTGCTACATGAGACTGAAGTCTACATCTAATGTCCTCACAGTCTGCTTCTCCGGTGCAGCACAAGTTGCCTTCTTTGCTCAGTCGGCATGCGGCCTATGCAACCTCAGTTGGTGACGTCCTCTGGTCACGCTGATAACGCCTAGGACACACATCAGAAAAAAGTGCATAGATGTGTGAGTCTGTTGTGCATTGGTCAGCTTGGAGCCAAGTGGAGAATAACATTTCTCACCATGGTGTTGCCTGGGATGCATGATGAAACGGCCAGGATCAGCATTGAAACGAGGTCACTATTGGTTGAAATATAGAATGTAGCCATTCGCAAAGAAAGGGTGCTTGATAGAATGCCATGATCAGCATAGGTATGAGGTCACGATCAGCATAGGTGCCGCCATCATCTCCCAATTACTACTGGGCTAGCTGACTGCTGGCAGGCCTACGTGGTTCCTGATCCTCACAGGATCTCCTCTGCTGAGCAATCTGGAGAGCTGATGCCGTGAAGTAGCCGGCAAAGAGGACAACCGGCATGGCCACAAATTCAGCGAAGAAGGCAGCCCTATCCAGGAGTAGCAACTGCCTGCTGGTAGCGCCCATGACCAACAGGCTCCGCTTCGCTGAACTGCACAGCTGGAGCGACTTATGGGGTCGCTACAGTGCAGCACGCAGCTGTACAATCAGCTCCTTGTATAAGCAGAGCCTCAACTATCAAGCAGCCACCTGCATCGGAGTCAAACCCAGAGGGATGAGCTTAGTGTGGGTGGCGAAGCGTATGAAGCGCCGCCGCTGCGGGCCCGTTGCATACGAAGCTGCCGCAATAGGCTGCAGAGGCGGCAGCTTGCTAGGCAGCGCAAAGCCGACGCACAACTATGCAGCCCCTTAAGGCGGCCGACGACCCCGACATGGTTGCTAGGTCCACGGCCACACAACCTTGGGCTGCTCTAAGGGCCACCTTGACACACAGAAACAGCTCTGGCTGGCTCGACTCGAACACCCGTGCCCACATACACCAAAGAATGCCGCTGCTGGAGCCCAAAGTTGAAAATGATGGACGAAAGCATGTGTTGAGTGACAGAGCGGCCAAGCAACAAAGGCAAGGCCCATCCACGATTTTAAGCCGCCTGCTGCTGTACCAACCTGTTCAGTAGCCGCGAGTCAAATATGAAGATTGTGATGCCCGTACACCGGACCTCCACTGATACAGGCGCGTGGTGCGCTTGAAGTGGAATTGAGGCCAAGCAGAGCCAAAATACTGTCCATGCGAAAGAAGCGCAAAGCACGGGACTACACAGATTGAAAGCCTTGGGTTCACGAGGCTGAGCAAGAGGGTGTATTGAGTGATTGAGGGTTAAACGATGTAAACAAAAGCGAAGGCTTCGTACAAATACAAAGGCAAAGGGGGTGGGCGCACGCTACCACTACCACTGTCCATTCCTGTTGGGCTGGCCTCTCCCAGCCACCAGTCAATCTGGCCGCGCTTGCATACCACTGGGACTTGCGCCGTCTGGATCCACCAGGCGCCGGGCTCGTTGGGGGCCGGGCACAGAAGAATCAATAATGACCGCAAAACGCATGCCGAGGCGGAGTCCGAAACGGGGCTGTGAGAGGAAGCGCGCGGTGCGCATGAAACGAAAGGGTGGCCAACTTAAGCCAAAACATTGTTCAGGCAAAAGCTAGTGCAAAGAATGGGGCTACATAAAGAACGAAGCCCTATGCTAAGGTGGCAAAGGAAACAGTGTGGCGAAAGTACCCACGGGTGACATTTTGCCCACGGCCCTGCGTGCAGAGCGCGCAATCTCAGTCAGGGTGAAATTCCTCCTCCGATTTTCAGCCAGTCGCTACAAAGAGGTTGCGGTGGTCCCAGCTAAGCTGTTGCGACCGCTGGGCCAAACGCGACCATGTAAGAACCTGACGTTTTGGCATCTCCTTCGACACAGGGTGCAGAGAAGCACCGTAAGGGGCGGGCGAAGACCCGGCTAAGGGACCTCGGGTCGGTGAAGCCCACGAGAGGCGCAGTACTGCGGCTGCAGCTCGCCGCCGCCGCCGCCGCAGCTTGCTGCCAGCTCGCTGCGAGGCGTCCGTGCCTGGCCCTTGGTGGGGTAGCTGTTGACTGGTGCCCAGGAGGTGGAGTCGCTGCCTGACGGCGGCGCCCACTAGGCGAAGTCCTACGCTGTGCTAACACGCGAGTGCGTCATCGTGTAGGAGGTTCGCTCCTAAGACTCATATGCCCCGATTCAATCAGGACCTGACCTCCTAGTTGCCTGTGTACAGAAGGCAGTCGCTACATTTGGTGTCAAAGGTGTTCCTGCATCTTGCAGGCCTTGTCTTCAGGATTTAGGGTTTAGACGTTCCACAGGCTGCTGGTGCAAGGATCGACCTGATGCTCTGGCCTGAACGTCTCGTTTGAGTGGACACGTTCATACCAGAGCGGGTACATGGTACTGCAGAAGGGTCGGCAATCTCAACATTGCTCCCAACCACCACAACCACCACGACCACCGGCATTGGCTGCTAGATAGACCCTTCACACGCGTACGACCTGCTGTCGGCAAATAGCCTAACTTGGGAAGGGGAGTTGCAACCGGCAGCCACTGGGCGGCTTAGTATTTCAGTGCAACCAAGATCGGGTTTGTGCTCCAGTCTTGGACCTTCCCTGCAGTTTCTTGTCTGCCTTACCTGTTTGGAGGTACGGCTTAGCGCGCTGCCCTGCTTGCTCGCTTGCTGTTGCACCGGTATTGCAGACACTAACTACTCGGTATGGAAACGGAATTTGCTGACCCAGTGGAATCTGAAATGATCACCCAGTGATTCCCCTGGACAGCATGGAGTCGGGGAAGTCCAGTGTGCGCCCCAGTCCTTCTCGGCTGGCGGACCAATCGGCTGTATTGGAGGATTTGGTCCAAGAGGTGGCACAGCTCCGTACGACCTCTGGCCAAGAGGGCCTGTCGCCTCGTGACATGCGCAGAGTCGCACTCCTCGGGGAGCATCTGGAGGCGGCAGCAGCTGTTATGGACCCTGCCTCCCACGCCGTGCTGGGGGCATTGTGCGAGGTGGTGCAAGCCACGCATGGACTGCTGGCTACCAGCGAGCAACAGCTTAAGACGGTCAGGGCTCAGGTGCATGGGTTGCACCAAGGCCTGGGCCAGGCGAACAGGCTTCGCGGGTTGAACCTCCCGACTCCACCCCGGAAGTTTTATGGGTACTAGCTTGTGTAATCAAGACCATCAACACTCAAACTCAAAGACCTAGTCCAAGCCCGCTCTGCTATGCTTCCCGAAAATCGGGCAGAACGTGATGCTAGCTCGCCTCGAAGGACCATTACAAGTGATACATGTTGTCATGCTGGCTACCAGCAGCTACTACCAACCCTCTTACAGGGAAGATAATCTCAAAGGCATTTGCAGAGAGGCACCTGGCTGCCTTGACAGCTTGCCTTACCAGAAATGACATTCTTTCTTAGCGGGGGAACCCAAAGGACATTCTGCGTGATGCAAGAAGTGATCCTGTTCCTCACTCAGGCACAAATTCTGACTGTACCTTAGATCATTAGCATCCCCCACGCTTTATTTGCATAGGTGGTGAAAAGGGGTGAAAATCACTTGAAGCTGTCTAAGCACTCCTTATGACAGCTGATATGCTGGGTTGCTGCTGCTGCTGGTTGCTCCAAAATCGTCAATCACTTTTATATTCTCCTTAAGATGAAAAGTAATGATTCCAGAGAGAGGCTTGAAGGCTTCCTCTGAGGATACTGACGATGTTGAGGGTCGTTTGGGTGCTAAGATAGTGTTTCTGTTTACATATTCTTGCAGGTCTTTCCACTGTGCCTAGGTCTTCTTACAGAAGGAGCAAACTGGAGAGCCAGCCTCAAAATATGGTCTGCATGACTAATAAAAGCCATGGCCTAAAGACAACTTAGTGGATGCCTTGTCCTTCCTTCTACTCTCTTCCAGTACTAGTCTGGCAAATTACTTGAGAAAGGAAAGGAGCTGATTTTTCCCCTTAAAGGGAGGTTATCACCAAGTCATGAGAGGAAAGGCAAGCTGGACAGCAGTATGGCGCCCTTTGCCTATCTGATACAGGACCACCTGATTCTGTCTGCTGATTTCTTAAGGTCTGCATTGCCTCTGGTACTGAGCTTCCTTTAACAATTAGGAGTCGTCTGAAGAGGCACTCATTTATATCTGACCTGCATAGATAAGCCTTCAAAGCCTCCGTCATTTGGCCCCTTCGAACCTTCGTCAATTGTTTTGGGCTGGCTTTTCACAGCCCTTGCCCCCATTGGGAGAGCCACTTTCTTTCAAAGCCTATCGCAACAGGCCTTCACAGCATCAAGAAGTTCAACGTGTGTACTTGATTACGTTCCAGGTACAGAAGATTGACTGCTCTAGCCTGGTGATCCATACTATGCCAAGTCTTTACAGCGGCGATGTGTTCTCCGGCTTCGTTTGACAACATCGACAATTTCCCGCAGACCTATGGTTTGCAACACACTTTTCACCTTCAGAGATAAATGTCTTACCTCCCACCTTCAAACCAACAGCTTGGACTGACTTGATTGTACAACGTTCCCACCATCCTGTGAGCCCTAACCAGCGCTGACACGGCCCTGAAGGCACCTGATGGCGGCAGAAGCTCTGTCGCTAGCCGCTTGGCAGCATACGCTTGTCGCATGACCCTCGTGCGCCCCCGTAGACTTGTGCCATCCTGGCCTTGACTAATTTCATGCTTTTTGCGCCTCTCGGCCCTTTCAGACCATGAACATTCCTTGGGCTGGCCTCTCACGTCCTATCCTACCCAACCTCTGAGTAAGCGCTTTTCGCCTTACTAGAGGTCACTGAGCGTCCCCTGGCTGATGTCTTAGTCCTAGTCCTTCTCACTCCGGCTCCTTCAGACCTTGTCCATTCCTTTGGGCTGGCCTTTCCCAGCCACCAGTCAATCTGGCCGCGCTTTCTCTTTTAGCCCCTTCGGTCCTTGTCAATCCTTTTTGGAATATAGAAAAACGCTTCCGTAGAAGGCGATGGCTGTGAGTGGCCCAGGAAAAAGAATGAGCGAAGTCCGAAGGGGCCAGAAAAGCGCTGAAGCAGAATTTTGTGTAATCGAAACAAACAAAGGCCAAATGGCCAAGTGGTCAAGGAAGCACACAGCGACCTAACTCCCACACTCCCACACTCCACACACCCTCCCCTGGAGGGAGGTTGGCACGCAGATGCACCATACGAGAGCAAGCGCGGCCAGATTGACTGGTGGCTGGGAGAGGCCAGCCCAAAAGGAATGGACAAGGACAGAAGAAGCCTGGGTGCGAAGTACTAAGACAGCAGCAAGGGGACTCTCAGTAACCTCTAGTCAGAAGATGCAAGTCTGAATAGCTAGACGGCGGAAAGACGTCGCCCTGACGGTAGCCGGAGGCCGCAGCCAAAGCGCGGCCGGCGCGCAGGTGAACCGCGAATGCGAGGGACCGCTGCAAAGAGATAGATAGCCAAGCGCATCGAGAGAATGGGGGCAAGGGCTGCGAAAAGCCAGCCCAAAAAGAATTCACAAAGGTTCAGAGGGGCCTTAGAGCGGTGAGCAGCTACAAAGAAAGAAAGAAAGGGCTCGCCCATTGAGGATAGGGGCTGGACAAGCCAGCCCAAAAAAGAATAAACAAGAACGAGAAGGGGGCCAGAGGAAGCCAGAGGAAGCGCTAAGAAACCAAAGTACACAAAGAAAGAAAGCAGCTACAACTCACTCAGTAACCCCTGCTAAGCAGCCGCAAATCAGAGAGGCTAGGGTCCTGGAAGTGGGTCCCAGCTACAAAGGGGCCTGAGGATGCTAAGGTAAAACAGGGGAAGAATGGATCACTCAGTACGTACGAGTGAGGAGCCTCAGATCCGACAGACTAGCTGCCGGGAAGCTATCACCCTGACGAAAGCCAGAGCCCGCAGCGAGAGCACGGCCAGCTCGCAGATGCAGAGCGTGGGCCATGGACCGCTGCAGGGATACAGAGAGGCGCATCCGATATACCTGAGCCCACGAGCCCGCGGCGTTGAAGTCGGCTGGCTCGCCGCGTCTGCGGGACACAGCCCGCCGCGCAAGCCTAGCCTAGCCAATAGGTCAAGCCACTGGGACCCAAGAGCCCCGTGCACGTCCACCGCCAAGGGGACGAACTCGTCGGCAGGTGGGTGGTCGGAGTGCTTGGCGCATCCGGTAGACCTGAGCGAGGGACCCGGCCACGTTAAAGCCAGGCTGCTCACCCTGTTGCCCGTGGCGGCGGGCCGCTGCGAGCCGGGCAAGGCGGTGAAGCAGGTCCAGCAGCCATTTGGTGCCAAAGGGTCGTGGAAGTCGACAGCCCGTGGGACAAATTCGTCGCCCACCGGGTGGTCCGAGTATTTCCGTTCCTTTGCGCCAGCCATAAGGAGCGGGCGGACACCCGGCTAAGGGAGCTTGGATCGGAGCGGTGAAGCCCGGAGAGAGGGGCAGTACTGCGGCTGCCTGCTGCCGCAGCCCGTCGCCGGAGCTCGCTGCCGGCTCGCTAGGAGGCGTCCGTGGCTGGCCCTTGGTGGGCTAGCTGCTGACTGGTGCCCAGGAGGTGGAGTTGCTGCCTGTCGGCTGCACCTCGGGGCGAAGTCTCCCGCTGCGCTAACACGCGAGTACTTCATCATGTAGGGTCTGCTCCTAAACCCCTATGTCCGGAACCAACCAGGACTTGACCTCCTAGTTGCCTGTGTATAGGAGCAGGTGTGTTAGAGGTATTCGTGCATCTTGCAGGCCTTGTGTTCAGGGGTTACGGTTTTGGGCTTTCTACAGGCTGCTAATGCAAAGATCCACCAGATGCTCTGGCCTGACTTTCTTGTTTGAGTGGAAAAGATCTTGCCAGAGCGGGTACGTGGTGCTGCAGACGGTCGGCAATCTCGATATTGCTCCCCGGCGCCACGACCACCGGCATTGGCTTCCCCATTACCCATCTACACACATACCACCTGCTGTTGGCGAGATTGCCTATCTTGGAATTGGGAGTTGGAACAAGCAGCTGCTGGGCAGGTGAAAGTGCAAGCAAATGTGGGTTCGTGCTCCGGTTCTGGACCCTCCCTGCAGTTTCTTGTCTGCCTTACTTTTTGAAGGTACGGCTCAGCGCGCTGTCCTGCTTGCTCGCTTGCTCGTGCACCAGTATTGGGGAGACTAGCTATCTAGTATGGAGGCGCGGTATGCTGACCAGTGGAACTTGAATTAATCACTCAGTGATTCTCCTGGACGGCATGGAGTCGGAAACCTCCAGTGCGCATCCCAGTCCTTCTGGGCCGGCGGATGAACTGGCTCTGTTGGAGAAGTTGGTCAAAGGGATGGTACAGCTCAGTACGGCCGCGTTTGGAGCTGTCCCAAGCGGAGGAGCTTCCGGCCAAGAGGGCCTGTTGCCTCAGGACATGCGCAGAGTCGCAGGCCTCGGGGAGCAACTGGAGGCGGCAAAGGCTGTTGTGGACCCTGCCTGCCACACCCTGCTGGAAGGGTTGTTCGGTATGATGCAAGCCAATTTCGCCCGACTTGATACCAGCGAGCGACGGCTTAGGAGGGCCAGGGCTCAGGCGCATCAGTTGCACCAACGCCTGGACCGGGTGGACACCCTTCACGGGTCCCGCAGGCCTGCACCCCAGAAGTTTTCTGGCCAGATGGAGCGTGTGGGCCTCCAAGCCTAGCTGGACGAGATTACGGAGTGGTGCGGGCTGTGTTGCACGGATGAGGGGGCAAGAGTGCATGTTGCCTCTACGTACCTCACTGGCGAGCCTCTCCGGTGGTGGAACACCGTGAAGAAAACCTCCACTCCCAAGATGTACAACACGTGGGAGTTTTTCTCGACCTCTTTGACCAATGTGTATAGTGAGGTCCATTTGGAGCTTGAAGCTTGTGACGAGCTTGTCCCTTCTTATCAAGCGGTGGCTCACAAGAAGGCGAGGCTCAATGAGGGCCAGCACTCCCTTCCCACCAGGGACTCGAGGTCTGAGGTGTCGGAGCCGCGCGGTTGCTTTCGCTGCGGCGACTTGAACCATTGTATCCGAGACTGCAAGGCTCCCGGGCCTTCTACCTCTCGGCCAGAACGTCCCTTCAAGAGGGACAAGGGCGATGACAAGGGCAAGCGTGAGTACCCTGTCCAAGCCTTAATGTCTGAGCAAACAGCAAGCCGTCTGTCAGCTATTTGACCTTGTTGGCCAGCCTGCCCACAAATGGACGTACCTGTCGTACGCTCATTTCCTGCTCTCTTGCAAGCTCTGGAGGCCGGTGGACCTTCACTTGTATGAGTGTCCCATGCTGACTTGCACATAGCAGCGAATGTGTACCTACTTTTTCTCGTCGGCGGCCTGAAAACATGGTGTTCGTCATTCTGCCTTGCAGGCGCTGCGTGATCCAATGAACTCCGCGTGGTTGTCGCTGCTGTGCTCGTTCACTGCGGGACACCAGCTCCTTCTGAATGGCGTCGATGAGATTCAGGAGAGGCCAAGCGCGACTGCTGATCTATGTCGATTACACCCCCTCAACCCCGCCTTTGATACCAAATGTTACCGGCTCCTATACACAGGCCATTAGGAGGTCTGGTCCTGGTTGACTCCGGACATAGGGGGTCTAGGAGCAAACTCCCCACCCGATGAAGCTGCATGAACGAAGCGGAAGACTTTGCCCTGTGGCGCTGCCATCAGGCTGCATCTCCACCTCGTGGGCGCTTGTAGCAACTAGCCCACCAAGTGCTAGCCATGGACGCCTCGCAGCGAGCCGGCAGCAAGCTGTGGCGACAGGCTGTGGAAGCAGGCAGCAGCAATACTGCACCTCTCTCTGGGCTTCACCGATCCAAGCTCTCTCAGCCGGGTCACCCGGTACGATAATTACTTAGTAACCTCTAGTTAGGAGCGGCAGGGCAGAAAGACTAGCCACCAAAAAGCAACCCCCTTGACAAAGAGCTTGGAAGAGCTGTTTCCTTTGGCCCCCCTTAGCCAGCTCATTACCCAGTTAACAGGACATTTGTAAGGCTAGAATTGGCCTCCCATTCAATTTCATGCGCACCGCGCGCCTTCTCGCTTTGGATGTTTATTTCTTTCCTTGGGCTGGCCGATCACAGCCATCGCCCTCTTCTGGAGCAGTCTTCTATTTGGATAAGCTTACGGTTACTTACTACTTCGGCTATCCGCAAGACTAGCCTGTGGGCTTCGTTTGTGCTCACTTGTGGGTGCTCAAGGCCCCCTTTAGCAGGCTTTTGGCGATGTTGACATTGGCCCCGCTAGCATAAGTACATGCTTTGAGCAGACCCATGCTTTGTTACCTTAGCCCCTCTCAGATTTCTTTCTTTCTTCTTCTTCTTCTTACAGACAGAGTATTGGCCTGCTTCAGCCTCCCTCTCATCAGTTAAGCGACCTCTACGTGCTGACTTGTGGTAACTGAGCGGGTCAGTTTAGCAGCAGGTGATGTACAACAGTCAATGTGCCTGCCTTTGTACTTGGCCACACAGGCCCTCCATCACTTGATACGCACTCCATCCTCTCACTTCTTGCGCACCTGGCGCTTTCTCTCTGCGCACTGGCCTTCGCCTGATCAGTGTTTAGACTTGGCCTCCCTTGTACTTGCATGCGCAGCGCGCGCCTCCCCGCCTCTGGATTGTTTCTTCTTGTGGCTTCTAGCTTTAATCTCATGCGCACCGCGCGCCTTCTCTCTTGTGGAAAATCTCCGTTTGGTGTAGCACCAATCTTTGCCAAAATCAGCTCTACTGGAAGCGTCTTCGCTTCGTTGCAATGTTTCCCAATTGCATCCAACACTGTGTTCGCTAGAGGTTACTGAGCGTCCTCTGGCTGATGTCTTCGTCCTAGTCCAAAGGCATGGACTGTAGTGTAGTTCTTTTTCGGCACCTCTTTCTTTGGCTTGGGATATTGTCCATTCTTTTTGGGCTGGCTTTGCCAGCCACTCTTCTCTGTGGGCGAGCACTTCTTCTTGTTCGCTTGGCTTGATCTTTTCCGATCCATCCACACGGCGCCCTCTCTCCTCCTGCTGCCCCACAGCCTTCCGCGGCATCGGCTGCCGCGCCGGCGGCAGCCGCGGCGGCGGCATTGGCGGCGGCGCAGGTTGCGGCGGCTTTCCTCTCCGTGCCATCGCCTGTGGCCTGTTGCTCAAAAGCCCTGCCTTTCCTTCCCAGCGGCCCGCACGGCAGCACGGGCTGCATTGCCACAATCAGGCGCACGCTTCCCTTATGCACTCCCTCGTCCCGTATAGCTACCGGCCTCTCTGCAACGACGCGGCAGATGACCTTTCGTAAGAGGCGGTGCCTATCAATGCCTTGCGGTAAGCCTGTTGGATGGCAGTGGCGTGCGCTCTCTACTGAGATTAGTGGCGCTTCCATCTGCGAGATGTCACGAGATTGCACCATCGTCAGTTGCTGCAGGCCCTGCAATTAGCGAGTGATCACCAGAAACTGTCGCTGGCACGTCAATGTTTGTCACTATGAGCTTGCCATCTGATCTAGTGCACATGGTACGTGCGATGGCCGCAGGCTTAGTTGGTGTAAGACGTCGAGAAGGTCTTCTGCTGTCAGCTTGGGCGCGTTTGCAGCTTCTTTGGCCTTGGCAGCGAGAGGCAACTCAAGGGGCGAGATCTTATCTTATTGTGCATCTTCAATTGATGGGGGCAGCGTGAGTCTCTCAGTGCTTTTCCACAGTAGGCAAAGAACGATTCGTGGCAACATGTGTGCTGTCAAGTACAAGACAGCAAACTGAAGCTTACACAACCAGACACCTGAGATGGATTATCAATTGCTGGAGTGCAAAGCTGAAGCATTTCTATGTCCTGAGCAGCGGCGATGGCTCGGCTCCAGGAGACCAATGTGAAACAGTCAAAGGCTTCACCTTCAGCCCGCGTCCTGGGAAAGCACACACGCTCGACCCTGCTTACTCGGCTCCAGAGTTAGACTCGGATGCTGGGGAGGAACCTCTGAAGGTGGTCAATGGCACTACTGATGAACATGACGACGAGTTTGAGGTGGCCATGAGCAAAATGAGCAACTTGTCAAGCCCATGTTCATGGTTAACAGCACCACTCAGACCAGTACTGAGCACTCTGGAGTGGCTTAGAACCTTGAGGGCAGCATTTGGGCCGCAGTTTGTTGCTGTTGTGATGATCATATATGGAGTCAGTCAGGGCTATGGGGAGTCATTACAGGAAATATCAACAAACTACTATTGGAAAGATGTCCAACAAGTTGAGCCTGCCTCAGCCCAGGTCTACCAGGTAGGCGGTCGCTCTGGAAACGCCTTCACATCAAGTGATGTCCTATCTTATGATTTGTTAAAAAGACCATGCTTGCCAGATGGTATGCAAGGGAGTAAGAGACTACCTCAAGCATTGGGTGCCTGCAATCTTATATTGAATGTTGAGAATTGAAGCAAGCCCGTCTCACTGTCAGGCCCTTGCTGACTTGCCATGGAGTGTCAAGCCTATCTACGGTCTTCTCTCTGACACGCTACCCATTGGAGGGTATGTGCCAAACTATCCTGACATCTACTCGCAAGTCCTTGTGGAGTTGCATGTTCTGCCACAAGACAATCACCTGATTGACAAATAGCTTAACTCAAAGCTGATGGTGACAACGAGCTTCTACTGCCAGGTACAAACGCTGGCCATACCTGGCTCTTGCAGGTTTGACAGGGGCTCTCTGCTGGTGGGCGCTTGTCCTAATCCCTTGTTCACCCACCATGGCGACCACCTTGCTGATGGGGGTCGGCTTATCCATGGCCTTCCCTGATGTAGTCGTTGATGCGGCTATTGCGCAGAAGAGTAGACAAGTACCAGCCCTGGCTGGTGACCTCCAGGTATGGACTTCACCCTGCTTGTGCAGATGTGGTTCTGCCGTTTCTTGGCATCTCCTTGTCTGTATCTTGTGAGATCTTGGAAGCTCAGAGCCAAGGAAGAAGACTGAAGCATGACCAATAGTAGTTCATAATGATCTAGTCAATTGTCATATGGCAAGCTTGGCTGAAGAGATGGGGTTACATCATTAGCAGGAGCCAGGTGACCAAATGTTGCATCTTGTGGCAGAGTCTCTCTTGGGGAAGCTTAGCAGTGGGTGGCTTGTTTGGAACTGCAATCAGTGGGCCCGCTGTCAGCACCTTCAGTCCAACGGGCTGCTTTTGGCTCCTGTCGCTGGCCCCTCTGTTGGTCTTCACTGTAGCCTGGGTACTCCCAGAAGATCGGTTACCAACACACCTCAGGATGTTCCGCCTTGCAAAGGTCGTTGAAATTGGTCAGCTGTTCTGGCAAACAGTCAGGCAGCGCAGCTTTTGGATGCCGGCGTTGTATATATACCTCCAGGTATGCTCATCACTGATCAGCTCCACCGCTATGCAACCAAGCAAGAAGCTGGTAGTCCTAGCTTGTTCTGGTGCTCCAGTTTGTCGGTGGTCTATTTCTCAGGAGATACCTCTGCCATGTCAAGTTACCAGTCGGTAAAGGGTATGACTGAGCAATGCTTGGAGGCCACCTAGGAGTGGTCAAGGTTCTTCACAAGCTTATCACATCCAACTGATCTTGCGCCTCTCATCGAGCAGAAAGCCATGAGCCCCAACATAACAGAAGCACTCTTCTATTGGTGCACCAGTGGCGCTGATGGTCCACACTTCGAAGAGGAGTTCATGGGGCTCGTTGGCATGACTGCTTACATTGGTATGATACTTGGCGTCATAATATACAACCGCTGGTTCAAGCTACAACCCTTACGCCAGATTTCCCTCTGGGCTCAGGTGTGCCCTGCTTGTTACATTGTCTAGAAGCTTTCTCGCTTTGGTCTCTGATTGAGCATTGAAGTGAAACTGTTTTTGTCCAAGAATGCAGTGAAGTGCAGGAGTAGGTGAAGAAGGGTGCATAGGCTGCTCTGCATCAGCAGATGCTTACTATGACATGTGATGGAATGTGCAGGTGTTGATGACCGTAGGTGGTATGCTCGACTTGATTCAAGTCACCAGAGTCAATCTTAGGATTGGCATACCAGACAAAGCCTTCATCCTTGGCGATGCTGCCATTGTGGATGTCTTCCAACGTTTGCAACTTATGCCTATGCTGGTGCTGGCTGCAAGACTCTGTCCTCCAGGTATAGAGGGAACGCTCTTTGCTTTCCTCATGTCACTTTCTAACTTCGGGTCCCTGACGGCTCGATGGCTAGGTTCAGTGCTAATAACAGCTGTAGGAGTCAGGAAGGATCACTATGATCTTCTCTGGCTGGCCGTGTTGATAAGGACATGTATGCGACTCCTACCCATCTGCGTCCTCTTCCTATTGCCACCTGGAGACGGGAGTGTTGAGCTAGCACCTGTATTTTCCCGTCTTCCTGAGGATGACCAAGAGGGCGACTCGCAACCTGCAGCATTCTCAAAGCTTGAGCTAGGGCATCCTGGCCACGATTTGTAATTGATATTTACAGTACTCAAGACCTCCCTACCTCAGTCTCTTCAGATTGCTGGTCCCGAGCTGCAGCTAATACCAGCCTGCGTCTGTCTGCGAACACCAAAGAGAGAGAACAAATGCACCTTACTTACAGGGCTGGTGAGATTGGATCTGTGCGGTTCCTGAGACGAAGTAACACATGTGCCACTTTACACTGCTGAAGTAGATTTGTCCCCATGGCATACTTCTGCTGTCGACCAAGAAGAGGATAGAACTCCTTGACGCCTGAATTGGTGAAATGCTAACAAGAAGGACACTTCAGAATCAGCACCCCGCACCATTTAGTGACTTGATCATGGCTTCTGCAGGAGCTTAATTTAGCAGTGGATATTCTCTGCAAAGTGGAAGCGTTTACTAGTGGACAGGAAGGAACATGCAGGTCAAAGTTCATGGGCAGATGGGAAGGGCAAGGGAAAAAAGGATGTGCACCTGGATTGTGCTCTGAAAAGTGAAGCTCAGCCGCACCTTTCAATGAGCCTCATTGGTAGTAATAGTGGCCAGCCTCGATAGGTCGTTACAATAGGGGGAGGGGAAGCTTGACGAAGATGCAGCACAAAGGTGAGGAATCAAACTGCAGGAGGGGCTTTGACAGACCCGCTAGAATTAGGACAGGCCTGCCAGCTCTTAGCTCGAAATGAATGGCCGGGAGCAGTGACATAATGGCTCGTCTCAACGAATCTGGTGATCTGGTGGAACAGCCTAGCAGGCTAAGATTAGTCTAACTCTGCCTAGTGAGCCGTGGGTGCGCTCCCTGTGAAGTAGTAGTGCTCCAGCACATTGGGCTTCTCCTGATGCTGAGGTGGCCTGCGCTGCTCCTTGCTTGCGCCCTAGCTATGGCTGCTTCCCACCCTGAGTGACCTGTGACCACGGCTATGCAAGAGACTACAGCGAATGGGAGCTTCAGAAAAGAAAGTGGCTCTCCCAAAAGGCGACAAGGGCTGTGAACAGCCAGCCCGACAACATCCGAAGGAGCCAAAAGCGCTTTCTCTAAAGCTTCTGGCCCCTTCGAACTTTTGTCAATTCTTTTTGGGCTGGCTTTTCACAGCCCTTGCCCTAAGAAAGACAAGCACAGAAAGAGACAAAGCAGCTACGAATCACTCAGTAACCCCTGCTAAGCAGTCGCAGGTCAGAGATGCTAGGCTCCTGGAAGTGGGTCCCCTGGCCAGAGCCAGAGGCAGCAGCGAGGGCTCTGCCGGCACGCAGGTGCAGCGCACGGGCCATAGACCTCTGCAGCGAGACGCCCAGGCGCATTCGGTATACCTGCGCGAGCGACCAGGCTGCAGGAAAGTCCACCGGCTCCCCATGGAAGCGGCGGGTGATGGCGTGGCGGGCGAGCTGGTTGAGCAGCTCGAGCCACCGAGCACCCAACGCCCCATGGGTGTCGATAGCCAGCGGGAAGAAATCGTCTTCCAGCGGATGGTCAGCATACTTGAGATTTTTTGCCCGAGCGGCGCAGGCAACCGCATACTCAGCCTTGGTGGCACACTGGGCTGGGTGGGAGCGGTCGAATGCGTCGGTAGTCAAGGAGAAGACGTGGCCCACGGGCTTATGGGGTGGCCACAAGGTCTACACGACGTGCCTGGAGACCGTCGGCCCTTTCCTGGAGCGGCATGACGCCGGGGTGCTCCGCGGCCACCAAGAAGCCAGCCTCCACCAGGATGCCATGCATCGCATCCCGGAGGCGGTCATGGGCCACTGTCCGCTCTCCGCCGTGCGAACAGCGAAGAACGTGAGCAGCCAGCTCCCCCGGCTCGGCCCCGCGCTCACCACACTCGCATTGACGCACGCCCTGGAGGCATGGCGGCGGCAGGCCAAGGAGCCGGTGGACGGCACTTCGGAATACCTCGTCCGGGAGGGCGAGGGCGTCGTTGAGTGGGAGGGCCTGGAGCCACGCCGCTGCCCCCGGGGAAGAGGCCGATTGAAGTCTCGCGCGCCCGCGCAGGTCGGCCTCGGGGAGCTGTCGCACGGCGGTGGTGTAGGCGGCCTTGTCGACCACGGCCGCGAAGCGCGCTTGGACGCGCATGTCAGCGGTGTGCGTGAGATGCGCAAAGGAGACCGCCTGGCCTGCCAGGTCCGGGTGCGCCGCGAGCAGCTCCTGGTGGGCGGAGCGGAGCGACACCTGGAACGGCAGCGCGCCCATGTCGACCTCCATCACCGCCTGCTCCAGTGCACACCGGCCGTGGACCATGAAGCGCTGGGCCACGGAGGCGGCAGTCTGCGCCCAGCTGCCGAGGTATGCAGCCCGACAAGAACGGGCCGAGAAGAAGAGGCCAAGACCGCCGTGGCTGAGGGGTACCGCCGCCTGGTGGATAGCGGCTGGCGACTGGAGGAAGCCCTGGTGGCGGACCAGGGCCGCCAAGCTGGCCACCATGCCTGCGTCCAACTCCGCGTACGCCGCCAACGCCCCTGGGCGTTGTAAGCGGACTTTGACGCAGGCATGGTGGCGAGCTTGGCGGCCCTGGTCCGCCACCAGGGCTTCCTCCAGTCGCCAGTTGCTATCCACCAGGCGGCGGTACCCCTCAGCCACGGTGGTCTCGGCCTGCGCCCGCTCGCTCGGTCTTGTCGGGCTGCATACCTCGGCAGCTGGGCGCAGACTGCCGCCTCCGTGGCCCAGCGCTTCATCATGGTCCACGGCCGCGTACGCCGCCAACGCCCCTGGGCGTTGTACGCGGAGCTTGACGCAGAGGCATGGTGGCGAGCTTGGCGGCCCTGGCCCGCCACCAGGAAAATGCGTGTATATTAAGAGATGGGGAGGCCATGTGTGGCCAAGTACAAAGGCAAGCACATTGGACAAAAAGGGAAGCCAGGAAGGGCTCGCCCATTGAGGATAGGGGCTGGAAAAGGCCAGCCCAAAAAAGAAAATGAACAAAGTACGAGAAGGAAATCTCGTGTATTTGAAACAAACAGGGGGCCAGAGGAAGCGCTAAGAAAAACAAAGCACACCAGGGCTTCCTCCAGTCGCCAGCCGCTATCGCCTGGTCCCCTTCTTGTACTCTGCTCATTCTTTTTTGGGCTGGCTGCTCCAGCCCATATCCTCAATGGGCGAGCCCTTTCTTCTGCTGGGGGTCCCCATCGGCGCGCCGTCCTTCGTGGAGGGGCAGCTGCGAGCCCGCCTGGCGGAGCACCTTCAGCCTGCGGCCCGGCTTCCCGAGCTGGACGACATGCAACTATCGCTGGCCATATTGACCAGGGCCATTGGGCAGCGGCCCCAGTACCTGACGCGGGCCACTCCGCCGTCCCCTGGGGCGTTGGCAGCGTATGCAGATTTCGATGCAAGCATGGTGGCGAGCTTGGCGGCCCTGGTCCGCCACCAGGGCTTCCTCCAGTCGCCAGCAGCTATCCACCAGGCGGCGCTACCCCTCAGCCACGGTGGTCTCGGCCTGCGCCCGCTCGCTCGTTCTTGCCGGGCGGCATACCTCGGCAGCTGGGCGCAGACTGCCGCCTCCGTGGCCCAGCGCTTCTTGGTCCACGGCCGGCGGGCACTGGAGCAGGCGGTGGCGGAGGTCGACATGGGCCCGCTGCCGTTCCAGGTGTCGCTTCGCTCCGCCCACCAGGAGCTGCTCGCGGCGCACCCGGACCTGGCCGGCCAGGCGGTATCCTTTGCGCACCTCGCGCACACCGCCGACTTGCGCGTCCAAGCGCGCATCGCGGCAGTGGTCGACAAGGCCGCCTACACCACCGCCGTGCTCCAGCTCCCCGAGGCCGACTTGCGCGGGCGCGCGAGACTCCACTCGGCCTCTTCTTTTT
>WELB01000023.1:127026-148330 GCA_009602725.1 Spirogloea muscicola
CCGCGCGCCGCCGGCGCTGGCGTCGCTGTCCGCGTCGGCCCTGCGGTGGCGGCCGTGGAGCCCCTCCCAGGAGCCCACCCCGCAGCACGGCGCCGGAGTGGCGGGCCTCGATGGCGACGTCGACGCGGCGCCCAGGGCCGTCTTGGCGACGGCCGACCCCGACGGCGCGTGGGCGGCGCTGCTCATCATCGGCCGGGACTAAGCGCTGGCCCGGCCCCCAAGCCAGCAATGCATACGGCCGCCGACACCCAACTCTTGTAAAGCTGCACCGCGGCTACACCGCGACGTGTTCTGCCCCATGCGCCGACCAGCGTCCGCTCCTCGTTCCGGCCAGCGGGACTTGGATGTACATATTAGAGACCATGTACAGACGAGGAATAAGCGGCTGAGGTCCTTGGCATTGGAGGATAGTTCCAGCTCTGCACTTCTTGTTAGCTAGATACTGCCAACTGTACAGCCGGCCGAGTTGCCGTTGCAACTGCTAAAACATCAGCTCTCAGTGCTGGGAATGTTTGTATTACTGCCTCACGCATTAGTGATGGAGCTACTTTCTAGCAACTTGAGCACATTGCCTTATCTCATGGACACAGATGATACTCTACAGGGCATGGCTGGAAGTTGAGCACCTGATAGGTTGACTTGCGTAATACCCTGTATGTCTTTCTTTTGGCAAAACTATGGCATGTTGGGCCAGCCTGCAAGTGACGGGGCAATGTTGCCATACGGCATTGACCAAGAAACGGGGCAATGGCTGTGAGGTTGACCGAGCGCATTTGGCGGGACAGTAGAGTGGCACTAGGTTAGGGTAACAATGTGGTGCACATCTGAAGGGGAACTTTAGTATCCCGAGTGAGCACATGCAAATCTGCCAGACATATCTGGAGCACCGTCCCGCAAGCCAGTGGCCTGGCTTAGTGCGCACCCAGAGGGAGTGGAACAATGCTGCGCAAAGCGAGAGGCTGCAACGAGTGGAAGAGTAGAGGGAAGAAGAGCATGAAATTGAAGGGAGGCCAAATCAAGCCAATGCCGAAGTCAAGCCAAGTGAGAATGAAGAAACTATTTCACTATTCAGGCAAAAGCCGTTACAGACGAATGGGGCTAAATATTGCGAAGCCTGTTGTCTGCCAAGGGAGTTCACGTATTGAAAGTGGCTCTCCTGAAGGGGGAAAGGGCTGTCACAGAGCCAGCCCGGAAAGATGACAAGGTCCGAAGGGCCGAACAGCGCTGTCTCAGAGCTTGCCCGGTAGGATGAGTGACATATCAATCGCGAGTCAGGAAGACTAGCAGCCGGAAGGCAATCCCCCTGGCGAAGGCCAGTGGCTGCAGCTAGAGCAAGGCCAGCACGCAGGCGGGGCGCATGAATTGATAGGAGGCACACAGTGGTCAGGCAGAGCCTAGTGCAACTCGCTGCAGGGAAAGAGGCACTCCGCCGAGACCCAGAGGCAGCAGCCATAGCACAGCCCGCTCGCGTGTGAACGGCGTGGGCCAGGAATCGTCAAACACGACTCCCGCTCCCCGCAGCTCCGCTGCGCCGCGGTGGCCGCAGGGCGAGGCGCAGGCGCGGGGCTCGCCGCTCGGGGCCCAGGCAGCTGAAGCGGGCCGCAGGCCGAGCCGGCGCCATCAAATTCCGCGCACAATGACGAGGCCCGACTCCAGCCGCTCCGCTCGCCCTTGACACATGCTGGAACGGCGGAGCGGCTAGCGGCCAGTGTTTGCATGGGGAGGCCGATCTTCTACGACATCATCCAGCGGCCAGCCACCTCCGCGCTCATTGCCTTCTGCTCCGCCGTCTGGGTGTACATCCAGAAGCACAGCATCAGTGAGCCCCACGCCTTCCTGCGCCACTCGTGCACGAATACTCGCTGCAATTCGAGAGCTCCTCTTTGGCAATCACAGAGGGAGCACGGCACGGCTGTAGCGCCAACTAAAGGTTGGAAGCTCACAAGGACTTCGTAGGACCCCTCCGCCTTGCTTTTGACGTCCCTCCGCCTGTTTTCGAAGTCGTTTCTGCACCTTGATTGCGCCACGTTGGAGCTGCACCTTGAGACCGGTAGGTCCATGAATGTGCGATGCACGACCTGATTGTCTTTGTGCTCATGCAGGCTATGCTGACGTTGGCATCAACTACGAGGCGGTGGTTACGCAGTGCCAGTACTGGCGCCTCCTCACAGCAGCCTTCTCCCATATCAGCGTTGTGCACCTGGTCCTCAACATGAGCGCGCTGTGGAGCATCGGCACAGTGGAGGCGCTCGGCAACCTCGGGCTTGGCATAAAATACTACCTGAAGCAGACGCTCCTTCTCCTCTTACTGTCAGGGCCCCTTGTCATTGCCATGTACCACCTCCTCATCCATCGGTTTCGCTTAGGTGAGTAAGTAAGACGTGAGCCAAGACATGAAACACCCCTCCATCCAGCCTCCCTTCAGTCGCTATTGTGGAATAGCAGCAGGATTGTGCGGTAGATGTCAAGCATTAGGAAAGGGGAAAATCTCGGTGAGCCATCAGGCATGTGCATAGCAGCCGTCTGCCCTTTCCCCTTTTCCCATGCGTACTGAACAGTGTGGGTGTCATAATTGCTGTGGACCCCTTTGTACTTCCTGTGGCTACTGTATGTTCTCATGACAGAGACTACTGTTGGGACAGCCTACTAGAAGCCCAGTGGATTCATCTGATCCTCGTTTCCAAAATCTGAACCTTGCAATGTACTTCCCTTCTCAGGGGATCACTTTGCTGCTTTCCTTCAGTTACGCACCTGTGGCTGATCATGTATCCTGCTGTCAGACCATTACAGAAGGGTTGTGGCGGTCGGGTACTCCTGCGTCGTCTTCGGCTGGATGACGGTGCTGGCGGTCAAGCAACCATCTTCCCGCCTGGACCTCTTTGGGCTCTTCTCCTTGCCCATCAATCTGGCCCCCTTGGAGAGCCTGGTGTTAACGTCGATCGTCGTCCCTCAGGTGCAAGTGTTGAGACTGCTGGAAAATAGGATGAACAGGGATCATATATAGAGCTGCTGCTTTCTGGTCATGAGTCAGGAATGACATTGCAATATGGCCCACTCAGGAGACCCTGAAAGGGTAGATGAGCAGTAGCAAGCCTCAATTGCTTCATCTTGTCAGCGTGCCTGCTTGAGCAGATGAGATTTCCGATAGGCTTTGCAGGCAAGCTTTATGGGGCACCTTGCTGGCATCCTCGTGGGTTATGCAGTGGCATGGGAGTTATTACCTGCCCTGTCCGACTACTGGGCGGTCTCGCTCCTGCTCTGGCTCACTCTGGGGTTCACTGTGAGCCTCAAGCAAACGAGTGGGCTCGCAATGCCATTCATAAGCATCCACACCGTCCAGGACCCCACGCTACCAGGTATCTGTGCTCTACTGCATCCAGGCTATCAGATTGATGATGGTCGTTATTGGTGTTTCCAGAGACGATGAGAGAGCTTGTGTGCATGTTGCCTAGTCATATGCTTGCCTATATCACAAACGCCTCATACAGCAGGTGTGCACGGCATTTGCAGCTCTGAGACCAGTGAGTGCTGCCACAGCCCACAGAGCAGCCGTGCCCCTTGCTACAAGCCAATCTTCTGAAGGAGATAACAATGTTTGACATTTGACTGTCGACAGTGTAGCTGTCAAGCATGACTTGTCCACGATTGCCACAAATAAGTCTAACAGGCTCTTGTGCAAAGCATGGACATAGTGCACAGGCCCTCTGCATTCATCTTACCAGACTCAGTCAGAAGAAGCTATCCAGCATGGCGAGGCCTTACGACTGTACAGCAGCATACGAATGGCCTAGCATTCAATCATTGACGCTGTGCAGATGCCACCCTCTTTGCAACGCCATGCTTGCCTTTCTGTTTTGTACTTGTAGCTCGGCATCATGTCAAATGCGAAGCGGAGGAGGACCTGTGGAAGTGGTCTAATGTGTAGAGAATGTTTAGGCACTGCAAGAAGTGCAGAACAAGCAAACGGCTTTTTTGCGTGCAGAGCATAAGAGGAACAACTGTGAGACCCTTCGAGAAGGGCAATGGCGGTGTGTGGATACGAACAAGATTGTTCAAGTGATTGGAGCAGGATTGAGTAGCAACGGTGGTCTGGGTGTTCATGGGGGGTGGGAAAATGTGTGTATTCATGGGGGGCTGGGGGGAAGGGAGCGCTGCTGGCGGTGGATACCAGTGCATAAAGCCAACTTGATCATGCATTCTTTTGGACAAGTCTCTGCGCCACCAAATGGCAGTGACACGTACTGGCAAGCCTGGAAAGAATGCAGAGAAACACTTGTCAGCGAGAGGATAAAACCAGCACATAAGTGAGGGCTGGGGCTGGCAGAGGGTGCGGAAGAGGTGAAAGAGAGGCAAGAATGTGGGAAGTCAAAAGACGCCGGAGCAGAGAATTTCACTGAGAAAATGCATGGGCAGGAGTTGGAAGAGAAGTAGACGATGCTCTTCCAAAATAGGAGATGGCTGTGAAAGGCCAGCCCATAGCAAATGGACAACCTTTTGAAATGAGGAGTTGAGAAGTGATGAGTTGGGGACTAGTCCACCAGATGGGGCCAGCCAGCCCAGAAGACTGTTTCACGGGAGTGAAAGGACCGGAGGGGGTGATCTGCGCTACCAGGAGAGGCAGTGCCGTGAGGAGCCAGCCGAAGAAGCCGAATGTGAAGTACGATGCTCTTGCTACAGAAGGCGATGGTTGTGAAAGGCCTGCCCAAGGCATGGTCGAGGTATAGCGAGATGAAGGAGGAGACGTGGCTCAATAAGGTGGGGCGAAAGGTGCGCGACTCGCATAAATCGAAAGGGAGACAGGTCAAGCCACAACACTGCTCAGGCAAAAGCTGGTACGAAGTTGATGCTACACAAAGCGAAGCCCAATGCTAAGGCGAAAGGCCAACAAGCCCACCTAGGAAACAGCTCATTCATAGTAAGGCAATGCTGTGTGGGGCCAGCAATCAGGCAATGACGAAAAAATTGGTGTGAGTCCACTCGATGCGTAGCTGCAGTGGCTGGGGAACAGAGAAAGGGCTCGCCCATTGAGGAGAGGGGCTGGACAAGCCAGCCCTAAAAAGAATGAAGTACGAGTAGGGGGCCTGGGGAAGCGCTAAGGAAAGCAAGCACAAAACGAAGCATTACTGCTGGGAACAGGGCCCTCTCAGTCCCTATCCCTATCCTCAATGGGCGAGCTCTTTCTTCTCAGTCGCCGCTCACTCGCGGGTACTGAGCTTACCTTAGCATCGTCGTGTGTTGTTTGCCGTTTGGAGTGTAGTCCCTTTCGGCACCTCTTTCTTTAGCTTTGGACATTGTCCATTCTGTTTCTTCTTCTTTTGGGCTGGCTTTGCCAGCCCCTCGTCTATATGGGCGAGCATTTATCTCTCAGTAGTTTGCCCATATTTTATGGGCTGGCTTTTCCTCCCCAAAACCCGCCGCTATTGCAAGAGTCTCTCTCTTCTTCTTGGGAAGAAGAAAGTGTGCGCCCATTGAGAAACCCAGCAAAGCCAGCCCAGAAAGAATGGACAATGTCAAAAGCCGGAAAAAACAAATAACACACAGCTAGGCAGCTAGAGAATAAGACACGACGAAATCACAGGAAGCTCAGTACCCCCGGGTGAGCAACATCAGGTCGGAGTAGCTCGACGCAGGAAAAGAGAGCACCCCTCTCTTTTCCTGCGTCCCCTCTCTCCAACCCCTTCTCACGCCATTCTCCGCCCTCGCCCAAGCTTCCGATAGACGGGCACAATCCAGACTGGTTACGGCAGTGGAAGACGAATGTCGCAGAAGGTTGAGGAGGCTGCCAGAGATTGAGAATAATCCAAGGAGCCTGGCAAGACTTACTTCTCTAGCCGCACCTGGTGCCACGGATTGGATCACCTCTCACGCCGTCGCCAACGCCTTCAGCATCAGCTCCGAGGCCTTTCGGACTTCGCTTCAACTCTTCCTCGGCCTCCCACCTAACTGCCTGATCGGGTTGCGGCAGTGCGAGTGCGGCTTCCGTGCAGAGGGTGCTGAGCTCGCCACTCACATGCTGAGATGCCCCACTGGGCCAGAAGTGGTGGGCATCCACAACCTCCTCCGCGATGCCCTGGCGGGTTTGATGCGCGACGCCGGCTACCGTGCAGTCGTGGAAGTCAACGATATCATGCCTATCACCACGGACGCCCAGGGACGTCATCATCGCCGCACACTTGACATTGTGGGCGTGCAACCTGGTGGAGGACCACGGTCCTCCACGGGCCCTGGTCGACGTTGTGGTAACGGAGGCGTACAAGGGACCAGCATCCACACACATCGCTGGTCACGCAGTGGGCGTTGCAGAACAAAGAAAGCTGCAGCATTATTCCGACTACCCTCAATGCAATCAGCTCCTGCCAGCGGCAATCGACGTCTTTGATTGTCTGGGTCCTCGTTTCCACACCCTCCTCCAAAACATTGCCAATCTAGGCTACACACGTCGTGCAGATGTGTTTCCGGTTGAGTTGGGCTTGCCAGCTGCATATCTGTCTTTCTTGCGACGACGTGTTTCTGCCTGTTTGCAGCGTGCTCAGGCTAATGCCTTGCACCAGAAAGCTGGCCGAGCTCTAGTTGGTGGCAGAAGGGCTTCATATCTGACATCTAGTATTCAGGCATCGAGTAGCGACCTTTATGTTTTGACCCGTGGTTACTGAGCGGGTCACTTTGCTGTAGATTATGTAGGTCTTTAGATGTGCTTGCCTTTGTACTTGGCCTTTAGCCTTCGTTTGTTTCAAATACACGAAATCTTATTTTCCTGGCCATTGCCTCACATTGGAAGAGCTGGTCCTCTATGGGCGAGGAGTCCTTCCTCGGCATCTCATTCTTCGGCTTTGGACATTGTCCATTCTTTTTGGACTGGCTTTGCCAGCCCCTCTTTCTCTATAGGCGAGCCTTCTTCTTCTCTATGGGCGAGCACATTCTTTTCTTCTCTGCAAAGTGCTCGCCCATAGAGAAGAGTGGCCCTCTCACATTCTACTGTTTTCATGTCATTTCTCTCTCTCTCTCACTCTCTCTCTCTCTCAGATGGTCTTAAGATGTGCTTCTTGCCTTCGTACTTGGCCATTTGGCCGTCGTTTGTTTCAAATACACGACACTACTCTCTCAGAGTACGGGGATTGCCGGGGGGCGCGGTAGGGCGTCGTCGGGAAGAACGGTCACTGGCGGCCCGTGCGGCGGGGCGAGGCGGGGTTGGGGTTTGAACGGGGGCCCGCCGTGGGTGAGCCGGAAAAACGGGAAAAGGGGGCCAAGCGCTGTGGTCCAATGCTCCTGCCCATGCTATCACCGCAACCCCAGAGCGGCTGCTTCGCCCGCTCCCACCTTCGCCCCACGCCACCGGCGGCCGCTGTTGGAGCCCACACGGCCCGCCGGGGGCGGGGCAGTTGGCGGAGCCGCTTCCCCCCTCCTCGGGCCCATCCCTCGCCGCCCGACCCGCGTTCCCGCGCGCCGCACACCCGCGCTCCCGCCGCGCTCGCCGCCGCANCTCCTGGCCATGGCAGCCGCTCTTTGGGTCCTCGCCGCCGCCGCCGCCGCCGCCGCCGCCGCCGCCGGCGCTGCCGGCAGGAGCTCGTCGCTTCCCTCCGGCCCCCGCACAGCGCTTCTCGCCGCCGAGATGAGGGAGATCATCTCCATCCACATCGGGCAGGCGGGCATCCAGGTCGGCAATGCCTGCTGGGAGCTCTACTGCCTCGAGCATGGCATCCAGCCGGATGGCCAGATGCCCAGGTGCGCGCTCGATCGCCACCGTCCTGTCCCTCGTAACGGCCCCGAGCCACCTAGCGCCGGCCCGTCAGGCAGCTCTCGGCTTGCTGTTGGAACCACCGAGCTACACCTCGTAGGGCCTTCCGTCAGCAGCTCCTTGATCGCAGAGCGGGTATTGTGTGTGCGAATGCTGCCGAGGTTTTGCATTGCATCGGTTGTGCAGCAGAGCAGGTCATAGAGAACCCCAGGAATGCTGCTTCTTCTGCTGGTCTGCCACTTATTCATGCCCCTGCCGAGTCTGTCCGTCCGCCTGCAGCGACAAGACGGCAGGAGCCGGCGACGACGCCTTCAACACCTTCTTCAGCGAGACTGGCGCAGGCAAGCACGTACCTCGTGCCGTGTTCGTCGACCTTGAACCCACGGTGATCGACGAGATTCGCACTGGAACCTACAGGCAGCTGTTCCATCCCGAGCAGCTCATCTCTGGAAAGGAAGATGCAGCGAACAACTTCGCACGCGGCCACTACACAGGTCAGCTGCCGTTCCAGTGATTGTCACACATCTTTGCTCCAGTGGAAACATCAATGAATCCAACAGCGAAAACAAGTAGAGTAATGTCAATGAGAACTATCGCCAGGAGGATATCGTTCTTCTTGACTATTGGCAAAGGCACCTGTGAACGATGTCATGTTGGTAGAGACCTGAGATAATATCCGAATATCTCGGAGCTACAGAAGCTGTGTGCATGATATTTGAGACTAAGGCTGCAGATATTTGGGGACCTGTGCTGACTAGGCATATTTAGAAAGTCAGGTGGGCTGCATCTTGTTGTGCATTGTTGGTCCTGCACAGACTTGCACATTGTGCTTGTTCCTCATATTTCAAGTGGGCTGCTGCTTCAGTGGGCAAGGAGATTGTGGATCTCTGCCTCGATCGTGTCCGGAAGCTCGCGGACAATTGCACTGGGCTCCAAGGTTTCCTTGTCTTCAATGCTGTCGGAGGTGGAACTGGCTCTGGTCTTGGATCTCTGCTCCTAGAGCGTTTGTCTGTGGATTATGGAAAGAAGTCCAAGCTTGGCTTCACAGTATACCCTTCTCCTCAGGTATGAGTGTGCTTAACATGCACATTGCTCATCATTGCTTCGTAACATCGCTTTGTAAGTATAGTCTCCTTACTCTGATGTTTAAGCTCATGGTAATGGAGATATCACTGGCAGACTGCAAGAGAAGTTTTTGAGCAGCAGGCAAACAAGTACCTGAATAAGTTCCACAATGGCTGTTATACCCTTGCGCAACATTGATGAATAATTTCTGCCATCAACTGGTGTCCACTGCAGGTGTCTACTGCCGTCGTTGAGCCTTACAACAGCGTCCTGTCCACACATTCGCTCCTTGAACACACTGATGTATCTGTCCTCTTGGACAATGAGGCTATCTATGACATCTGCCGTCGTTCTCTGGACATCGAGAGGCCAACGTACACCAACCTGAATCGCCTTGTTTCTCAGGTATTGATAGAGGCTGTAAGAGGACAAGCCCAGCTGTTGTTATCATGCCTTACCGTACTTTTATCACCCAAGTTATACAACTGAGAGGGGAGCCATGAGTTGACCTGTAGGCTTATGTGTTGGAGAGATTGTGTTTATGACTGAAGCAATGGTGCTCATTGCAATCTGTGCAGGTTATCTCATCTTTGACAGCGTCGCTTCGTTTTGATGGTGCCCTTAATGTGGACATCACAGAGTTCCAGACGAATCTGGTTCCCTATCCTCGAATCCATTTCATGCTATCGTCCTATGCCCCTGTCATCTCGGCAGAAAAGGCTTTCCACGAGCAACTTAGCGTTGCCGAAATCACCAACAGTGTGTTCGAGCCAAGCAGCATGATGGCAAAGTGCGACCCTCGTCATGGCAAGTACATGGCGTGCTGCCTTATGTATCGTGGCGAGGTTGTGCCCAAGGATGTCAATGGTGCGGTGGCCACTATCAAGACCAAGCGCACTGTGCAGTTTGTTGACTGGTGAGCTTGCTTAACATTCCCCTTAAGTTACTATAGTGCCAAGGAGGGAAGTGCTCAATACATGCGACCTATACAACTATTTACTCATGTGCTTGGGTACCACTTGCTTCAGTTCCACCATCTGCGGTCTTAAATGTGTTGCTGGCTTCTTGGCTTGCCCTGGTTGTAGACTCCCTTTGTGTCACTTGCTGCGGGAGGTGCCCACTCCTGTAACATTGGGTGTCCCATGACGTGCTGAGTCAATTTGACATGTTGTAGGTGCCCAACCGGCTTCAAGGTTGGCATCAACTACCAGCCTCCAACGGTGGTTCCAGGCGGCGACCTGGCCAAGGTCCAGCGCGCCGTGTGCATGATTTCTAACAACACAGCTGTGGCAGAGGTCTTTTCACGTATTGATCACAAGTTTGACCTCATGTACGCCAAGCGTGCATTTGTTCACTGGTATGTCGGCGAAGGCATGGAGGAGGGAGAGTTCTCAGAAGCGCGCGAAGATCTGGCTGCCTTGGAGAAGGATTATGAGGAGGTTGGGTCAGAGTCAGTGCAAGCTGACGGTGAGGAGGACGGGGACGAGTTCTGATCTAAGAAGAGGATGGTGGACGTCTTTGTTATAGGCATTGAAGGACAAACTTCCTTACAACACCGTACCTTAGAACGTAGGGCCACAGAGGATGTCGCTTGAGCACCTATTGTACATTGAGTTCTGGACAGAGCTGAACGTGCTCTCAAGGGTGTGTCCCTTAATCTTCCATTAGGAACATTCTCAACTCGCTGTTCCAGCTCTTCTGGTACCTCTGCCTAGAATCTTTGTCTTGTGCTCCTAATGTGTCCTAAGCTGCTAAGAGGATGGGATTGGGAGCCTCCAGGCTGTGTGCTTGGCCTTGTGAGCTGGAGAACTCTGCGCTTCATATTTGCAAGCCCGCACGCTGGTAGCTACAATTGAGGTCGACTTTGTGACAGTGTTGTCTTATTAAGGAGTCTGCTTTTCCGTAGAGGGCGAGGGCTGCAAAACGCCAGCCCAGAAGAATATTTAATGGACAAGGTCCGAAGGGCATGCAGGCACAAGGTCATGGGGCAGTTCAATGGCTCTGAATTTGCTAAGGCGGACCACTTGTTCTTGAGGACCAGAAAAACCTCAGCGATTGTGCTATCGGAGGCCAGGGATGAAGGTGGATTTGGAGGCACACAGCACGAGCCTCAACAGAACGATCAGTGAGGAATGCTGAATTACATCAAGTCGATGTAAAGCTGCTGCGCAAGTGCGTGAGGAAAGGCCCCGACCGCATCGTGCTTTGGGGTGTTCCAGAGGCCTAGAGCCTGGTTGGGTGTCGCCAGAAGACGAGCAAAAGCCAGAAGCCGTGAATGAGCCGTGGTGCGTCAAGGATGGAGCCTGGGGCTTCAGTCCTTTTGGGCTTTAGGGTTTAGGTTTTGGGAACTAGGGGTACAGGGTTTACCCTTGTCACTTAAACATTCGGGCCGGCTGTTCACAGCCCGCGCCCCATTTGGGATGAAGCAGCTACGAAACACTCAGTACCCCCTGCTAAGCAGCCGCAGATCTGGGAAAGCCACTTTCGTTGTGCGCGTTTCATGCGCACCACCGCTCGCCTTCTCTTCATCAACGTGCAGGGCGCGCTCTAAGTCAGGCCTCCGGCTTTCGTGGCGGCGCTCCAGCTCCCCAAGTTAGCTTGTCAGATTTGTTTGTGCTCACCCGTGGGTACTAATGTCATCTTAGGTACCTTAGATTAGGTCTCCGTATTATATAGCATTGTTTAGTCTGCACTCGACTCTGCCTGAACAATGTATTGGCTTGAATTGGCCTCCCTTTCAATTCATGCGCCCCGCGCGCCTTCTCTCTCTTTCGTTGTGGGTTGCCCACTCACAGCCACTGCCTGACGTTGGAGGGCGCCATTTCCGTCGCTCCTCCGCCGCGCAGCGAGGGGTCAGGAGGAGGCCGAACGAGGGCGCTCCTCACGGCTCGCCACGACGGCGCCCCACTGCTCGGCGCGAAATGTATGGGCGCGGGCGGCAACGAGGCATGCGTGTGTAATAAAGGATGGCGAGGCCATGTGTGGCCAAGTACAAAAGCAACGGTGGGAGCCCCCCTTTTAGGAAAAAGGGCGCCAAGTGCCACCTGCGAACGGCACACCCGGCCCAACCGCCGCCGCCGCCGCCGCCGCAGGACGCGCGGCACGGATGCTGCGCAGGAAGCCGACGCGGCTGGAGCTGCGGCCGGAGGACCGGCAGGAGCTGGAAGAGGCCCGCCAGGCGAGGGCGGCCGCCGCCAAGGCCGCGGCGGCTGCGANCCGCCGCCCCGCCGGGCGACATGGAGGCGGCGTACCTGGAGCAGCAGCGGAGCCGGGAGACCGTGGCGCAGCGCATCGGGCTGAGGAAGTGACGGCGCGGCTGGCGCTTCTGCTCGTCGGCTTCCCATGTCAGTAGAAGCGGCAGGCAGCACGGCCGGGGCCGGCTAGCGGTGACCACTGTGGGAAACACTGCCATGCACGGCCATGTTCATGGCCTCGGCCGCGCTGCGCGGGAGCCGCCGGGGGGCCTGGCCGCAGGGCGCGCGAGGCTGGCGGCGCTGGCGGCCAGCCTCTCGGAGGACGACATAGAGGACCCCGAGTCCCCGCTGCCGAAGCTGCAGGGCTCCAGGGTGCTCGGCCCGCTGGCGACGCGCGGCGCGGCGGCGCCGAGCTACCGCGAGCTGCTAGGCGAGCCCAGACAAGCGGCTGCAGGGCGTGGGCCTGGACAGGCTGCGGGGCTGCCAGCGCTGCAGTCCTTTGCGTACAGGCCCCCTTCGCAGGCAGGAGGGACAGGTGCCTCCCATGCCGACGGGAGGGCAGAGGCTTCCGTGTCGAGTGCAGACGGACCAGACGGCGTGCACAGTCCCGAGGACATGCTGCCGATGGCCAAGCGCAGGCGCAGTGTCATCGAATTGGAGGAGAGCACTGACGAGGCATCGCCTCTGCCAGTCATGAGGCGATCGTCTGCAGCTCTGGAGGTAAGAGTCGGGGCTTTGCCAGGGAAAAGAGCATGTTGTTTGAGCGATCACGAAGCAGGCTTCTCTTATTGTGGGGTCAGTGTACTGATTGTTGTTGTCCAGAATTCGTCGAAGATCGGATGAAGGAATGCAGAGCATTTGCAAGGGCATTGTAACAATGTCTAAACCCTTGACAACCCTAAGCAGCCCGAGGTTCTCATCCCGGTCTTGTTGGCAGGTACAAAGACCTCCTGAAGCAGAGCCACCAACTGAGAGGAGGCGGGTACTTTGGAAGAGCAAAGACAGTGTTAACAGTAAGACCAACTCACACTTAAACAAGTAGAGTGACATTGTGTTCTGCATGAGGTGGTCTCCTGGCGTGCAGGTTGAATGCAGATATTGGAAGCTGAGAGGTGCAGAGAGGAAGTGAATGCCCGCATCATCCCTAGTTCCAGTCAATCCACTAGCACTTTACCTTGTATTGATGTGCTAGCCTGGCCTCATTCATTCTCATTCTCATTCACCAGAAGAGGTGTTCAGCTCTTCAGATTGGTATGCTAAGTTGTGCTGGCATCCTGATCTGGAGACTTGTTGCTGTCTCTCTGGGTCTTAGAAGAGCCAAAGGACAATGGAGTTGGTGACATCATCAACGCTGATTCGGACTGTTCAAAGCTCGAGTCTGACGAGCTTGCTCGTAGGCTGCAAGAGGAAGAGGATCTAGCATTGGCCAAGGCTATTGCCTTGGAGGCTGAAGAGAACGACAGAAATATGACAGAGCAGGTCAATCCTGGTGACGCCAAGCATGAATTGAAAACGTATAATTGCATATTTAGCTCACAAAATAAGGAGATGTTGCGATTGATATATTCAAAGTACATTGCACCTTGAAGTTGTTGATGGAGATCATCTCCTGTGATACAATCGCGTTGACCAGCTCTTCAATCTGGCACTGAGATAGTCTCTTAGCCTATCGCTTACGGGATATGCTTGGTCACGCAGGAGTATGCACAACTGGCGACCAATTTTGGTGCTGCATCAGATGGTCGCGGTACAGGAAGCTTGGTGGCGGCAGACAGCGATCCAGTGCTCGTTGCATTGAGGAAGTGTGAAGCAATTGCTGCTACACTGAGGAGACAATTAACGGCTGCGAGTTCCAGCAGTAGTGGTTTTGCCAGGGATTGCTATGCTGAAACCGACACATCAGTTGCTAAGCTTGTGACACAGGTACTTGCATGGTGTGCTTGACCTCTTAAGTGGTCGGCTACTTTTTGCAAGCACTTTGCAAGCAGGCATTGAGCAGAAGCTCCTAGATTGTGATGACCTGGACTCAGCATCAACCATTGACAACACAGGCGGATGCATCAGCAGCTTGTGGGCGCCCAAAGAAGAGGAAGCAAGTGCCTCTCAAGCCATACCAATTAGTGGGTGTGAACTTTCTCCTCATGCTGTATCGTCAAAGAGTTGGTGGAGGTGAGCCTCAAGGGAAAACAAACTCAAATCTACCGATTACCTATTGTGTCAAGGATTTTATTTTGCGTCACTGTGCTGCAGTTTCTGCAGTATCGTACGGCACGTATGGACCATGCCATAGAGCTCGGTTTGCACATTACTGGCACTCATGATCCTTGGCTATTTGCCTTTTTGCAGCAATACTGGCAGATGAGATGGGGCTTGGAAAGACCGTCCAAGCCATCACTTTTCTTGCTGTCCTAGCCTCGTTGGAGAAGAACCCGGGGCCACATCTTGTGGTGGCCCCAGCATCTTTGCTTGAGAATTGGCAGCGCGAGCTCAAGATGTGGTGCCCTGCCTTCAGTGTCACTCTCTACCATGGCTCCAGCAGGACCGAGCTGAGGGAGGAGCTTGAGCAAGTGGCTACAGAGACGGACTCTGCCCCTTTCAATGTCCTGCTCACTTGTTACTCCCTGTTTGAGAGAGACAGGTATGATAATCATATCCTTCTGAATTTGTACTGCTTCTTGGTGCTTGCTATAAGGTGAGTTATGGCCAGCAACTATGGAGAGCAACTCAATCTACACCTATACAGCGGTCGTGTGACTGTGTTAATCATGTATCTTCAGTGTGCTACTTGCAGTACAGCACAGAAGGAGGACAGAAAGTTTCTCAGACGGTGGAAATTTGCTTGCGTGTTGATGGATGAGGCTCACCTCCTCAAGGATAGAACAAGTGGGAGGACACGCAGAGTCAGAGCAATAGCTCAAAGAGCACGCTTCAGGCTCATGCTGACAGGCACACCACTGCAGAATGATTTGCAGGTAAGTGTAGCTCCTAGTTCACCAATCTGAGTCTGAATTTCTTTACTTGACCTGCCCATATATTATCATAGACAAGTTCAGCATTAATGTCTATCTGCGGCCTTTCAGGAACTATGGTCCCTTCTTGAATTACTCATGCCCGACATATTCAACTCAAAAGAGTATGATCTCAACGTACTCCTGGGGAGCCGAGACAGTGCCATTGAAAGTGATGAGGACGACCTCATCCCACGCATGAAAGCCATCCTGGGCCCTTTCGTGCTGCGGCGGATCAAGGCCGACGTCATGAAGCAACTCGCTCCCAAATTGCAAGAGGTAAACTGCAATGCAAAACATACGAGTCCCAAGTGGCATAGTTGAGGCTCTTACAGTGCTCAACAAATGGCAGATGCAGTCATGACCTTCATGGTCATAGCATGAGTATTTTCCGGCTACATATGCGTTATAGCTGAAGGCAACCTCTGAGGTTGATATGCTGTGCAGGTTAGGGTGTTGGAGATGGAAGAGGAACAGGCCAAAGCCTATAACAAGGCTGTTGAGGATTATCGAGGAACAGTAGCCATGCGAAATAATGGCAACTCAGGAAAGGGTGGCACTCTTGACAAATTGCCAAAGAGGCAAATTGCTAACATATTCACACATCTTCGGAAGGCAGGCACTCCTCTTAGTCTTCTGCAGAGTCTAGAGGCAAATTACTCAAAGATGCTCCATGCATAGCGCTTGCCACAACAGTCAGACACCAGCTGCTTTGATGCCAGTGCAGACTCTTCTTTTGCATGTATGAAACTGCAACCTTGTGAATCCTGTCTCATGTACTGGTTCAGTGCGAATGCAGCTGGCGAACCATCCCCTATTAGTACGACAACAGTACAGTAGCGCAACACTCCCGGCGCTGGCCAAGGTGCTGCATAGGGTTGGGGCTTTTGGTCACGGGTGCAGTGATGAGAAAGTACTTGAAGAGATAAGCACGTATAGTGACTTCCAAATTCACCAGGTAGAGGAAGGATTCCAATGAATTTCTATTCTTTATGTATGTTGTCACTTTCTCACCTTACTGAAGAAATTGAAGCTGATTGATCCTGGTCGTTGGACCTTTCTTGATTATGTAGTACATGGATGTTACCCTCCAGGCAATGATCTGCTCAAGCAGTGCGTTCTTTATCACCCTCGTTGATATGCTTTTCATCTGAACATGCGACCTTACCATCTGCAGCTATGTGTCACATACAGCCACGACCTGGGGAGCTATGCACTTAAGCAATCAAGCTCCTTAGCTTCTGGCAAGTGCCAGGCAAGTTGTGGGTTGCCCTTTGTACCCCAAGCGCCTGCTACTGCAGATTCACTTACGCAAGCATACATCCTACAAATCTCTGAGCATTACCCTCCTCATTATTTATGACAGGCACTAGCAAAGCTTCTGCCTAAGCTGAAGAAGCAGAACAAGAGGCCTCTGATATTCAGCCAATGGACGTCAATGCTCGACATATTAGAGTGGTCCTTGGATACATTAGGACTCAGTTTTATCCGCCTTGATGGCAGGTTCGTCAAAGACATCCTTACAGCCCATTGTCTGCTGAGCTTTTTCCAAGCAGGCTTGATGTGATTTCCTGCTTGTCAAGACAAGTGCTTACATTAAGCTCACTGCTTAGCTGTTGCTTCACCACCTACAGCACTCCAGTTGTCGAGCGACAACTGATGGTCGACGATTTCAACAACAGCACAGAAGTATTCGCGTTTCTATTGTCGACAAGGGCTGGAGGCCAGGGCCTTAACCTCACGGGTGCGGACGTTGTGGTGCTGCACGACGTGGATTTCAACCCCCAGATTGATCGTCAGGCTGAGGACCGATGCCATCGCATAGGCCAGACAAAGGCTGTCACAGTGTACAGGTACCCTCAAGGAGCACTAGATGCATGAGCACTGCATCAATACTAGGTGGTGTTGTCCTTTTGTCTGTGGCTAGCGTTCTGATGGAAGTGTGAAAGCACCACCGCTGCATTCACTTGAAAACTGATTGCATATGGCATCTGTGAACCTCTATTTGCTTGCAGATTGATTTCAAAGGACACTGTAGATGAGAGCATCCTAAAGATAGCACAGAGGAAGTTGAGCTTGGATGCGGCAGTCCTTGAGCCCGCTGCGGAGGATAGCAAGCAGGCGGATGCAAGCGAAACAAAGGCCATGGGAGAAATTCTCTCAGACATCCTGCTTAAGAAGGAGTAGTTAATTACATTGCAGGCCAGCAAAAGGCAGACATATATTATGAGCATCCTTGTGGTGCTGTATAGTGCAGCCTTCTTGACTGCATTGGCTGTCAGCGACCGAAGACCCGTCACTAATTCTGTCAAAAACAACTGACTTCAACTTACAGTTCCATCCATCCTGCCATTGCCTCGACTGTTCTCGGTCATAGTCGACTGCGTCCCCTATCCGGTATTGTAGGCCCGGCTCCCCTGATAAATCTACCAGACTGTTCTCGGTCATAGTCGACTGTGTCCCCTATCCGGTATTGTAGGCCCGGCTCCCCTGATAAATCTACCAGACGTAGAAGAGAAACCCCTGCCAAGTTGACAAACCCCCGAAAACCCCTCACGCCCACCCCTCCCCCTCCCCCCCCTTTTCCTCCACCTCAATACCAGTCACTGTTCCGTGGAACAAGGCAAACCGTGTAGTGTATTGAGCTGCCAAGTGGATCTTAGACCTAGGCTGGTGAGGGTGAAATGGCGCTGCTTAATGTGGTTCTGTAGCGCCAACAGCTTCACTTAGCCCTATCTGTCCTATCAGCAGAACCTGTGGTACGCTCGCTGCGGGGAAATTGCAGTGGGCTCTCTAAAGTGTCGAGAGATATTCTGAGAGCACGGCCAGCCACGGCAGGCTATGCACGAGGGAAGTACTACGCAGGGACAAAATACAGATTGCCTGTACAGGACAGCACTGAAAACCAAACCCACATCTCTCCAATTGTCCTCCTTTTAGTCCCACCAAGTCTCAGATACACACTGGCAACAATGGAAAAAGTCTCCCGTAAATGCTTGATATCCAGCTTAGTCTGGGGCGGACGTTGTGTGGGGGTGTTACTTGTCCCGATTACTACGGTATTGCAGGGACACGGCACAGATTCAAAGCACCTGAATTACCTCTACATGCAAGTGACTTACAAATCCCAGTCAATCTCAAAGCAAGGCGTAATGTACAGTTCCATTTCAGGGATAACGAAGGGCTTGCTGACGAACGCCAACGGCCCAAAGCAACGCCATGCGATCAGCCTTGGTAGGAGACATGCATGCCTCCACTCTGGCCCTTATCCTTGTGGAGGGATTGCAAAAAACCCTCTGGAAAGGCGACCTGCACACAGGCAGCAATCTTGACATTATTTAGATATCATGTGAGTCAAAATCCAAGCCCACTGCATGCCCCTGGACCAGGTCCTGATTCGCAATTGTCCATGTCAATTGGCCCGCACAGACCTTCTGCATGCCTGCGCCCTTCAAGCGAGGATGCCGTAGTGCCGACAGTGGAAATGGCTCCGCTGGATTATAATGTTTTGAGGCCATTGCAACTTCCCAATCTCTGACACTTTTGCCCTGCATCCAGAACCGCCATACAGTTCATCTTGATTGTAAAATTCCAGACAGCAGGCAGAGTAGCTCATCAGCATGACAGAACAGCAAAGCAGACTCTGAGGCTTCCACTTTCAAGGCTAGAGAGTGAATAGCTGCAGGCCTCATGTGCTCAGTTTGCCAGTACCTGCATCAGCTGCACCTCTAGCGCGGCTGCAGAGGAATAACCCAGCAGATATAGCGGCACCATCCTGCAAGAACGCTGCCAGTGGCCGAATGCCTTCTGGACCTCTGGTAATTTTCGAGGCTACCTGATTGCCAGCACCCTAACCCTAACACCTGAATATTGCAGCGCATAGCTTCTGCAACAGTACAAGCCTGAGCGCCTGCTATCGAGCCTTCTAGCTGGCCCCCAACCTATCACCTAACTGTGAAGCGGGCGAGATTGAATTGGTCTCATGCAAATCATGACAAGCTGGAGATATCATCTAGCCAGACATCAGTACAACAGTCATTATTGGAGGCCGTTCTTGACAATAACAAGGGTAGCCAGGGTTAAAACAGTTCTCACTTCCTCATCTGGAGGACGGCTGAATGCTCATCACCCTCCCAAGTCACAAGAGCCTGTCACTTTGAAACAACCAGAAGTCTCATCAGGATGCTTGAAACTGTAAAGCAAGCAAAGAAGCAAGTATGACACTCTTGGAGAACTATGAATCTTGTGAACAAGCCACACAAAAAAGTGGAATGCTGCTTGTGTAGCAACAGAGAGAAGTCAAGTTCCGCACCTATGCAGACTTGCCTGTCATGTCTCATTCCCCACCTGGTTTCTCATGTCTAATCTGCAACCACTGGAGTTGCAATAAATGGGAGGCGAGAATGGAGACCTGAAGGTGGGAGAAGGCAACTCGCATTGTCTCGCCGAGGCACGGCGGTGGAGGAGGCTGTTGGCCCGCAAACACGCACTTCAACTCCTCAAAGAGCCATGGCCTGCATGACCTGCAGGAGCTTCAGAAGCTGCCTGACCTTGCAGGTCTTACTTGGCGCTTGCAATCTGAAGGCAGTGCACTTTGGTCCTGCGAGCAAGATGTCAGCCCCTAAGCAGCAGCATGATCCAACAGCAAGGAACCCATGCTAAGCGCGTCACAAACAACACTGCACTCCGTCATGGATGTCAGTGAGAGCCAGGAGTACTCGGCTCGTGCCCTGCCTGCCCAGGCAGCCGCGGCCGATGATGACGCCTGCTGCCCCAGTCTCTCGCATCATTCTCAGCGCGTCCCAGCACTCCAGTACCTGAGCATCTTGCCAGCGTACTTTCTTCAGCCTCGCTGCATAGCCTCGCTGCATTCATTCCTTCGGGACTCACTGGTGGTTTAGCGCGTTACTTATGAGCTGGACTGACACTGACATGAAATGTTCGTGCAACAGCTAGTAGAGTGCCTCACGTCTCCGTTCCCCAGAACAGGGATGCTCAGGTGCGCCGCAAGGGTGGCAATGGCCTCCCACCGCACGGGGGGCGAGTACAGCTGCTCTGCTGTGCGCGCGTGGAGCCCGACCCACGTTGCACCCTGCATGTACACACAACTTGCATGCACAGATGACTGCCACCGCAGCTTCTCCAATCCGCAAGACTTGCTGTATAGATGACGTGAGACAGGTGCATGACAAGACTGCTAGAAATGACTCTCTGCTGCTCTAAGCAGCATATAAGCAAGTCTGACATTGGTCAACAAACCCCGTCCTGCGCTGCAATGCCCGCTGTCTTGTACGTGAGAAGCTCCTCGCTGATGCCCAGCCGCATCTTGACGGTCACTGGCACCTGCGCTGGCGGCTCTGCAGCGAGTCAGGGATCTGAGCAGCCGCCACAGCATCTTGCAAGCCGTCCAGAGAAGACACTGACCTCAAAGCGGAGCTTAGTGTGAACCTTGACCACCTACACCAAGATAGACCTGACCCCCCTAACCGCTAAGTCCCTTAACTCCTGCCAAGCACACTGCTAACTACTCTGGTAAGGGTGGAGATGCACACCGAAGGCCCTGCTGCTTTGACACAGGCCGCCACAAGCTGCGACACGAGTCGCGGCTGCAGCGGTATGGCAGCGCCCCCGCCCCGCACGGTCACCTTCCGGACCGGGCAGCCGAAGTTGAGGTCGACATGCTCGACCCTGATCGGGGCCACGCGCACCACAGGTCCGTCAGCAAGGCCTCGCTCGAGGCCTTCTGTCGCTTCTGCTGCACAACTGTGTGCAAGAAATGTTGCGCTGAGTGTCCACACAGTGTGGAGCCCGATGTGGCGAAGGTGGCAGGCATGGGTGCCGGGTCTGACCCCTCGCGGTCGACGAGGATGCGCGCGGCCTCGGCCAGCACCGCGGGCTCCGTGCCGTACAGCTGGACGGACCGCGGCCGCTCGGCCGCGCCGAAGCCGGCGAGGCGCAGCGTGCGGGCGCAGCCGCTGACGACGAGGTGCGCGGCCACCATCTCGCTGACGCACAGGCCGGCCCCGTAGTGCCGGCAGAGGTCCCGGAAGGGCCGGCTGCGCGGCCGCCGCCTCAGACGACTCATTAGGGTTTAAGGGTTTCAGGGTTTAGGAATCTTAGGGGTTTAAGCTTGTCCCAGAGATCCCGGGCTACTGCGGCAATGCCCGGTGGCGCTTCTTGCGCAGCCCTCGCTGCGATGGCACAGCGACGTGGGGCGCCTCGTCGGCAGGGGCGGGCTCGGCGGCCCGCCCCGCTTGCCTTCGGAGGCCCCTCGGACGCGCGGCGCGGCCGGGCGGGCGCGG